>CM075806.1:113748588-114348588 GCA_037975025.1 Excoecaria agallocha | reverse complement strand
TTTTCAGTCTATATGTGGCCCATGAGGGTCCACGTCCCGAGTATCCAGTCTAAGAATTTCTTTCGGCACTGTACTAGGGGCATGAAATGAAAGTGAAAATAAGTTAAAAGAAATGAAAAGAATAATTAGAATAAAGTTTAAAGTGGAAAAAGGGCTTAAATGAAATGAAATGAAAGCTTAGGGGCAAAATGGTAATTTTGCCAAAATGGGTAATTAATAAGTAATTATAAGTGAGAAATGATTAACAAGGGCAAAATAGTAATTTTGGAGACCCCACAGGGTCAATAAGATAAAATATTATGGTACAGGGACTAAATCGTAATTTTACTCAAAAGTAGTGAAATAAGGAATAAATGATGAATAATGATGAAACTAATGTAAAGGAAATGAAAGTAAATGACTATGATGGCAAAATTGTAAATATTAAGGAAAAAGGACATTTTTGAAATTTAGCACAATTTTGAGGACTAAAAAGGAAAATTAGTCAACCGTTATGAAATAAATAAGAAAAAGTGTAAATAATGTGAAAAATCACTGTTTTCACTGAAACGTGATAAAAAAAATGTTTAATTGTACTTATTTAGAAATTAATTGATTAAATAAAGTATATTAAAGAAATAAATATTGCAAAGAAAGTATTAGGATTGTTAGACACCACTGGGCATAGTTTATGCTCAGCATGTAGTTTTTACTACATATAGGTACAACGTTGGAGGAGCAGTGATGCACAGAGTGAAGGAAAAGAAATTTTGTTATTATGTAAATTATGTAGATTTTGGCATGTATATGAATGACTAATATGTATAAATATTTGAATATGTAAAGATATGTAAATAGATGTATGTGTGATTATAATTATGATATGTTTGAAGTATTGGATGTTTGATGGAGATTTTGGAGAAAAGGGAATGATTGTTATAGAAGTGTTGTGCCTCTGAGAGGCTGTGTGTTGTCTGATTTTTCAGGAGGCTAGGCAAATACAGCCGTTATACTGCCGAAATTTTATTATGTGAATAGTAACCCGGAACAATTATAGGTCATCGAATACCTAAGTAATTGGTAATATCGAATTTTGGTGTTATTTAAATGTTAATTAAAAGAAAAAAAATTTACGATATACATGTACTATTTCGTGTAATCGGAGTGATAAGGGTGTTACAATTTTATTACATGTACTGTTCCGTGTAATCGGAGTGATAAGGGTGTTACAATTTTATTGGTATCAGAGCAAAGGTTTAGACGGTTCTAAGATCGGAGTGGGTATTAATTGATTTGTCTGTATATACGTGCCAATTATGTTTAGGAAGTGAATGTTTTGGAACTAATGTGCATCTGCTCCTTTTTGTTTTATAGTGAAAAGATGTCTACTGACCGAGGACAACAGTCAACTGACAGCAGGAGTGAGGCATCGAGTAATATTGGGCGACAAGAGGCCCCACAACAGAACCCTCCTCCTGTAGCACCGCCTCCTTTCCCTCAACCGGACTTTCTTGATTTGATGGCTGACTATATCCAGCAGAGACTACAGGCAGCTCCAGCTCCGGCGCCGCCTCAGCCAACAGTAGTACAGATTTAGCCAGCGCCGCCTAGGCGAAGACCTATCCTGGAATAATTAAAGAGATTGGGGGCAGAAGATTTTTCTGGCAGAGAACCTTTGACACCTGCAGTGGCTGAAGAATGGTTATACAAGATAAAGAGATTGTTTGAGATAACCCACAGCCCACTGGAAGAAAAATTTGAAGGTGTTGTAGCCTTACTTCAGGGTCCTACATTCATTTGGTGGGATTCCATTAGAAGACATACTCCTGCAGATCAGTTGAGTTGGGAGTATTTTGTGGATCAGTTTGAGAAGAAATACATTGGGTCCGAGTATAAGGCCACTATGCAAGAGGCTTTCTAGAGACTAAAGCAGGGAAACAAGACAGTGGCAGAGTATGAGAGAGAATTTGAGCGGTTGAGTGCTTACCTGGATGAAGGCCAGGCTACAGAGGAGAAATTATGTTACAGATTTGAAAGAGGACTGCATGCTGAGCTTAAACAGATCATTGGAGCTCAGAAGTATCCTACTTTGCGTGCTATGGTGGAGGCAACCATAAAGTTAGAGACGACTCAGGCTGAGCAGACTGAGAGACAGTCCCGATTTCAGCAAAAGAGGAAGCAGGGACAGTTCAGTGGTAAAGGGAAGAAAGCAAAGGGATCTCAGGCATTTCAGGGACAGTCACCTGTAGCAGTAGGCCGAGGTCAGGGTAGTGCATCTAGAGGCAGAGCTCCGACTGTTAGTGCTCCTCAGGACCGAGATAGTGATTCTGCAGTGGCTTGTGAGCACTGTGGTAAGTTTCACTCTGGAGAGTGCAGATTTCTGACAGGAGCCTGTTTCAGATGTGGATCCAGAGATCATCGGATCAGAGACTGTCCTGCCATGCAAAATACCTCAGTTAATTCACCAGCATCAGGTACAGGATCCTCAGCTCCTAGAGGTTGTGGTAGGGGAGCCGCCCCTCACACTTCAGCCTCCAGACCTGTTGGACAGACATCACAGGGTCAGAGGAGAGTATCGGGTCAGACCTATGCTGTCATAGCACGTGAAGATGAGGATTCTCCAGATGTAATAGTTGGTACGTTTCTCTTGTTATCTGATTCGGTACATGCATTGATTGATCCGGGTTCCACGCATTCTTACATTAGCACTGCCTTAGCACGGGGTAGAGGGATGAAAGAGGAATGCTTGGACCAGGATGTTTTGGTGAGCAATCCTCTGGGGCATAGTGTAGTGGTAGATAAAGTATACAGACAGTGTCCTATTAGTGCCCAGGGACACATCTTTTTGGCAAACCTGATCGCTTTGCCTTTCCATGAGTTCGATGTGATTCTGGGGATGGATTGGTTATTCGCCCACCAAGCGACTGTCGATTGCAGAAAGAAGAGAGTCACTTTAAAGCTTAGCAATGATCGAGAGGTGACAGTGGTAGGTGTGAGAACTGATTTTCTGTCCGATGTGATATCCGCCACTGCTGCAAAAAGATTGATTATAATAGGATGTGTGGCTTACATGTGTTATGCAGTGGAAGCAAAGAAAGTCAGTCCAAAGATGTCAGAAGTACCTACTGTCAGGGAGTTTCAGGATGTCTTTCCTGATGAATTGCCTGGTTTACCACCTGACAGGGAGGTAGAATTTTCTATTGATGTTGCTCCAGGTACTGTACCTATTTCCATTGCTCCCTATAGGATGGCACCTGCAGAGTTAAAAGAATTGAAAATTCAGTTGCAAGAATTGTTAGATAAGGGGTTTATTAGGCCCAGTGTTTCTCCCTGGGGAGCGCCGGTCCTGTTTGTCAAGAAGAAAGATGGTACACTCAGGTTGTGCATTGACTATAGGCAACTGAATAAAGTTACCATTAAGAACAAGTATCCTCTCCCTCGCATTGAAGACTTGTTTGATCAGCTTAAGGGAGCAGGTGTTTTCTCGAAGATTGACTTGAGATCGGGCTATTATCAAATGGGAGTGAAAGAAGTAGATGTGCCGAAGACTGCTTTTCGTACCAGGTATGGCCACTATGAGTTTCTGGTTATGCCTTTTTGGCTTACGAATGCTCCAGCCGCCTTTATGGACTTGATGAATATGGTTTTTCATCCCTATTTGGACCAGTTTGTAGTAGTTTTTATTGATGACATTCTGGTCTACTCCAAGACGCCAGAAGAACATAATAAGCATCTGAAGCTTGTTCTGCAAGTCCTAAGGGAAAAACAGTTATACGCTAAATTCAGTAAATGTGACTTCTGGTTAAATGAGGTGTCTTTTCTGGGTCATGTAATCTCGGCAGAAGGTATTAAAGTGGATCCTTCAAAGATTGATGCGATTATCCAATGGAAACCACCCAAAAATGTTATGGAAGTGAGGAGTTTTCTGGGTTTAGCCGGGTATTATAGGAGATTCATTAAAGGTTTTTCTACTATTACAATACCTTTAACCCGGTTACTACAGAAGAATGTTAGATTTGTGTGGACTGATGCTTGTCAGCAATGTTTTGAAAGACTAAAAAGTATGTTGACTGAAGCTCCAATTCTTACTCAACCTGAATCGGGTAAGGATTTTATGGTTTATAGTGATGCATCCAGGAATGGATTAGGGTGTGTTTTGATGCAGGAAGGCAGGGTGATTGCATATGCCTCCTGACAGTTGAAAACACATGAGAAGAACTACCCTACCCATGATCTGGAGTTGGCAGCCATTGTTCTTGCACTGAAAATTTGGAGACATTATTTATATGGCGAGAGATGCTACATCTACTCTGATCATAAGAGTTTAAAATACCTTCTCACTCAGAAAGAGCTTAACCTTAGACAAAGGCGATGGTTGGAATTGATCAAGGATTATGATTGCTACATCGATTACCACCCAGGAAAAGCTAATGTAGTAGCTGATGCACTTAGCAGGAAATTTATGTCAGGTGATGTGAATACCCTTAAGTAATTAGTACAAGTGATTGTTTTGCTTTAGTAATTGATTGTTTTGTTTGCAGCTGTCCGAGCTATGAATGTCCATTTAAGTTTAGCTTCAGATGGAGCCCTGGTAGCTGAATTACAAGTAAAGCCTGACTTTGTGCATCAAGTTAAGACTGCTCAGTTAGAAGATGATCGGTTGATGAGCATTAAGAATAGACTTCAGAATGGCAGTGTAGAGAATTACTTCTTGAGTGATGATGGGAGCCTTTATTTTAAGCAAAGGCTTTGTGTTCCAAACCAAGAAGAGTTGAAGAAAGGTATTCTAACTGAAGCACATCATAGCAGTTATGCAATGCATCCTGGAGGCAATAAAATGTATCAAGATTTGAAAGCTTTCTATTGGTGGCCAAGTATGAAACAAGATGTGACAGAATTTGTAAGTAAATGTCTAATCTGTCAGCAAGTAAAAGCTGAGCACCAAGTTCCTTCAGGGTTGTTGCATCCTTTGTTAGTACCGGAGTGGAAATGGGACCGAGTGACCATGGATTTTGTGACAGGCTTGCCACTGACTCAGAAGAAGCATGACGCCATTTGGGTGATTATAGATCGACTCACCAAGTCAGCTCACTTTTTGCCGGTACGGATGGACTATCCTTTGTCTAAACTGGCAGAATTGTACATTAAGGAAATAGTAAGATTGCATGGAGTGCCATCTTCCATTGTTTCTGACAGGGATCCGAGGTTTACTTCTCGATTTTGGCACAGTTTTCAAGATGCTTTGGGTACGAGGCTTCACTTTAGTACAGCCTTTCACCCTCAGACAGATGGCCAGTCCGAGAGAGTGATCCAGGTTTTGGAGGATATGCTCAGATGTTGCATCCTAGAGTTTGGATCCAGTTGGGAAAAATATTTATCTTTGGCAGAGTTTGCATACAATAAAAGTCACCAATCCAGCTTGAAAATGGCTCCTTTTGAAGCCCTGTATGGTAGGAAGTGCAGAACTCCTCTATGTTGGACCAAATTGAGTGAAAGGAAGTTAGTAGGTTCTGATTTGATCCGTGATTCTGAAGAGAAAGTTCGAGTCATTAAAGGTAGATTGAAAGAAGCTGTGGATCGTCAGAAGTCCTATGCTGATTTGAAGAGAAAAGACATAGAGTTTCAGGTGGGAGATCGAGTTTTCCTGAAAGTATCTCCATGGAGAAAGATCTTAAGATTTGGAAAGAAGGGCAAGTTAAGTCCTAGATTTATTGGCCCTTATGAGATACTTCAGCGAGTGGGTCCCGTAGCGTATCGACTAAAGTTGCCTTCTGAATTGGAAAAGATACATGATGTGTTTCACGTGTCTATGCTCCGTAGATACAGATCGGATCCTAGTCACGTGATTACACAGGAAGAAATTCAATTGGCTGATGATATGACCTATGAAGAGGAACCAGTGAAAATCTTAGCAAGAGAAGTCCGTCAACTCAGAAACAAGCAGGTTCCATTAGTGAAGGTATTGTGGCACCATCACAATGTAGAAGAAGCTACGTGGGAACCAGAAGCCACTATGAGATATCAGTATCCCTATCTCTTCAATACAAGTAAATTTGGAGGACGAAATTTATTTTAGTAGGAGAGAATTGTAATGGCCTTAACACCGGTCTGGCCGTGAACAGTAAATTTCGATGGTGAATAGTGCACCCGGGCCGTAAAACGGACCCGAAAGTGAAAAATATTTTATTTGACCATCGGGAAGTATTGGTCATGGTGAGTCCGGGGTTGAAATTTGAAGTGAAATCGAGGTCAAATAAACCTCCGAAAGTTGAAAATACGAAAAAGGTAGCGAGTCAATTTTCCTGGTAAGGAATGTGACTTGATTTTGCATAAATTTTTAAAAATAGTAAATGAACTCCAAAAATTGCCATATTTTGCAGATCTTCATGAAATTTCATGTAGAATATTTTGGTATAAAGAAATGAATTTTTCGGCGATGTCGACAGTTGTCGAATCGAACTAGTTCGGTTGAATAGGATCAGTAACGGACTCCGATTGAGCCGAAATTTTGTGTACTACCTAATTTTGATGTGATAAGAATTATAAAATTAAAATTGGAGTGATTTGGAGTGAGGAAATTGGAGAAATAATTTTGGGCTTTAAATTAGGTGTTAATGGGCTTTAACTAATTAACTAAGCCCATTAACCCAATCCAAGCCCACAAAGCCCAAAACCCAGCCTATATAAAGAGGGAAATCTCTGGAATCAGCCAGCAAATCATCTTCTTCCTCCTCTCTTCCTCTTGGCCGAATAGCTCTCCACCATTTTTGTTGAATTTTTCTTCATTTCTCTCTCCATTTCACACCAAATCAAGCCACCTAATAATAATTTCTGCCTCTCTAGTTAAGTATTATGACCTCCTCTCTTCATATCAAGGAAGAAAATCAAGAAAAATAAGGAGAGAGAGTTTAGGATTTCATTTGAGGTAAGTGAAACCAATGGGTTAAAATTATTTCTAAGGTGCCTACTTATGTTTTTGGGTGCCTAGACTTCATTTATGATGTTATTTTTAGCATTTGAGGTTGGAAAATTAGAGTTCTAATGGCTTGAAAATTCAGCTTCCATAGGGAATCAAGGAGACTTGCAAGCTTCCAAGGCTAAAGGCAAGGAAAAGGAAGCTTAGGCACACTAGAACAAGAAAAGAAGGTTAGTGGCTAATAAATCTTAGTAATTTCTTTGATTTCAATTAAGTACCCTTTATGTAAGTTAGGGTTTATGTGATAAAATGATGATTTAATTGAAATTAATGATGAATTAGTGTAACTAGACCTTGAATAAGCATGTTTAAATGTCTAAATGAATTATTGAATATTTATATAGTATACTTACCTTGATGGCCGAATTGCATCCTAAAGAAAACCTAAGTGGATTTTGTGAATTTTAATGAATTTAAACTTTTAAATGATACTAGGAATGAAATAATACGCTTAGAAATTTTATGGAATTTATTGAAATTAAATGAATATTTTAAAGAATATTTTCAATTATGTAAGTAATGAAAATATGGCATTTATATGAAATAAAATGCAAATTGATGAGAAAGTGGATGATTTTGGTGAATTATGGTAGAATAATTCACAATCTATGTGAAGGAATGAAAAGAAATGAATACGAGAAATTTCGAGTAATGAAAAAAAATGAAAACGTTAAAGTTTGATTGCAATTTCTATGAAAATGTGCCCTTAGAATTAGTCTGGCAGTAAAAGCCTAGCTCAGGATATAATTGGCTAGCCATAGGGATATCTGTACCGCGGTGCAAGTCACGGCGACTTGCTTAGTTATGGTAGAATCACTGATCGCCATAGCTTCTGTTTGTACCTGGTATCTGCTATGTGGAAAAATGGTCGCTGAGATCATTTTTCAGTCTATATGTGGCCCATGAGGGTCCACGTCCCGAGTATCCAGTCTAAAAATTTCTGTCGGCACTGTACTAGGGGCATGAAATGAAATAAAAGTGAAAATAAGTTAAAAGAAATGAAAAGAATAATTAGAATGAAGTTTAAAGTGGAAAAAGGGCTTAAATGAAATGAAATGAAAGTTTAGGGGCAAAATGGTAATTTTGCCAAAATGGGTAATTAATAAGTAATTATAAGTGAGAAATGATTAACAAGGGCAAAATAGTAATTTTGGAGACCACACAGGGTCAATAAGATAAAATATTATGGTACATGGACTAAACCGTAATTTTACTCAAAAGTAGTGAAATAAGGAATAAATGATGAATAATGATGAAACTAATGTAAAGGAAATGAAAGTAAATGACTATAATGGCAAAATTGTAAATATTAAGGAAAAAGGACATTTTTGGAATTTAGCACAATTTTGAGGACTAAAAAGGAAAATTAGTCAACCGTTATGAAATAAATGAGAAAAAGTGTAAATAATGTGAAAAATCACTGTTTTCACTAGAACGTGATAAAAAAATGTTTAATTGTACTTATTTAGAAATTAATTGATTAAATAAAGTATATTAAAGAAATAAATATTGCAAAGAAAGTATTAGGATTGTTAGACACCACTGGGCATAGTTTATGCTCAGCATGTAGTTTTTACTGCATGCAGGTACAGTGTTGGAGGAGCAGTGATGCACAGAGTGAAGGAAAAGAAATTTTGTTATTATGTAAATTATGTAGACTTTGGCATGTATATGAATGACTAATATGTATAAATATTTGGATATGTAAAGATATGTAAATAGATGTATGTGTGATTATAATTATGATATGTTTGAAGTATTGGATGTTTGATGGAGATTTTGGAGAAAAGGGAATGATTGTTATAGAAGTGTTGTGCCTCTGAGAGGTTGTGTGTTGTCTGATTTTTCAGGAGGCTAGGCAAATACAACTGTTATACTGCTGAAATTTTATTATGTGAATAGTAATCCGAAACAATTATAGGTCATCGAATACCTAAGTAATTGATAATATCGAATTTTGGTGTTATTTAAATGTTAATTAAAAGAAAAAAAAATTTACGATATACATGTACTGTTTCGTGTAATCGGAGTGATAAGGGTGTTACAATTTTATTACATGTACTGTTCCGTGTAATCGGAGTGATAAGGGTGTTACATGAGTAAATTCATGCAAGTGTGTATGTGTGTTTCTATGATTTATTATGGAAAGTTTGGGATACGTATCCACCACTGAGCATTTCGATGCTCTGCGCGTAATTTGTTGACTGCGCGCAGGTTATGAAGACGATAGGATTTCATTGGCTGGTATTTAGTCAAGTCCAAGAAAAGAAACAATATAGGAATTAGATTTGGCATGTATATGTAGGTACAGAAAAATATAGTTACTGTTCAAGTATACGTTTATAGTATAAAAAATTTATTTGTTAATTATTGAGACACAGATATGTGGTTAATAATTATATTTTAAATATCTATGTACAAGTATGTTTATCGGTACTGTTAGAAAAAATAATTCACTGTTTCATGTATGGTTTGACATCCGATTACCGCGTACATTGTACGGCGATATAAGAGTGTTACAATTTTATTGGTATCAGAGCAAAGGTTTAGCCGATCCTAAGATCGGAACATTATAATAAATGACGATGTACTATGTATACATGACATGAGTTAATCTTGATATCCGAAGTGCGAAGGGCATAAGAATAGTAGAGTTACTGGATGGTAAGGACAAAAGCATGTGATAATTTTGGAATGTAAATAAGATAAATTATTTGAACTAATTCTCTCCATGACAATATTCTCTAATTTAAAGGATGTCACTATAGTTGTGACATGAAAGAAAATTTCGAGGACGAAATTTTTATAAGTAGGGGAGATTTGTAACGGTCCAAATACCAGGCTAGTAGAAAATAATACTTTCCGACAGTAAATAGTGACACCAGGGTGAATAGTACCTTCCTGAGTCGAAAAATATTTTATTGGACCATTAGAAAGAGCAAGTTAGCTGGAGTCCAAAGATATAATTTGGACTAAAAATAAGGTCAAATGGACCATTAAAAGTAAAAAACAAGGAAAAAGTCACGATTCTAGTTAAAAGGATGCTTGTGTTAACTGAGAGTTTATCTGAGACTTTAATAATAACAAATGATCTTTAGAAATTACCATATTTTTCAGATCTACATTAAATGTGATGTGAAATCGTATGGTAATAAAAAATTAATTTTACAGTAACTTTGGAAATTGAAATATCGAACTGGTAAAAACGAACCAGACCAAAAAAAGTGTTCGAATGACTCAAAAATATTCATAGAGTCTAATGAATATATTTTAAGAATTTTAGAAGTATTTTTAATGATATTTGACCTCAAGAAATAAGAGAAAAATAATGATTTCGGTTTAAATAGTAATCGGTCAACTATAATTTGACTAGGGCTTTAAAAATAGTAAATAATTTTCAAAAATTGCAGGAATTTCCAGTTAAGCATTTTATGAGATGAAAAATCTTTTGGTGGAAAAAATTAATTTTTCGGTAACATCAACAATTTATTAACCGGACTAGTTGGACTGAACCGGACTGAAAATGGACTCCGATTGAGCCAAAATTTTTCATGGAGGCTCAATATATTATTTTAAAAATTATTAAATTAATTTTGAGTAAAATTGAGCTTTTAAAGTAAGAAAAATAATTTATGGAGGCTTATTGGGCTTAATGGGGTAATTGGGCTTGTGTTAGGCCCAACCAACTTGGTTGGACCAGACCTAACCCAATTATCCAGCATATATAGCCTAAAATCTCTAGATCTCCAGAACCATCTTCAATCTTCTCGATATCCTGCTCCTTTCCTCTTGGCCGAAGGTTTTCCCTTTATTTTATCTTGATTTTCTCCTTTCCTTAGTTAAGTTCTCATTAAATCAAGTCTTCTCAACTTAATCTCAGCTTCTATGTTAGCTCTTGAAGGTCTCAAAAGATCATTCAAGCTGCTGGAAGTACAAGAAATCAAGGGAGAAAGTGGATATGTCAAAAATTAAGGTAAGTAAAAATGGAGTTTTTAATTTAATTTAAAGGTTCTAATAAATGCTTTAGGATGTGTAGGTTAGATTTTTGTGGTTTAATTGAATTAATGAAGCAAGAATTGATGAATTTTGGCATTGGGACTTTCAGCCATAATAGGAAAATATTCAAGGAATTAATGCTTTTAAAGGAGAAAATGGAGGATGTAAGGACTAAGGTGTGAAAGAGAAAAATTTGAGGTTAGTGGAAACATTATCCCTCAATTTTCATAATTTTTGTATGGAAATTTGCTTATGTATATGTTTAATTGTGTGTAATTAGGTATGAAAAATTGAAATAATATGATCTATGTGAAATTGTAAGCTTAAATGGATGAATGAAATGCTTGTAGAAAAAAAGAAAAAAAAACAAATAACTAGAATGTAAAGTTCATATTGGCCGAATTACATGTGTGTAGGGGTGTGTGTTTATTTTGGTTAAATGGTGAAAATATTAGTATAAATTGAAAGTAGGTATAATTTCAATGTTATAGTAATTTAGTTGGAATTTTTGGGATTAATTAGAATATTTTTAAGTTAAATTTTAAATTATGTCATAGTGAAAATATTGAATTTTAATGAGAAAGGTTTTATTTATTGCATAAATAGCCATGCTATAAGCCAATTAATTAATTGGAGTACAAAAAAAATAAAAAAAATTAAAAGTTTAGGGGCAAAAGTGAAATATTGTCAAATATTGAATAATAAATGAGTTTAAATGAATTAAGATTAAATTGGAAAAGAAAATGATAATTGAAATAAGAATTTAAGCATGAAAATAAGTTTAGAGACTAAATTCGAATTTTACCAATAAATAAGAACTTAGTAGTGAAACATGAATAATTGATGGCAATTTTATAAATAAAATAAAATAAAGGGTATTTTTTTGAAATTTATGAGAAATTAAAGGCCTAAACAGTAAATTAACCATTTAAGGACTAAATGGTAATTTAATAAGTTTAGGGATTAAATGGTAATTTTACAAGTAAATATTGAATTAATGATAATTAGATAAATAATGATATCTTGGTAAATAAATTGATAGAAAAGGGCGTAATCGTAATTTAATAAAAATTGTAAGACTAAATGACAATTTAGTTAATTTAAGAATTAATATGTAAAATAATTAGTAATAAGCAAAATGAAAATAATTATTGAGAATAAATAAGTTTAATAATTAAATATATGTATAAAATTATGCGTATATGTATATGTCCGTATATCTGTATAGATGTAGGTAGACAAATACGTACGTATATGATTATAAATATAAGTAAATATGTATGTATATATGAATGTATGAGTAAGTATGTAATAAATATGACAATAATAAACTAAATATGTACGTGCAGAATATACATGATTATTTTAATAAATTATATATAAAGGACAAATATAAGAATCATAGTAATGTTAATTAAATACTTAATGAAATGCAAATTTCAAGGGTAAATAATATAAATTTGTATATGATATAAGTTATATGGAATAAGACAAATGGGTATATATGGAAATATGAAAGACTTGAATTGAAATAAATTTATATGTAATTAGCGTGGTATTTAATTATGCATAAAATGATTTGAGTAAGTTATAGTGATTAAATGAATTAAAAAAACTAATGAGTGAATTAAAACGTGAATAATTAATAATAATAACATTAAAATTAGTATAGAAATAATGTGATAGATTTTGTAAAATGAGCATTTGGGATTATAATTTTTATAATACAAGATAGTAAATTATCGATGAGAAGCTTATAAATAAATAAAACTATAAATAATAATATTACACGAAAGATAGTATTAACTGAAATTAGTATACAATGTAATATATGTTTAATAATGTGTGCATTATGTATGAATATGGTGAACTTTTAGTTATAGCCGAATGGAAGGTAAGAGGAAAACTATGAAATTTTTAGTTATTTTAATGTAATTAAGCTGTACAATGATAGTACAAGTGAGTATTGATGTCCATAAATTTTTGTAGAATTTATGGAAATTAAACGAATATTGTTGGAATAAATTTTAGTTAGGTGTTTATTTGAAAAATATGAAATTATGATGAACTACTGCATAATTTATTGATTAAATGATGAATTATTGAGAAATAATTCACTAACTGTGTAAAGAAGATAGACTGAAAATGTAATGTACTGTTACAGAAATGGCAAGTAATGAAAAGTATTGTAAAAAATAAATAATTGAATAATAAAATAAAAAGTAAGTGAATATATGCCCTTAGAAAGAATCAGGCAGTAAAATCTAGTTCAGGATAAAATTGGCTGGCCATAGGGATGTCTGTACCGTGGTGCAAGTCATGGCGACTTGTTTTACTATGGTTAGATCGTTGATCTCTATAGTATATATCATATGTACTGTCATATGTTCATATGTTTTATGAGGAATGATTCTTGGAGGTTATTTCTCATTCTGTTGTGGCCTTGTGGGGTCCACATCCCGCATATCCAGTTTGAGAGTTTTCTGTCGGGTCTGTACTAGGGGCATAATGATAAGAAAATGTTAAAAGTGTAAAAAGAAAATTAAAATTGAAGTTTAAGATGAAAAAGGACTAAAATGAAAAGAGTTCAAAAGTTAAGGGGTAAAAAGGTCATTTTTCTAAAAGATGAATTTAATAAGTAAAATTGAGAAGGAAAGAATTTAATAAGGGTAAAATGGTAATTTGGTCAACTAACTGTGTAAAAAGTCAACTTTGTAAAATTAAAAGACTAAAATGTAATTTTACATAAAAAGTCAAAACAAGGATTAATTGGTAATTTATAAGCCCATTAATAGATTAAAATGAGAGAATAAGAGATTAAAGGGCACTTTGGTAATTAAAGGTATAAAAAGGATAAATTTGGAATAAATGAAATGTATGTATACGTGTATATATGTATGGGTATATAGAAATACGTAAGTGACTATGTATGATATGTATATGTATGTATATGTATGCATATGTATGCATGTATGATATGTATATGTATGTAGGTATGATATGCTATGTATGCATGTACGGTATGTATATGTATGTAAAGTATGTGGATGTATATATGTATAGGTAGGTGAACGTATGTATATGCTATGTATGTATGCACATCGAATGAATGCACGTATGAGTAAATTCATGCAAGTGTGTATGTGTGTTTCTGTGATTTATTATGGAAAGTTTGGGATACTTATCCACCATTGAGCATTTCGATGCTCAGCACGTAGTTTGTTGATTGCGCGCAGGTTATGAAGACGATAGGATTTCATTGGCTGGTATTGCAGGAGTAGTCAAGTCCAAGAAAAGGAACAATATAGGAATTAGATTTAGCATGTATATGTAGGTACGAAAAAATATAGTTATTGTGCAAGTATGTGTTTATAGTATAAGAAATTTATTTATTAATTATTGAGACATAGATATGCGGTTAATGATTATATTATAAGTATCTATGTATAAGTATGTTTATCGGTACTGTTAGAACAAAAAATAATTCACTATTTCATGTATGGTTTGACATCCGATTACCGCGTACACTGTACGACGGTATAAGGGTATTACATACACCATAGGTGGCTAGGGGACTTTGTCTCGAATATAAGCTAGCTGATGATCCACATGTGTCTTCCTCAAAACTCTTGGTCTTCAGGCAATCTTCTTTTAGTTGTCCCCCTTAGTTTTTTCTACTTTGCCTCTTATCTAAGTTCTCTTATTACTTTCAAGGAGGACAATCTATCATTGCTATACTCCTAGAAAAAGAAAGCCCCATATCCCTATGAGTTGCAATGTATTCATCCCATCGGATGTTATGCCATGTTGAGGTTGTAATCCTATGATTTTACTTAGAAGTCATGCCTTCTACTCGAAGGTCTACAGTAACTAAGGACATATTCTCCACCCTTAGAACTCTAGGCTGTGTCTCAAGCTGTGTGTAAAAAATTCTAAAATAAGCAACTTAAATATCAGGAATATTCCAGTAGCGGTTGTCAAATTAGTATCTTGAGAAGGTTTTTTCATCCCTAAAAAACCTAGTCGATATATTGGGTGATCCTTCATTGACATACTCACCTTTCATGATGGCATTATTCTACTAATTTGTCCTATCTAATATTTGACTTTGATATAGGAGAACCTCACCTACAGTAATAGTCTACTGGCATGATTAAAAGCAATCTCAACAGGCTGACCCTACCTCTCCTTCTCGTGTCCCTGGCTGAGATTTCTACTTACCATCCCAAATGGGCATTTTGAATGCATACTCCCAGGTGGGTTGTGTAAGGCCATATTTTGGATTGCAGCCCACTATAAGGTTCTGTATATAGAAACTTGAGGAGTGTGATTTTATTTTCTTATTTAGGTGTAGGATATAGGTGACTAGCCATATAGCTAATTAAAGTAAGTTGGTTGGAGTGCTTAAGGTTCCATCCAACTTTGAACCTTATCCCAAAAGTGTTTGACTCCCATCAAGAACTAAAGTTCAACTTTTACTACCAGCATTGCTCCCATTTCACATAACAAGGAGAATAGTGTGACTTAAGTTGAAGTTCTAATGATTGTTCTATAACCCTAAAATGCAAATGGTAAATTCTCAGCCCAACTTTTATAGATCTGTACTTTTTTTAGGGCACTTTATTATCTTTGCTTACTCTTTTAGCTAGGGGAAAACTTATGGCATCGAGAATTTTTTCCTCTTTTCTTTTTTGGCTTGGAATCAAGCATAACAAAACCTTTGATGTATAAATTTCCAAGCTATTCATGAGATCTTTTATAAATGCCATCAAAAACTAAAATTTAGCTTCTGCTGATAGCCCTGCTTCTGCTTCACAAAACATCTAATGCCCTCAAGCACTTAGAAATAGAGAAAGAGACCATTGTTATATGAGGTGTTGCCATCACTACCTTAGAATTAAGACCACTTTAGTTTGTGTTTCTATGCATGCCATAGATTTCTCTTGATAGATTAATCATAGGTTTACGCCTAACTTATGCATGCATTCCTATTTACATGCATTATATGGCATTAGCGGCAATTATGATTAGACATGTAATACAAAAACACAGGTCTTACTCTAATCTTAAGGGGTGACCCCTTGTGTTCATCTGACTACTATTGTTAGTTAGCCCTTATAAATTTTCTTGAAATTTTGAATGGGTTGATTTAAGTAAATTGGACTTGACATTTAGGCTTTTATACTTAGGTGAGTTAGGCTTTACATTTGGGCTCGGTTATTTAGGTGAGTTGGGCCTTTTATTTAGGTTTGCTTTTAAGAAGGATGAAAATGGCATGCTACAATGTTCTTGCTATCTCTTGGGGTGCCATTATAGTTTTAGGTAAAGATTTAATCATTTTTATTTCATCCTCTCAATACTCACTCCAGGATGCACTTAAAATTCCTCTACATCCGAGATCAAATAAAGACTTATGTTTATTGAATCAATATCTTAGAAATGAGCTATGATATTGCCATGTATGATGTAATAAAAGAAGACATTACATATGATAGAAAAGCTCATATTATTAACACGGTTAAAGAAACATATACATATTTTAAAGGCATATTTTACATTATTAAAGGTGGCTTATTACATCCTTTCCTATTGTAGGTGCAAATAACAAAAAGTTCTTCAACATCTCAGGCTCTTCCTTCTCTAGATGGTACCCCCAAATTGGTGGTAATATTTATAGCCCGTAATTCTTTAAACTGCTTGCCATTGAAACTGAGTGGGTGATGGCTAAATATTTACATATCATATGCATCTGGAACACATACAATTTCGATGAGCCTGAGTCAACCACAAATGTGGATGGTCATGCATCATTGCAGCCTCTTTTCCTCTTACTTTCCCTCTCTTGATTTAGTATTTAATGGGTGTCAATCAAGTCCTAAATGCAATCAGGGCAACAGTAGTTTATTTTATGCCCTGTATGCTGATGATAATTACAGTACATAGTTGTCCTATATCTTGTCTTCTTTTGGCTTTTGGCTGGCATAGGTGAAAAAGGTTGAAACTTCTTTTCATTCATTAGACATGTGAATACCAAGATAATGACTTACTAGGTTCGAATAATGTCACTGGACCATTTGTGTAGATGAGACCCTTACAGTTCTACCACTTTTATCCCTACTTTTATTGCTATTTCCATCATTTTTATCGAAACCCAGGTTTGTAGAGATAATCTTTTCCTCCAAATATTCAACCTCAACTTCGATGGCTATATCCTTAAGACTCCCAGTTCTTTAAGCCTTTCATTTTGAGCTCGTCTCTCAAGTAGAGACTGGCATTTCAAATGAACAACCTGATCTAATCAGCAGCCTATGGCTTTTTCTTTAGTTCCATCACCCTTTTCCTCTACTGGGTGAGATACTCATAGAAAGACTCTTCTAGTTTTTGATGCAACAACTCTAGATCCTTCAGGGTCACTTCTAGTCTTATACCACAGTTATACTGCTTTAAAAACTCTTCTTTCAGCCTGTCTTAGTCTTCTTTTATTTCCCTAATCCAGCTCACGGTACCAACTAATGGAAGGGTTAACAAGACTAAGGCCAAAGTATTCAACCTTTTGTCATTTAATGAGGGTGGTTCTTTTCATTACTAAGGCATATTGCTTTATGTGGACTGCAAGATCATAAGTGCCATCAAACTTAAGTAAGCTTGGCACTTTGAAACTTTGAGGTAGCACTTCCTTACTATTTAAATTCCTATCTTTTGGGTTAATACCTTTACCTGTTGGCATCAATCAGGCCATTGCCTTCATCTTTTCCTCAACCCTTTTTAAGACTAGATCCTTTATTCTCGGTACCTTACTCTCTAGGGCTTGTATACTATCATCCTCACTATCATCCTCTAAGGCATAACCTTTATATTCTTCTTGCTCAATTGAGGGAATAAATAGTGCTTTACCATTGGAACTAGTAGTAGTTGTAAGGGCTATAGCCACTATTGCAGCTATCTTTTCAACCCTAGCTGGTTCAACCTGACTAGCAATAGGTGTTATAAGTTTCCTTCCAAAAGTAGGTGCCAGAATTGACACCATTTCACTCATTGACTACCTTCTTTCAAACTCTTCAAATCTCTTATGTAGGCTATGAGGGTTAGAAGCACTAGCAGTCTTTGTTAGATCAATCATCTGCACCTTTTTTTTATTAGCTTTAGTAATTGTTCTGAAGTCTCATTTACTGCACATTAGAATCTGAACCTAAAATTGATCCCAAACCACATCCTAACCTTGGTTCTGGTATGCTGAATCTAGCTACTCCAAACAGAGTCTTCTAATAGAGTGACTATCAGCACCCTAAAACCAACTAGGCACTTAATCTAGAAAGGCTGGAAAGGTCAAAGAGTTAGAATGATGCATGAACGATGGTTCATATTTATGACATATGTGTGAGCATAATGACAATGTATGAGAATAATGTATAGGATGATGTATGAGAATGAATTTGGTAAGGATGCATGTGATTTGTGAGAGCGACTGCACGTGAGTGACACTTATATACCATAATGATGTACATATGATGCATGATAACATAGGATTATGTATGATATATGTTAGAGATACATGCGATGCATGGGTCAACCCTTGCAATGATGACAATATACAGGCATGATTCATATGATACAAGTCAACGTATGATGATGCATACAAATGGTATATATACTATACAAGATGAATATGTCAAGCATACGCATGATGCATTAGACAGATAAGCATATGGTGCATGCATATGATAATGTGCGATGCATAAGATATGCATGACATATGGACATGCTAGGTATACATATGGTGCATAACATACTTATGATGCATAATGTATGAATGTGTTGTATACATGATACATGGTGAATATGTTACACATCAATGCATAAGAGTGATGCACATGAATGGCATACATGTGATGTGTGACTCAAATGTTAGCATGAACACAATGACGTGTAATATACAAGTGTTGTATGAATATGACATGCATATCATACAGGGGAAAATTACTATATACAAAGTAAAATATGTAGGCTAAAAAAATTAATGCAGAATGTACATTTTTATGGCACCCAAAACAAAATATATACGTTTTCATGGAAAAGAGAATTTACATATAGAATACACGTTTCACATTTTCATATTATTATCTTTTTGTTTGTACACAAGATGAGATGTATGCACATGCATATCTTTGTTTGGTAGAAAAATATGCACACGAGATTTACATGTTTTAATTTTATTACATGGAATGATTTGTCTAAGAAAAATTTATACATATGAGATGAGATGTACATACATAAAAAATCTAAGCACAGAAAGCATGCATATTTTTATTAGTTATTATTATTAACATTATTTTTGTTATTTTGTTAAAGATGCATGAGTGTGTAGCATAGATAAACACATACGAAAAAAGGGAAAATCCTTCCAACCTTATTGCTCCCACATAGGAGGTCTTGCGATATCTTTCCTACACAAGATTAGCTTATATGTTAATAGGAAACCCAATGAACATGTATGGTGCACAGTAAAAAACTAGTAGCATAACCTCTCTTTAATTCAAGCATACTTGAGTGTGCCTTACTTTTCTACCTTTAATGATTGATTTATTTTATCTCTTTTTTCATATGAGATATTATGCTAAAAAAGTAAGGCACACTCAAGTATGCTTGGAAAGCTGCAGAGCATAAATATGGAAATCATTAAAGAATATAAAAACAAATGTAAAGATAACGTCATACACAAATCGGGGAATTAATTGGTCCTCTTTATGCATTTTTAATCAAAAGGGTAGAGTTTTGGGTGTTTTTTTTGATAAAAGTGGGCATTGAGCCCATGCGATTTTTGGAAAAAAAATCATGTTAATTAATTTTAAATAGAAAATCTTTTGTATTTAAATAGAAAAATTCTTAATTTTACATGTTATTTTGTGGATGAAAATCAGGACATTAGTCCATTTGATTATAAAAAAATCCCACTCAAACTTGTACAAAAAATCCTTCAATCAAAAAACTTATCTTTGTTTTTTAGTGAATATTTTCTTTGTTCGAGTGCTTGATGAAGCCGTTCCTTAGAATCTAATAGAGTGATCGAAAGATCTCCTTTGGTACGCTAGTTCTTGCGAGTAAACTCCTGAATGACAGGTAGAAGAGGGCGGCCTCGGAGGAAACATCCTACCAAGTAATATCGAGATTTTTCCACCGATTTTCAATAAAACAATTGCCTCAAAATCAAATATATTGCATACTCATCAATTGGTTTAGGACGACCAGCCATAGCCACTGCGTAGTTCTTCTGAGCAATCTACGTAGGAGCTACCAACGGGATGCCACTGAAGCAATAGAAGATGAGGGGGAAGGCTGGATTTTTAAGTTAACATTCTAAAAATCATTTATTCATAATAAATAAAGAAAAGCATGAAACAATAATACAAGTAAATGATATACATAAATTGGAACATTTATTGATTTGAGAATGTTGGTTCCCTTATGCATATTTATAAAACTTCTTTGTGTAGTTTTTGTGATAAAAAGTGGACATTGGTTCATTTTATGCGAAAAAATCCAATTAATTAAATAGAAAATATTTAATGTAAATTTTCGTAATTATCGTACAAAATTCATTTATTACTAAGCTATTATATTAAATTGCATACAAAGCACAAAATAATAATAAATGCCCAATATGATGGATAAATAGGGAAATAAAATAAATCCTAGACTAACTTGCTCTTCCCCATACTCTATCCTAACCCAAAATGCAACATATAGATGTGCATATTAAAATATGGCACAAAAATAATATTAGTTAATTAATGAATTAAGTTGAATAATAAATGGTGAATAATTAATTAAATTGAGCAATTTAAACATGTAATTAATCTAAAATGAAAAATTAAACGAAATAGATAGAATGCATGATGTATCTGGAGTCATGCAGCATGCATTAATAGGCATATGCTGAAATGATAGATAAACACAATAAATATTGATTATACAATATAATGAAATAAATTTATAAATAATTAATTAATTCAAATAAATTAGATAAACAATCCATTTATGTGTTGAAGTTTTTATGGATGATTTTAGTGTATATAGAGCTAGTTTTGGCTATTGTTTAGAGAATCTATCTAAAGTTCTTGATAGGTGTATAAAACATGAATTGGTGATAAATTAGGAGAAATTTCACTTTATGGCTTAAGAGGGTATTTTTCTTTGCCATTCCATTTCAAGTAAAGGGATAGGAGTGGATAGAGTAAAGATAGAGGTGATAGATAATTTACCCCCTCCAAGGAGTGTAAGAGGCATTAGGAGTTTCCTTAGCCATGTAGGATTCTATAGGAGATTTATTAAGGATTTCTCTAAGATAGCAAAGCCATTATGCAATCTTTTAGCTAAGGATGTAGATTTTATGTTTAATGAAGCCTTAGTTACAACACCTATTTTGCAGCCACCTAATTGGGATGTGCCATTTGAGATTATATGTGATACTAGTAATTTTGCTGTAGGGGCAATTTTAGGGCAAAGAAAGAAGGGTAAACCTTATGTGATATATTATGCTAGTAAGTTGTTAGATAGAGCTCAAATTAATTATACCACAATAGAGAAAAGTTATTAGCTATAGTTTATTCATTCGATAAGTTTAAAGCTTATTTAGTAGGGTAAAAGGTTATAGTCTATATAGATCATGTTGCCCTTAAGCATCTTTTGAGTAAGAAGGATGCAAAGCCAAGGCTTTTAAGATGGATTTTAATGCTTTAAGAATTTGATTGGGAGATTAGAGATAAGAAAGGAAGTGAGAACCTTGTAGCGGATCATTTGTCCAGGTTAGATCAAGAAGGATTAAAGATTCATTATGATGGTGCACCTACATATAAAAGTTTTCATGGTGAACATCTTTTGAGTTTTGCATCTAAGGAAGTTCCTTGGTTTGTTGATGTTGCAAACTATTTGGTATGTGGTATTCTTCCATATGGTTTGTTTTATAACCAAAGCAAAATTTTTTGTATGATTATAGGTTTTATTATTGGGAAGTGCCATTGCTTTACAAGAGATGTTTTGATGGATTAATAAGGAGTTGTGTTCCCTAAGATGAGATTGAAGATATTTTGAAGCATTGCCATTCTATGGAGGTTGGTGGTCATTTTGGTATTTCCAAAATGGCTTTTAAGGAACTTTAATATGGTTTTTGGTGGCCTTATTTATTTAAGGATGTTAATGCCTATGTATTGAGTTATGATAGATGTCAAAGGATGGGTGGAATAACTAGGAAGCATGAGATGCCATTGAAAGGAGTATTAGAAGTAGAGATCTTTGATGTTTGGGGGATGGATTTTATGGGTCTTTTTTCTAGTTCTTTAGGTAATAAGTATATTTTGGTTATGGTAGATTATGTGTCTAAATGGGTAGAGGTAACACCTACTCTCACTAACGATTCCAAAGTAGTTAGGTAGATGCTTAAGAGGATTATTTTTCCAAGGTTTGGTAATCCTAAAGCAATTATTAGTGATGAGGGTTTCCATTTTTGTAATAGTATTATAGATGGTCTATTGAAGAAGTATGGTGTAACACATAAGGTGGCTACTTCATACCATCCTCAAACTAGTGGTCAAGTAGAAGTGAGCAATAGAGAATTAAAGTGGATTTTAGAAAAAATAGTTTCTTCATTTATGAATGATTAGGCATTAAAGCTAGATAATGCTCTTTGGGCATATAGAACAACCTTTAAAACACCCATAGGTCTTACCTGTTAGAGAGTATGCCCTAGAGCCCATGTAATAGGGATGTTTTTCATATGTATAAAAATGTATATTCTTAATAAAAGGCATCATTCATTTATTAATGCTATGTTTAAATACATGAGTTTGTAAATCTTAAATTAATAAATGAAGTCCTAGATATTATAAACATAGTGCAAAGGCAATCATAAAGGTGTTCATGATGTGAGATGTCTATTGCATGCAAATATGTTAATATCTAAATATCCCTAGTCATAGAATTAACAAGATAGGACATTGTTAATTCGGACAGACTAGCACATGTTATGCTTTTTGAATGGTTCAAGCAGTGGTTCTTATAACTGTGATTATGAAAGATAATCAAAACTAACATTTGGATGCTTGTTAAAAGAACAAGTTCATTGGAGACCTGCAAAGAGAATCCTCACATGGATATTAAATCTATGTCAGTGAGGAATCTCTTTATAGCGGTTGTGCAAGTATCCTGAGACTTGAGATTACCAAAGTTATCTTAAGTAGCAAGCGGTATACTTTGACTCCATAACTGATTACTTCCAACTGGGAGTGAACATAGTTAGGAGAATGGGTATATCATGACCTACTTGAAGATAGTTGAGTGATTGACAAAGGATTCACCATTCCAGATTTTATAAGGGAAGTTACCTCGCATGATTCTATAATTACCTTGTCCAGAGAATCTCTAGCCAGAGTAAAATGCCAAGATGGATAGAGATCCATGTAGGGAATTTTGGGAACAATGGTTAAATTAATAGAACATACATAATTAGATTTATATGAGTTGACAGAAATCCATACTCAGAATCTAATTGAGATGAGAGTGGTAAAAGGAGTAATTGCAGGATAATTGTTTCTATGGAAGGGTATAGTCAAACCACATGACTTTCCTGATATTTGGGTAGTTATGATGCCTAGCTAGAGGCCAATCATGACTTGTATAATGATGTATCAAAATATCAATGGGGATTGATAAAATGATTTGAAGGAGTTTAAATCATGTGAGTTTTGGATAGAACTCACAATTACATATTATACTGCCAACATGGACAGGAACCCAATAGGTCACACACATATAGAGAAAAGGATAAAATGGTAAAATGACAAGGATAATAATATTTGATATTATTATGAGAGTAGAGAAGTGAATAAAATAATAATTAATTAAAGAGTTTAATTAATTATGATCAAGTAAAATTGTCCACGGAACTTTTGAGAAATGTTCTGTAAATTAGACGTAATTGAAATAATGTATTTCATGATTAATTATTATTGTCTTATAAGTGATATAGGACTACTATAAGTGTTATTGTACTAATATAATAATTAATAAATCCATTGGAGGAGTTATAAAGGGGCCAGAGGAATGAAGCTGGTGTGGAAGCCCTTCTGTAGAGAGCCATATGCCAACTCTATATATAAGGCCTTAATGGCCTATTTCTTGGACTAAATTAATTTATATATGTTACATAAGTGTTATGGAACCTACATATTTAATTTGGTTGGATTTGGAATTCATTTGGGTATTTAAATCCAATTAGTTGCACAAAGGGCCTAGTTTGTAGGTTTTTGTGCATAGTCTTTTATGAAAAGGTTTAATTTGAATTTAATTAAGCCCAAATGATTATAATTAATTCCAGAAGTCCAATTAATAATTCTCCAGCAATTCTAAAGAGCCCAATCTCATTAAGGAGTTGGAATTTTAACCTAACTATAAAAGGCCAACTAATGAGGAATTAGGGTAAGTGATTAAACACACAAGAAGGTCTTTTATTCTAACTCTCTCTCTCTTTTGCGCCAACTCCTAAGCTAGATCTTGGCAATTTCGGCCAGCCCTAGTTACACACCAATTAGTTGGTTCAATTTATCATTCTCTAGTGTGGATTACTCATTGGAGGTGTTTGATTTTGGACACCGTGATTTGCGATAACCCAGTGCGAAGTAAAATTAACTGTTCAATAAAAATCAAAGGTGATTTTTCTTATTCTCAAATAGTTATATTGTATATTTATGGCAAGATTAGTAATATTGGTTAAAAAAATTTTAAATTCCGCTTATGTATGAGATGCATGTAACCGATAAATTTCAACATGGTATCAAAGCCTCGGTTTTGCCATGGATATACAATTCTATATTTTTCTGTGGAATAAGTTTTATTTTATTTTGAGTTATTTATTTCATGAACTTTAAAATATCATATTTAATTGTTCATGAATGAGAAATATTGATTTCTGGTTGTATGTGTGATCAAATAAATTTGACGGAAACAAAAACGGAACTTTTGAAGAAAAGTGACAAAGGTTTTGCGTGAAACCCATTAGGGTTTTGCGTGAAACCCATGAAATTTTAAGGGGCTATTCTAATTTAATTTCTTATAGATCCATTAAAACTTCATTTAGATGATATTATATGTGTTTAATATGTGATATTAAGCCGTAGGATCGAATGGAATTAAAATCGAATAAGTTTTGCATGAAAACTAGTTTAGTCGAAAAGTTCGATAAATTGGTGTTTTTCGTGTGTTCTTGATGTGTTCTTATTTAGAACGATTTTTAATCTTCTAAATATGATATATTAAAGTGTTTTTAATTAATTGGATTAATTAAAATGGGGCTTAAATTAATTTGATTAATTTTAATTCATTAAAACCACTTAATAGGCTTAATTATGTTTACGGACTTAGTTTAAATTAGTGAATGACTTGGTGGGCCCAAGGAGCTAATTTAAATTAAATATTATAAAAATTAATTAAGTTTATTAATGAGTTTTAAGGGCTGGAGTGGGCTTGGCTCATTCCAAATGGTCCAAAAGACACAAAACTAGTTTGTGTGTGAACACATTTAGGGTTTTCTTTTGTGGGTTTCGGCCTACACTTGATTATAAACCCAAAATTGATTCTTTTAATTATTTAATATGATTAATTAATTAAATAATCAATTTATAATTAATTAATAATCAATTGGATTGATTATTAAGGCAAGAACACATGCATGCAAAAAGGTTTCCTAAAATGAAAGTTTCCAAAATGAAAAAAGTTTCCTAATTTGATCACATCATTAAAATAACTCAAAATATTGTTTCAAACGTTGAAACAAAGTTAGTAATCCATTTCTTTATGCATTAGAAAGGCATATAAGGGTGTATGATTGACATGATGGATAGTTATGGACAAAGCCCAATGTGATTGAGCATTATGCATGTTTTGGCCCAATGAGGACTTTTATGTCCCGACCACTTATTTTTGATTTGTATTTCATTTCAAACTATAATATATAATTAGATTACTTAGATTAGAATTAGAAATAGAGATGGAGACCATTTTCAAGGAGCAAAATGGGCCGGATGGAGATCCAACAAGCTTGAAGATAATGTAATTATTTTTCTTGTTTGAATCATGCATACTACCTAGGTGTGACCTTTTGATTTTCCTCTTGACTCGGGGAAATCAATGTAGTAAAGTCCATAACTATACCATATTTGTATGCTTATATTTATGTGATAGATATAGGATGCATACCAATGTATGCCAACCATGTATGATGAGACTTAATTAACTAAAACCCTCAAAACAAATACTAAGGTATATAAGCCTTCCATTAGTTTGAGGAGAACCAGAGTTCTTTATAGTGTGGGTTGTTAACCACAGTCAAGCTTAAATTATATCGAATATGTTCAAATCTAATTAAATGGGTCATCTTAGCTAGCCCATTAGCTTGTTGACCACAGTCAAGGCTAATGGTTCTAGAGGCAAGATTAGGAAATGCATATATGATATGCATGCATCAAGAGTTGATAACCTAATGATCCAATAATTGTGTAGAGACATAATTGGTATAGAGATACCTACCTTTCAAGGGTATGGAGTTTGGCTTGTTGACCACAGTCAAGGTCAAATTACATATCAAGGATTTGATATTGGCCCACTAAGAAAACCATCGGGTTTTCTCGGATTATATAGTGAGGGCTATTAATTCGTAATAAAATAGTGGGAGTAAATGGATTAATTAAAGACCTTATTAATGCATACATATATATGAACATACTCTCATATCTTTTCTTTTTCACATCTAGGTCATCATCATGAGCACATCAAACATTAATATACGATCAATCTTGGATAACAAGCTGGTTGGCAGCAACTATTCTGACTGGATCAGGCAAGTGAGAATTGTTCTCAGAGCTGAAAAGATCCACTATGTCTTGGATAAAGATCCACCACCACTTCCATCAGATGATATCGTTGATGAGATCAAAGGCATTTATCGAAAATACATGGAGGATAGTGAAGCAGCAGCATGTCTGATGTTGGGTGCTATATCCTCGGAGCTTCAGAAGCAACATGAGATGATGGATGCTAGAACCATCATTTTGCATCTAGAGGAGCTATATTCTTCTCAGGCTAGAACTGAGCAATATGAGATTGCTCGAGCTCTATTTAGCTGCAAAATGGTGGAAGGCACTTCAGCTGCTACTCATGCATTGAAGATGTATGGATATATTGAGCATTTGAGTAGGCTTGGCTATGTTATGGATAATGATCTATACATAGATTTAATCTTGTACTCGTTGGCTCCAAGTTATGCACCTTTTGTTAATCAATATGCTCAAGACAGCTGATGGATCATTTAAGAAGGATCCAAAAAGTGTCATGGTTGTCACTTCTGCTAAAGGCAAGAAGCAGAAGAAGAAGATAACCAAGGCGCAGCCAAAGAATGGTGGGATATCCAAGAAGAAGGTTGCCAAGAAAGAGAATCCCAAAGGAACTTGCTTCCATTGTGGAAAGGATGGTCATTAGAAGCGTAACTGCAAGGCCTATCTAGATTCTCTCAAGAAGAAGAAGCAAGCTGATGCTTCTACTTCAGGTATTCATATGATTGAAATTAATACTTATTCTATTGCTTTAAAACAATCTTGGGTATTAGATATCGGATGTGGATCTCACTTATGTAATGATCTACAGGGGCTTAGAAGCTTTAGAAGAGTTGGAAAGGCAGAGATATGTTTGCAGTCAGCTACTGGACATAACATCTCTACAACAGTTGTGGGGACTTACTATTTGCCTCTTCCTAGTAGATTAGTACTGGAATTAAATAATTGTTATTATGTTCCAGCTTTGTCCAAAAGTATTATTTCTTTCAGTTGTTTGATGAACGATTATGATATTTCTTTAAAGGACAAATGTTGTTACATTTTTAAGAACAATATGTTTTATGCAAAAGCTATCATTGAGAATGGTATATTTGTTCTTGATTTAATTAAAGAAGTACATAATGTGGATACCAAGAGAATGAAACATGATAATCTAAATACCTCATACTTATGGCATTGTCGTTTAGGCCACATAAATGAAAAACGCATGATCAAATTGTACAAGTCAGGTGATTTGGGATCATTTGATTATGAATCATTTGATACATGCGAATCTTGTTTATTGGGAAAATGACAAAAGCTCCCTTAATTGGTAAAAGAGAACGAGCTAAAATGGTTTTGGACTTAATACATTCAGATGTATGTGGTCCAATGACTACAAATGGCAGAGGAGGTTACTCCTACTTCATTACTTTCATAGATGATTATTCTAGATTTGGATATATCTATCTAATGAAATATAAATCAGAAGGCATTTGAAAAGTTCAAAGAATTCAGAAATGAAGTAGAGAAACAACTTGGCAAAAGTATTAAAACTCTTAGATCAGATCGAGGTGGAGAATACTTAAGCCAAGAGTTTCAGGATTATCTTATAGATAATGGGATTTTATCTCAATGGACTCCACCATATACACCACAACACAATGGTGTATCTGAAAGGAGAAATCGAACACTATTAGATATGGTTCGATCAATGATGAGCGAGCGGACTTGCCTAAGTCCTTTTGGGGATATGCACTAGAAACTGCTGTTTATGTGTTAAACAGAGTTCCTAGTAAATCAGTTGATGTTACTCCATATGAGATGTGAAATAACAAGAAGCCCACACTTTCTCATATAAAAGTATGGGGTTGTCCTGCTTATGTGAAGAGGATAATGTCAGACAAATTGGATGTTAAGTCTGACAAATGTTTATTTGTGGGATATCCAAAAGAAATGTTTGGATATTATTTCTATCTTCCCTTAGAATAAAAGTATTTGTTTCAAGGCATATTGTCTTCTTGGAAAGAGAATTTCTCCTACGAGAGGACAGTGGGAGTAAAATTGAACTTGGTGAAGTTCAAGACCCACAAATAGAAGATGATCAACCGATTGAACCCGAGACTGAATTTCATAATGATGAGATTGCAGTTGAACCTGATTACACACAAATCCTAGAAGATCTACTAGGATGCATTCTATCCCTGTGAGATATGGATTTCACATTGGATTCGGATAGAGACATAACTGTAGTAGAGGACAATGAGCCTGCAAGCTATCAAGAAGTTTTGAACAGTTCAGAACGTGATTTATGGCTTAAGGCTATGCAGTCTGAAATGGACTCCATGTATGAGAACAAAGTATGGACTTTAACTCAAACACCTGAAGGGACAAAACCCATAGGGTGCAAATGGGTCTTCAAAAAAAAGACCGACATGGAAGGTAATATAGTTACCTATAAAGCTCGCTTAGTAGCAAAAGGTTATCGTCAAAAAGAAGGTATTGATTATGACGAAACTTTTTCTCCTATAGCGATGCTTAAGTCTATAAGAATACTTTTAGCCATTGCAACTCATTATGATTATAAGATTTGGCAAATGGATGTGAAGACAGCTTTCCTTAATGGAAATCTTACTGAGGATGTGTATATGACACAACCAGAAGGGTTCACATCAGGAAATGGCGAAAAGGTATGCAAGCTTTAAGGATCCATTTATGGATTGAAGCAAGCCTCTAGGAGCTGGAATATACGATTCAATGAGACAATCAAAGAGTTTGGTTTCTCACAGAATGAAGATGAACCTTGTGTGTATAAAAGGGGTCAGTGGGAGTGCAATTGTCTTCCTAGTTCTATATGTGGATGACATATTGATCATGGAAAATGACATTTCTCTTATCCAATCTGTAAAATATGGTTATCCAAGCAATTCTCTATAAAAGACCTTGGAGAAGCATCCTATATTCTGGAATAAGGATCTATAGAGATAGATCCAATAGGTTGCTAGGTCTTTCTCAGAGTACATATATAGATAAAGTATTGAAGAGGTTCAATATAGATCTCTCTAAGAAAGGGTTTATACCTATGGTGCATGGGAAACACCTTTCTAAGTCTATATGTCCGCAGACACTAGAGAATAGAGAGAGCATGAATAGAATACCATATGCATCTGCAATTGGTTCTATCATGTATGCTATGTTATGTACACGTCCAGATGTAGCATTTGCTTTAAGTGTCACAAACAGATTCCAATCCAATTTTGAGAGAGGAATACTGGGCAGCTGTTAAGAATATCTTAAGTACTTGAGAAGGACTAAGGATATATTCTTGGTATATGGAGAGGGCAATTTGGAAGTAAATGGGTATACAGATGCCAGCTTCCAATCTGAAAAAGATGATAGTAAATCACAGTCTGGTTATGTGCTCATAATGGGAGAGGAGCAGTTAGTTGGAAAAGTTCCAAATAAGAAACAACTGCTGATTCCACGATGAAAGCTGAGTACATTACTGCTTCGGAAGCAACCAAAGAAGCAGTCTGGATCATAAAGTTCATAACTGAACTAGGAGTGGTGCCTAGCATTGTTGATCCGATTACTTTATATTGTGACAATAATGGAGTCATTGCACAAGCAAAGGAACCACGGTCTCATCAGCGATCCAAGCATGTTCTCAGACGCTACCATCTCATAAGGGAAATAGTAGCTAGAAATGATGTGAAAATAGAAAGGGTTCCCACATATGACAATGTGGTGGATCCCCTCACTAAAGCACTTTCCTAGATTAAGCATGATCACCATATAAATAGCATGGATCTGAGACATATGAGTGATTGGCTCTAGTGCAAGAGGGAGATTGTTAGAGAGTATGCCCTAGAGCCCATGTAATAGAGATGTTTTTCATATGTATAAAAATTTATATTCTTAATAAAAGGCATCATTCATTTATTAATGCTATGTTTAAATACATGAGTTTGTAAATCTTAAATTAATAAATGAAGTCCTAGATATTATAAACACAGTGTAAAGGCAATCATGAAGGTGTTCATGATGTGAGATGTCTATTGCATGCAAATATGTTAATATCTAAATATCACTAGTCATGGAATTAACAAGATAGGACATTGTTAATTCGGACAAACTAGCACATGTTATGCTTTTTGAATGGTTCAAGCAGTGGTTCTCATAACTATGATTATGAAAGATAATCAAAGCTAACATGTGGATGCTTGTTAGAAGAACAAGTTCATTGGAGACCAGCAAAAATAATCCTCACATTGATATTAAATCTATATCAGTGAGAAATCTCTTCATAGTGGTTGTGCAAGTATCCTGAGACTTGAGATCACCAAAGTTATCTTAAGTAGCAAGTGGTATACTTTGACTCCATAACTGATTACTTCCAACTGAGAGTAAACATAGTTAGGAGAATGGGTATATCATGACCTACTTGAAGATAGTTGAGTGATTAATAAAGGATTCACCATCCCAGATTTTATAAGGGAAGTTATCTCACATGATTCTATAATTATCTTGTTCAGAGAATCTTTGGCCAAAGTAAAATGCCAAGATAGATATAGATCCATGGAGGGCATTTTAGGAACAATGGTTAAATTAATAGAACATACATAATTAGATTTATATGAGTTGATAGAAATTCATACTCAGAATCTAATTGAGATAAGAGTGGTGAAATGAGTAATTGCACGGTAACTATTTCTATGGAAGGGTATAGTCAAACCACATGACTTTTCTGACATTTGGGTAGTCATGATGCCTAGCTAGAGGCCAATCATGACTTGTATAATAATGTATCAAAATATCAATGGGGATTGATAAAATGATTTGAAGGAGTTTAAATCATGTGAGTTTTGGATAGAACTCACAATTACATATTATACTACCAACATGGACAGGAACCCAATAGGTCACACACATATAGAGAAAAGGATAAAATGGTAAAATGACAAGGATAATAATATTTGATATTATTATGAGAGTAGAGAAGTGAATAAGATAATAATTAATTAAAGATTTTAATTAATTATGATCAAGTAAAATTATTCGCGAAACTTTTGAGAAATGTTCTGTAAATTGGACATAATTGAAATAATGTATTTCATGATTAATTATTATTATCTTATAAGTGTTATAGGACTACTATAAGTGTTATTGTACTGATATAATAATTAATAAGTTCATTGGAGGAGTTATAAAGGGGCTAGAGGAATAGAGCTAGTGTGGAAGCCCTTCTATAGAGGGCCACATGCCAACTCCATACAGAAGGCCTTAATGGCCTATTTCTTGGACCAAATTAATTTATATATGTTACATAAGTGTTATGGAACCTACATATTTAATTTGGTTGGATTTGGAATCCATTTGGGTATTTAAATCTAATTAGTTGCACAAAGGGCCTAGTATGTGGGTTTTTGTGCATAGTCTTTTATGAAAAGGTTTAATTTGGATTTAATTAAGCCCAAATGATTATAATTAATTCCAGAGGCCCAATTAATAATTCTCCAGCAATTTTAAATAGCCCAATCTCATTAAGGAGTTGGAATTTTAACCTAACTATAAAAGGCCAACTAATGAGGAATTAGGGTTAAGTGATTAAACACACAAGAAAGTCTTTTATTCTAACTCTCTCTCCCTTTTGCGCCAACTCCTAAGCTAGATCTTGGTAATTTTGGCCAGGCCTAGTTACACACCAATTAGTTGGTTCAATTTATCCTTCTCTAGTGTGGATTACTCATTGGAGGTGTTCGATTTTGGACACTATGATTTGCGACAACCCGGTGTGAAGTAAAATCAACTGTTCAACAAAAATCAAAGGTGATTTTTCTTATTCTCATATAGTTATATTGTATATTCATGGCAAGATCAGTAATATTGGTTAAAAAAATTTTAAATTTCGCTTATGTATGAGATGCATGTAACCGATAAATTCCAACATTACCCCCTATCAACTTATCGATAGTAAGTCTTATCACTTATCGATTGAGCTTGAACGTAAGGCCTATTAGGCAACACGAGCTCTAAATTTTGATATGAAGCAAGTTGGAAAGAAGAGATTACTTCAATTAAATGAATTAGAAGAATTGAGAATGAATGCCTATGAGAATGCTAAGTTGTATTATGATCATACCAAGGTGTGGCATGATAAGCATATTCTCAAAAAGGAGTTTCATGAAGGTGATTTGGTGCCTCTTTATAACTCAAGATTGAGATTATTTCCTGGTAAGCTTAAGTCTAGATGGTCTGGTCCTTTCAAAGATGTTAAAGTTTATGAGTTTGGAGCTATAGATATTAAGAATGATAAGGGAGAGGTTTTTAAAGTGAATGGTCATCACCTTAAGCCTTATTGAGTTGGTGAATCTATAGTAGTGGTGAATTTGCTTACTCTTTCTACGCCTAATGAGGTTATTTCTTAAGTTTTTTTAATTTTTTAGGCTCTACACATTTTTGTTTTAGCTTTTGTTTACACAAATTTATTTTTATGTGTCTAGTTTAGTATGTATATAAGCTTGTTTGTTGATGTTTTATGTTATTAATTCATATTTACATGTTATTTTTGATATTGTGATGGTTTTTCTTTGAGATTTTGCAAGTTTTATTTTTGAGTTTTAGGGAGGAGTGTGACGAGTCGTAACACATGTGATGACTCATTCCAGAGAGTCTTCGTGCCAACTTGTGTGCTGACTTATGTGCTGAGTCATCTCTAACTACTATGTCCTGCATCACCAACAGTTGCGCCATTTTATGAAGAATTGTGTCCATACCGAGTCGTGACACTTGTGATGACTCATTATAGAGAGGAGTCGTGCCAAGTCATCCCCTTTATGCTGAATCATGACACCCTTAAAATTGGTCAAAAATTTCTTTGCTTTATATTCCTTAAATTCTCTATTTTAGTTTTGTTTTTATCTTTAATTTCTGTCGTTATTGTTCAGTTTCTCTTTTCAAATTGATTCGAAAAGGAGTGAGAAACCATAAAGGGTTGTGTCTTTTCTTATAAAGGGTTATAACTCTCCAACTTTTTCTCATCCCTTTTTAAAAATTTATTTTCCTATATATACTAGTCTTCCATCTTCTTTATTATGGCAGACTTTTGTTGTTTTCAAAGGAGTCATTTGACTCTAAATATTGCTTATTTTTCTTCTTCTTCCCTACTCTATCTTAGTTTTCTCTTACTTATTTCTTTCAAACCTTTTTTCAATTTGTTAGCTCTCTTTGTTCTTTGTCTTTCATGTGTTCTTTATCAAGTTTGTTTTCCTTTTTCTTTTTGAGTCTTATTTTATTGCTTAAGATGCCAAGAACTAGAGGATCTACATCTTCAAGGACTCATGGAAAGCTTTTCAAGATGAAGATCTCACTTCCATGTATAAGGCCCCATTTTCCATTTCTTCTCATGAGGAATGTGTAAGTTTGTTTCTCTTAAGCCCAGAGGAATTGCGAATTGTAAGTATCTTTCACTAGCATCTTGAGAGATTTAGGTATGCTTGAAACTTTAAATAATCTTTTGAGTTCTTGTGGTCTTGCTAGGTTTCTTTCTATGCTTAAGCCTACTTATATTAAATTTGTTTTAGAGTTTTATACTACTTTAGAGGTGAATGAAAAGGACTCTAGAGTGTTGGAATTTCATTCGTTTGGTAATGAGCATAAGCTTAACTATTAATTTATACATAGAGTGTTTGAATTTAGAAGGGATGGTTTGTGTGATCCTCCTAAAAACTTTGATGTCTTGACTAATTTAAAAACTCTATATTAGCCTAAAAAAGGCAAGGTTATGTTTATTAAGGACTTGGAAATTTGGCTTTTGCATAAAGTCCTTACTTGTGTGCTTTTTAACAAATTTGAGTTTAATAGAGTCACTTATCAATAGTTATTTCTTATGTGGTCATTCATAATAATAAGCAAGTTTATTGGACTTATTGGCTTTCTAATCAAATGCTTGCATGCACCTCTAGGAAAGATAGTCCTATCACTTATGGTCATACAGTGACTATCATTGGTAAGGCTTTAAATTATGATTTAACTAAAGAAACTCGTTTGCTTGAGTGTACTTATTTCACTAAACAGACATTGATTAGAGGAGAAGTGGTTTATAACTCAATGAGGTTCATCCTCGTATGTTATCATTCTTGTTCGAAGTGATTAGAACAATGACCACCACCACCGCCACCTTAAAAGAGAGTGGAAGAGGAAGAAGAGGAGAGTGAAAAGGAGAAAGGATATGATTTTAGTGTTCCTTCCCATAAAGAGACCCATAATGCATTGGCAATCCTTCCAGAACATTATTATAAGGGTGCTAGTAAGCCTATTTATGGACCTTCCCATGGAGAAACTCATGGTGCCTTTAATGGTTCTTTTAAGATGTGGAAGCAAGTTTTGGAAGGCCGACAAGCCATGTAAAGGCAATTGACTTCCAAAGAGAACATGCAAAGGAACCTTGCAAGAAGGCAAAGGCGGATGGAGTACAAAGTTGATACCTTTATAGCTCAAGTAGGCTATGTTGTGGGCTCTCCACCACCTTCTCCTTCGAAAGACTAAGGGAAGTTTTTCTTTTCCTTCTTCTTTTTATTATTTTAGGTTCACAATGAGGGCTATGTGAACCTTAAGTGTAGGGGAAGGGATATGTATGTTTTTATTTATTTTGTTTTTGATAGTTTGCTTTATTTTGCATGTGTTAAATGTTTAGTATGCTATGGTAAGTTGATGCATGCTTTTACATTTGTCTCCTATATTTATTTTAAGTAGTTTTTTTAAGTTTCTCTTGGCATGATGATGAAGTGCAATTTAATGCCATGTCAATACCTTATTTTTGATGTTTAATTGGTAGAATCTTAAGTTTCATGTAGTGTAGGTCTTAAGTTTTTCTTACTATCTTTCATTGTTATTTTCAAATTTTAGAATGTTTAGACAAATTTCTAGCTATGCTTGATATCTAGGATGGCATGATTCAAATCTAGTGTTTTAATAGCTTTTATGATTTTAGGGAAATTATAGCTATAATACTTATTACTCACTCTTCAATAATGGATGAGGACCTAAAAAAAAGAAAAAGAGCAAGGAAAATCAAAATTATCTTACGGGATGGAGCATAAAATACATCCATTAAGATTGCTCAAAAAATATATAATATAGTGGGATGGAGCATAAAATGCATCCATTAAGATTGCTCAAAAAATATATAATATAGTGGGATGAAGCATACAATGCACCCATACAAAAAAAAAATATTTGCTAAGATAATAAAAAATTATAAGTGTCTAAAAATGCCATGAGAATTATGAGTTAACGTCTAAGCTTTCTTTTGTCCCAATGGCTATGGTTGTTCTTGAACCTCTAAGTTTGATGATTGTGCATCCTAGTTGAATAGTTTTGTTAGATTATTGCCTTTATGTTCTATATTTTGATTTTAATAATTTGAGATAGTAGGTTAAATTTATTATCTATACCATGCAACTTGTCTACTCTATTGTTGTTGAGCATTAGGAATTAGCTATTTGGCTACTTTATGTTAAGTGCATTTCTCATGTTAAGGATGATTATTAGAAAAACTCTCTTCTTAACTTGGAAGGCCAATGATTTTATATTAGTTTCCTCACTTGGATTTTTGTATTCACTACAAAAAAATATCAAAATAGCAACGGAATAATTTTTGTTGCTAATTTAGCAATGAAAATCAAATTTCGTTGCCATTTAGCAACAAAAATTAAATTCTATTGTAAAAATTGGTTAAAGATTTTAGATTTAACAACGAAAATAAAATTGATTATCTTTCGTCGCTAAAAATTGAGGAAATTTTTACGCCAAAATATAGCAATAAAATGCTTATACTGTTACTAAATAAGGCGTTAGCAGATGACATAAAAATTTTGGAACGAAAATTAACAACGAAAGAAATTTTCGTTGCTATTTTAGCAACATAAATTATTTTTTTGTTGCTATATTAGCAACAGATAAAAATTATCGTTGCCTATTTTGAAATTGAATTGCAGGTTGCTTATTTAGCACGAATTAATTTTCGTTGCTTAGCATTAAATTCTTTTTCCATTGCTAATTAGCAACCGAAAATAGAATTCAATTGTTAAATTAGCACTAACAATGAAAATCAAATTCTGTTGTCAAATTAGAAAAATTAGGAGCATTTAAGTATTTTCTATACTAGTTACCCTAGGTATAAAAATTCATGGCCATAAATTCTCAAAAGAAATGACAATTAAGAAAAATAAGAATTAAGAAAAGAGAGAAGAAAGAGGGGAGATCGGGAAAGGAATTGGGAAAGAGAGGGCGTGCCCATCTTCAACCGATCAACGGCGCAGATCACCTCGCCGGCAATTTTTTACCGCCGTTCCCTTCATTACCGGCACGTTCCCGTCATCGATCCATCCGCCACGGCATCTTGATAAGTCCACGGCATCTCTTGATTTTTTTTTTCTTTTTGGGGTAAAACTTTAAATCGGTTCTATTTGTTCCTCAACTGTTTTTAAGTATTTGTATATTTATATTTGTGGGCGACAAATGGGTCCATGAGTTCATGACTCTACTCCATTCTCCTGCTCTCATCACAATGCCGCATTAGGTTCATCGAAATTTCATCCCATTATATTTACTCTCTTTCTGAATAAAGCAAATCTCATTATCACAAATATAATAGTTAAAGGACATATTTAACATAATAATTCACAAATTTGATATATAACAGAAGTTAAATAGAGAGGAAATTTAGAAGTAGTTTACTATTAGAAAATGGGCTATAAATTGAGTAAATCCTCTCATTACAAGTGTAATTACTGCTGTTAGTAGTTTTTTTTATAGGAAAGAACAGGTGAATAAAAACTCAAATAGACAACATTTTACTGAGTTAGGTCAACTTTGCCGCTGAAATATGTTTTAACATTTCATGATTCCACCTTGTTGGAGTCAATTTTATAGTTAAAATGTTTTCGATCGAATTGTGAGGTGTGAAACAGATAGAGACAAGTATTGTTTTTCGGTGGAGCTACTGACTGAATTAGTAAAAGGGTTGCTGCTGCAAATTTTTTGTTTTTTCTTATTAATTCAAGTATCAAAGTTTATAGAAATGTGCATTCATAGTTAGTAAAGTAAATTGTCTTCAGTTATATTATGGTGTGATTGGAATACAATCTGTGTACAGGTGAAGATGGAAGCAATGGTAAATAGATGACTCTTACTTCTCCAAACAAGTCATTACCAGCAATGAGCAGCAAAATGGTGGTGGAGGACATGCAGTTTCACCTGTTGTTGCTGGTAGAGCTCTCTTTAACCCATCAACTGCCTCAGACAGACTATTTCACACTGGTTTTTGTTTGTTGCTACTTCTACTACATCTACTTGTTTTTGGTTTCTATGAATAAATGCAATCATTCTTCATCAGATTAATTTCTATTCTTTATATAGTTTCTCCATGTAAATGAAGCTCGCCTTTAACTTTATTCTCTCTCTCTCTCTCTATCTATATATATATGTGCGTGTGTGGTGTGTGTGTGTGTGTGTGTGTGTTGTGTATGTATAAAAAGTTATCTGTAGATCTCTCCTGCCGTCCAATGCATCAGAATTTTGTTTCACCTCCTTACTGGCTTGGGTTGATGGGGACTCATAGGACATAATAAGATTGTTTTAGCTTTTTAATATATCTTTTGTTTTTGTCTCCTCCTCCTACGATTGTTAGTGGTTTGGTCATATTTTCGAAATGGCCTTCATTATTGTTGAGTTACATATTATGTTGTCGATTTGACCCAAACAATCGCAGAGGTAAAGAATTGAAAACTCTTACGTTATTAATGCTCTAGATTTTTTAAAATTTCTTTATGACAGACTTTTCAAGCAGTACCTGATACTCTTTGTGACCAATCAGATGGCATCTTCACTGTTTCAATTGGTAGCTGGAGTAGGAAGAATTATGGTATAGCTAACACGATTTCCATATGTACGTTACTTACAGTTCTAGTTCTGAGTGGATTTGTATTATCAAGAGGTGAATTAGATTCTTCACTTGAAGTATTGTATTACTTCATTGTAATGTAATTTAAGCTGAGATGATATTTTGCACCGTGTTACACAAGATAATGTGAAGAAATGGTGGATATGGGGCTACTGGCTCTCACAGATGATGTATGTGCAGAATTGCATTTCTGTAAATGAATTTATTGGGAAGAGCTGGAATTATGTAAGCTTCATTTTCTGAAATTTGAGCAAGCAGAAAATTGAATTAAGGGGACTTGCTGAAATTCACTTGCTTGATAGTACTAACAAATACTTTTTGTAGTTTCCTCCTAATTCTACAGAGCCATTGGGAGTTACATTCTTGAGGTCTAATGCAATTTTCCCTGAAGCATATTGGTATTGGATTGCAATTGGAGCTTTGACAGGATATATTTTCCTATTTAATTTCCTTTTAAGTTTGGCACTGAAATATCTCAGTTGTAAGTATTTCCATTTACATTTTTAGTCCTTAGACAGGTGTCAACACTCTGATGAGTTAACTGATTGCAGCATTTGGGAATCCTCAAGTAATTATTTCAGAAGAGGCCTTCACTGATAAAAATGCTAATAAAGCTGAAGAGTTTATTGAAGTGTCAGGAAGCAGGAAGTGCTTTACTGGTGGGCCATTTAAACTACCCCCATCTATGTTCTTTTCTGCTATACTTAAAACTATATGTTAACTATTCTACAAACAATACAGAAAAAGGCAATGCAAGCCACATAAAAGCCTCTTTAGGGATCTAACCTGTAAACCAGGAAAGGAAGAGAAGAATGGTTCTCCCATTTCATCCACTTTCGATCACTTTTGATGAAATCAGATATGCAGTAGATATGCCAGACGTACACAAGGCTTTAGCCATGAAGAAGCAATTTATACTAAAGGAACAGAATCTTGAGTTTTATATCATAATCACAAGAAATGAAAGCAAAAGGTATCATCGAGCATCGTTTGGAACTCTTGAAGGGTGTCAGTGGTGCTTTCAAACCAAAGGTCTTAACTGCTCTAATGGGTTCTAGTGGTGCTGGCAAGACCATCGTAATGGATGTCTTGGCTGGAAGAAAATTAGGTGGTTACATCAAGGGAAATATCACAATATCTGGATATCTAAAGAAATAAGAAACGTTTGCTCGGATATCAGGATATTATGAGCAAACTGATATCCACTCTCCAAACGTAATAGTCTATGAATCATTGCTTTTTTCTGCATGGCTCCAACTACCTGCTGATGTTAATTCCACTATAAGAAAGGTATGTTTTCGACTGTTCATCTTGTTTTCATTAGAGATTGGGTGGGGCGCCAATGGTGGATAAAGGAAGAAAATTAATATAGTATATTCAAAAGGAAAATACCAGATAGAAATGACTACCCAGGAAATACTCTCTGTCTGTTTATAAATCAAATAGTAGTTAACAGTAAATAAATTCGATGGCTTTCAGATGTACATTGAGGAAGTGATAGTGCTAGTAGAACTGACTCCTTTGAAAGATGCACTTGTGGGAATGCCTTGTGTCGATGGTCTTCCAATTGAACAGAGAAAGAGGCTAACAATTGCTATTAAGCTGGATGCTAATCCATCTATAATTTTCATGGATGAGCCAACCTCTAGCATGGATGCCAGGGCGGCAGCCAAAGTTATAAGAATAGTGAGAAATACTGTGGACACTGGATGAACTGTGGTCTGGACGATACACCAACCAAGCTTTGACATATTTGATACTTTTGATGGGGCGAGACATCTATTGTTGAAAAGAAGTAAAAATATGTTTTGCTGCTCCTTTCTTTTTTTTCTAAAACAAGCTCTAATAATTTATATATTTATCTTGATTTTTTATGTGTGACACGGATTCATGCAGTATTTTTTTCTTTTTAAACTTTATATATTTTGCTTTCTCTATCGAATTAATTTGCATATATATATATATATATATATATATATATATATATATATAATAGCTTAATTAGTTTAGTTTCTTTGTATATATGTATATATGATGATGGAGTTAAATAAATTATGGTTGAAATTAGGGATTCTTGAATGGGCAATTTAACCAACTTCAACAGCTTCAAGATGAAAGTAATCCAGATTTTGTAGCTGAAGTTGTCTCTCTTTTCTTTTAAGACTCTGAAAGGCTTCTTTATTCCTTTTCATTTTCATTCTTTATTTTTTGTTCAATCACGTTGGTACAGTGTATACAATTCGGTTATTGTATTAAATTTATGCCTGAGGGTATTAATAATATTTTAATTAAATTTTTTGTACCAATATTGTATATATATTTTCGTTAGTCAATACTTTTTCATTCATTTTATATCTTTGGTTCATTTAACTTTTTCATTTTTATACGATTTTAGTTCAAACTCTTATCTTAATTAAATTTATGGTCTATATTTTTTTTATGCCTTTAGCTTCTTATTACGTCATTATTTAATTTTTTTCATTTTAGTTCATTATTTTGTGGGTACCATTTTTGATTGGTTATCTATCATTCGTTTACTATCACACTATTATCTTTGTACTTCGCTAATTAGCTATTCAATAATTTATTAGATATTCCAATATAACATTTATATTTTATGATTGATTTTTATTTTACTTTACCATTTTTTTCGTTCCTTTATAAATAATTCAATTTAATTTTATTTCTTTGGTTTGTCCCTAGTAACAATCCAGTAAGAATCTGCGACTGGATATACCGGATCAATACATTTAGAGTGATTTCAAAGAATCACCCTAATATTCACATTCTATTTAAATTTCACATTTTAATATTTCATTCATTCAGTAGATCGTCATTGACCGACTAAAGTGAGTCATCATGACTCATATTGCGGCTATACAATTAATATTCATATGGTTAGCCAACTATATTTCGTACTAGTTTAATTACCAGATTACTACTAAGGGCAATTAAATCATTTATTTTATTAAATTACCATAGAACACTTAATTTACAATTAATTCACAATATTACTTCTCTTAATCAATACTCAACCGATAAAATATTTTCACTTCAAATTAATTCTTTTTTCACTAATTCGATTTCAAACCATTTATTTTTCAATTTCAACATCATTCTTATCACAATTCATTTTAACATATCATCTTTTACAATTTCCAATTTAAACATAATACAATATTATATTTTAATATATTTAAATATACTCTATTAATTTCAAATAAATTAACACATTAAACTTGCATTATTATTTGTTTTATACCATTATACTTAATTAATTAACTAAATATACTTTAGTCTCTAAACTTTCATTGATTTACAATTTCATCCTTCACTTCTATCTAACTTACATAAAGCCAATATTTATCTACTTTTTACACTTATTGCATTATTTACTTTCAAATTACTTTTTAGTCCCCTAAGCTAGTCAAATTATCATTTAGTCCTCATTTTTTTAATAAATTACTAAAATGCCCTTTTGTTCATTTTATTTACGATATTGCCACCAATTATACATTTTACCCTATCAATTCAATATTCATTTGTAAAATTTCAATTTAGTCCTTAAACTTCATTTCATGAAAAATTTCATATTTAATACTTAATTAATTTCTTATTTTAGCTATTTAACCCTTAGTTTACTTAGTTTATCATTTTATTTTTTCCTCAACACTTGGCAAAATTATCAATTGGCCCCTAAACTATTATTTTCTTCCATTTAGGTCTTTTTTCACTCTAACTATGTAATTTTCAGTTTTTTCTTTATTTCAATTCTATATTATGAAAATTAATGTTCATATGCTTTTAGTATTCATTTACATTCAGCGTAAACCTTGGTATTATTTTTTATATTTCTTTTAATTAAATCTATTTTGCTCTATTTCTTTAATTACCTTCTTCATTACCTTCTTTTTAATGCCTTTTTTCTTATCATTTTTTATTTCAATTAATTAATTAGTTGATATTATTTTCATTTATGCAATAAACTCAATTTATTTCATTAAAGTCCAATATTTTCACTATAAACATAATATAAAATTTCACTTAAAAATATTTTACTAAATTCCAATTAAATTAGTATACGACCAAAGCTACACATGCATATAATTTATAACCTTACATTCAAAATTTAACCAATATATACCATGTTATAACTAGCATACCATTCGGCTTCACTTAGGATTTCAAACTAATTTAATTCTTTTTATTCAAATCACTTTATTCTTCTTCTTTTTTTTTTTTTGCTCCATTAATATGTCTATAAGCTTAAATTTTAATTATGCACACATTTATCACAAACATCCTTAACATACATAACATTTAACCAAATCAAATTAGGTAGAAATTAAGGGATTATGTATCCATACCTTGTACTCTTGGTCTTCACACTCTAAACCTCATATCTTTTGTTGTTAACCTTGGAAACTCTTTCTCCTTTCTTTTTATCTAATATAGCTAAAAATACAAGGACAAAAATTCATTAATTCCTTGCTTTCTTTATTCAATATAATTACATATACATGCTCTGCATCTTTAAAAATATCAATAGAAACCATTAAATCAAATTAAAAACCTCAAAATCACTTACCTCAATTTCAGTATATAATCTTTCCTACTTATTTTCTCCCACTTCTTTCACTTCAAATGAGCTTTAGAGATGCTAACTAATGAAAAGAGGGGTTGCATATTATCTAGGAAGCTTGATTTTGGTAAGAATGTGGGAGAAAAAGGAAAAAATGGAGATAAGAGAGAAAGATGGCTTACGATTAAGAAGGAAGGATGAGATGCAGGAATTTTGGAGATTTCTCTAGAATTTCTAATATTTTGGCCATTAAATAGTATGAACTTCGAAGGCTGATCCAACCAAGGTGGTTAGGCCTAATTCAAGCCCATTTATGTACTCTAAATTATTTATCTCCCTTACCAAGATCAAATTCACTCAAAATCGGCTTCATAATTCTTAAAATAATAAATTAAACCTCCATAAAAAATTTCAACCCAATCAAAGTCCATTTTTAATCCAGTTTACTCAAATTGTTCTAATTAGCCAATTTCTAGTGTTACCAAAAAATTTATTTTTCACCATAAAATAATTCTAAATTCTAATTAGAGCCCAACTAAAAATCTTTGTAATTTTTAAAGATTATTTACTATTTTTAAAATTTAGATCAAATCCACGGTCAACTGATTACTATTTAAATCAAAATCGTCATTTTTCTCTTACTTTCTGTGTTCAAATCTTCCTAAAAATACTTTCAAAATTCTCAAAATATATTGATTAGGCTTTATGAATCTTTTCGGATTAATCGAAGACTATTTTTCGATCTGGCCCACTTTTACTACTCTGATAACCCGATTTTTTAAAGTCACCGAAAAATTAATTTTTCACTACTAAAATATTATACATCTCATTTAATATAGATCTAGAAATTTCGGTGATTTTTAAATGTCATTTGCTATTTTTAAAGTTTCGATTAAACCTTAGTTAACCCAAACACTATTTAAACCGAAATCATGAAATTTTCTTTTTCTTTTTTGCCTTTTAATGACCTATTTGACCTCATTATCAGTCCAAATTACATTTTTGGACTCATGCTAACCTCCCATTTCCAATGATCTAATAAAATATTTTTTGACTTCGGAGAATACTATTCATCCCGATGTCACTATTTATTATCGAAAATTACTATTTTTTATTAACCCAGTATTTGGGCCATTATATAAGTTCTTAATTTATTTTGTATGCTTGATCACCATATATAATATGTTAATCAACTTGTTCACAGTGAGAATTGGAATATCTTGGTGGAAAAGAAATTAATCTTATTTGAAGTTAGAAATCACTTAAGAGAAAAAGGGTTTCACTTTAAGGGACTTAAGAATAGGCATAAAAATTCATGATTTTCATCTATCTCCATGATGAAATGAGAGTGCTCATAGACTCTAGATGTGAATACCCTTATTTAACAATGAGAATTGCATTTAGGGATAGTAGGCTTTATTCTCCATTAATTGCATGCTGATATGTTTATTTGCATTATTACAAGATCAATTGATGCTTTGTAATTCTAACATGTTTATTTATTGATTGTAAGTTGTATTTTGTAATTTAGATTAAATAATTAGTTTAGCTTAGTAAGAAATTAATTTAACCATTTTCATTTTATTATCATTGCCTATCCATCTTAGTATCCAACCAATTAATATAAGATAACACTTATACCCAAAATTGATTCCTTGTGTTTGAAACCCCTCTCATCAATCTAAGTCCTAAAGACTAAGGTGTTAAGAAAATACACCGCAGCAATGAGTTTGTTAACAAGTGGAAGCATCTATGTCACTTCTTAGTTTGTCTGGTTCCCAGTGAAGATTTTTCATTCATTCATTCTATCATCCATATTAGCACTCATTTTTCATAAAATCTCATGTCACAAGTCCTAATGGATGCACTCAAAATATCTTTTTCCTAAAATTAAAGAGAACAATGTTTGTTGAGCTAATGTCTTATATCATAATTATTTCCATGCATGATTTAGATAAATAGGATCATATACGACAAGTTCATATAACTAATAAAACTAGAGAACATATGCATTATCATTAGACTGCAAAAAAAAAACTTCCTTTGCATCTTGAGTTGTAGGCCAATAACCAAAGGGGAGGTTACTTAATCCTTGTCTTCACCAATAATGCTTTATTTCTTTGGTTGCTTATAGTCCCCAAAAACATCATAAGAGCATTTCTACTTCATCTAGTTCAACTCAAACCATTTTATCCCTATTAATTCACATTGGATTCCACTCACGATACTCATCAAGAACAAACTTTTGGAAACTAAGAGGCAGTTCTCCTCTGTAATGTATAATCATTGACATAGTGCCTTAGTGGGGATGATGAAAACACCATAAGGAGCATTTGTCAAATAAGGTGTTTCCTTTTTCACTTTAGAACTTAGCCCCAATATATGCCCTTATGTATGCAATAAGCTTCTTTTTGTATGTTTATTGATTGGTGTCTAGTAAGTGTACTAGATCCGTTAGTAATATAGGAAAATATTGGTTAAGATCCCAAATATCATACCCAAGGGAATATGGATTACTAAAAAGAATATCTATGTGCGAATTAAATTAATCTGAGATTATTTCCCAAATGTTTGATTTAAAGGCAAAAACTAAACTAAAATAACAATTAAACAAAATAAGAACTAAAAATTAAACCAATATGAATTAAAAATAAAGCAATAACTAAAATTCTCTTGGTAAAGGAACTATCCATCTCAACTGCCATCGTAATGACTTAATTAAAAAGAGAACACAAGTAATTATGGAAAAAATAGTAATAAAGTCAGATATCTTATGCAAGAATATCATTCTAAGTATTAAACTCATAGATAAATCTAATATTTAGCATAAATCCAGTTTTAAACTCCTATACATCCATTAAACACTTTTGCAAGCAAACTTAAATTTAATCTATTCTTAGTTCAATTTTTCGTAGTCTTAACTTACTATTACCAACACATAATTACACCTTACTGAGAATATAATCATGCATTAATACCAATAAACTAACCCAAGAATATGCAAACCAATAGTCATGCATAAATCAATCATTAACTATTAATTAAAATAAGTTAATCATTAACTCAATAACAACCAAAGATAAGAAGTTGCCCAAAACTAAGAAATAATCAAACATGTATTAAAATAAAGCTCAAAATAAGTCATTGCGATGAAAATATAAGGGTTCAAGTTTTCCTTAGCAAAAGTAGAAAAATTACTTACAAAACATAATAAAAATAAAAGAACAATTAAAGTAAAGAAAAAAAATACTCATGAAGCTCCAAACTTTGTTCTTAATGACTTTAATAAAAAGCTTGAATCCTTTAAGAGAATTGTAAAACAAAGAAAATAAGAAAACTAAGCTAAAACTAATATATAATTAACTAAAGAAAAACTTAACCTAAAAACTAAGAAAATTCGTAATTGAAGCTTTTTTTTTTATTTTTTGATGCTTTGGTGCTTTTATAGTTGAATAATCTTGCCAAAAGAAGAAGTTTTGTTGACTTGTTCTTCCTAATCTAGAGCTAAATCTGAATTTTGGTTGAATTGTCTTTTGTCGATTGCATAATAAAACAACTTACGAGAGTGAAGTTTTGGCCTTGGGTGAGTATCCTTATCACTCGAAAGAGTGATTACACTCTGGACTGTTGAACTCCTTTTCATGGGTGAGTGATTTTTCTTCTTTGGCTGAGTGACTTTGTCACTCAAGAGAGTAAGTTCATTACTTAGCCGAGTGATCTCATCACTCAGCTGAGTGATGAGCCACTATATTCCATGACACAATTTTGTCACTTTTTTCAAAATTAATAGTTTTGCCTCCAAACTTCTCATTTCTTCAATTTAGTCCTTTTTCTCTTCAATTTGACCTTAAAAAATACCAAAACTTTCAATTAAACCTTAAAACACATAATTTAACTAATTAAACATAAATTTAACTAAATTAAGACTAAATTAACTAAATTAAACACCTAAAACACACTAAAAATATACTATAATTCACACCTATCATTTATCATATGTTCATGCCTAGCTTATATATGCATTCTTATTTACATGAATCATATAGCAATAGCAGCAATCATTCTCAGACATGTTACGCAATAACATATGTTCCATTCAATCTCAAAGGGGTGACACCTTACGTGCATCCAACTTCTATTATTAATCGATCCTTAAGGGTTTTTATGATTGAGTATTTTCTCTCGACCCCTAATTTTTACTTATAATGTCTTTTTCTGATTTTTGCCTAGTGGCATGCCTAATTTTAGCAAGATTATCTTTTTCTCAAATTTTAACCTGCAGGGCTATTTTTTTCTCTTCTTTTTCTCTTTCTTCTTATTTTTGTTGCTTTTTTAATATTTGCAATAGAATCCTCTTTATTATGTTGGCTTTGCTTGATTCATTAAATCCTTTCAAATCATTGTTGTTTAGAAATGGTTACCCTTTCTAATAATAGCATCCTCAATGCAAAAGGTTTGACTTTAGTTCATGTAACTTGAAGCACTTAACTCAAGTTGTTTTTGATAAATAATGGCTTTTAACCCACTTTTCAGAGGATTAACGGAACCTTTTTCTTCTTTGTGAACTTGATCAAAATGGTGAGTTATCCTTTAAATTTTAGAAGGCTTTAAGCTATTTGTTTTGACTCTGATAGTTGAGATCCTGAAGTAATCTTTAGTAATTAAAGCTCAATCTTGATTGACCATGTCGTGCTCATCCCCAATTGTTAAGAAGAAAATAACGCTTTTTGAAATTTCTCTTACCATCTTATTTCTTCATTCATGTTGGCCATGCAAGCTTCTATACAGTTTTTTCCTTTTCTTTTCTCTTTGCCTCAACTAATTCCTATCAACCTATTTCTTGCACCATACTCCACTTAAGATAATGTGCCAAGGTAACAGCTTGTAAATCATTCTTCGATTTTTTAAGAAATTTTGACACCTCCAAGTAATGGAGCTTTGGTTTCCCATAAGTTTCCTTGATGTTTGACATTTGTAATTTTCATCTTATCTTCTGCCTTCTGCTCTAAGTCTTTGAATTTGCTGCTTAATGATATGTGGTTCAGATAAGCTAGGGTAGCTTATCTCACAATGTTTATGTCAACTTTTGACATGCTACTTCAAGTCAAGGCAAAGACTTTTTCTTTTTTTTTTCTTTATTTTTCCTTTATTTTTCATCCTCTTAAGTTATTCTCACTTCAAAGGTCACATTGGATGTAATTAAGATGTTATTTTTTCTTGAGATCAAATGGAGCAATGCTTGTTGAATTAATGTTCTATATAAATGCCATGATTATTGTCATGCATAATACAATAAGATGAGATGTTGCATACATTAGAAAGAATCATATTATTAATATGATTAAAGAAATATAAGCATATATTACATCATTACAAAGGTAGTTTATATTACATCTTCCTCTTACAAAAATTTCTCCAACATCTCAATCTCCCCTTCCCTAGAAGATGCCCCCAAGATTTATGGTGATAATGTTTACATCCTGCAGTTCTCTAATCTATTTTTCATTATAACCTTACAGGTGATGTCTAGAAATTTACATGCCATATGTATCTCAAGGCACATACCATTTCGATGAGCTTGAGTCGAACATAAAAACTTATCGTAGCATAACACAAATAATCCCTTTCTCTTTTTTTTTGGTCTCACGTGTTTAAGATAACAATGTCCTGGATACACCTTTTCAAAGCATGACAATAATCCGTTCTATGCCTAGTTTGTTGGTGATAAACACAATACCTATCTACTCTATGTACTAGTTTCCCCGAATTCTTGGCTGGCTTGGTTAGAAAAGATTGTAACTTTTCTTCTTTCACAAAATGTTCAAAAACCCATAATAGCAATTCTCCCACATATAGGCACTGTTGCAAAATGGTTCTTATCACTAACATATCTGCGCCATCATTACCATCACCTTTACTGCTACCTCTATCACCATAATTTGAGCTTCTGCACCCTTGTTGATCATCATAATAACCACCTCTTAAACTTGTAGATCCATCCTTTGCAGTCGGGTATCCCTTATCATTTCAACTGGTGGTTAAGACTTGATATTACCATCTTCTCACTATTTGCAACTAGTGGGGACCTTATTAAAGTTCTTCCGACCATAGTTGGTTTGATATTCTCAACAATTGGTACCTCAAACTGAAAATTGGGTACAAAGGCCACATCTACTATGAGACCAGTAATGACCTTCTTTTTAGGGTTATCAATCCACTTGCTCACGCTTCTTACTTTGAAAGAAGCTAAGGTGGTTGCTAGCCTAGCCCTTATTGATGTAATCTCCTTTTCAAGATCATCAAGTATCTTTCCCATGCTTAAAAGGTCAGGAATATCAGTTACCTATAAGAGATATACATCTCTATCCTTTCCACTTGCTCTAGCTGCTGTATTGAAATACTAGGCCATACATCTTTTAGACATAAATCTGACCTCATTTGAAATTATACTTTATCTTAGGCACTTTACTTTTTAAGATTAGTGTTATTATAGGATCTTTAACCTGTTCAAGCATTAAGTCATATTCCAGTATGTGCCCCTCATCTCTTCTTGGCTCATCTGGTGAAATAAGAGGTGCCTTACCCCTGGTACTAGCAGTAGGCAAAAATCTCAGTTCTAAACCCCTAAATTTAGTAGCTAACAGAGGTACCCTACCAGTAGCTAGATCTACTTATCTAATGGCAAAAACTATGGGTTATGGCCTGACAAGTAGTACTAAAGTGAGTATTATTCCATCAATCATATGCATAACTTTCTAACTCATCAAAGCTCCTTTCCAATTCTCAAGAATCAAAAGCTATAATCTACCACAGATTTGCCATTTTTGTGTGTTCTGAAGTTACTCTAAAAACATTAGTCAAACCTCAAATTTGTGTCTGATTTTGATTCCAATAGTTCTGATAGAAGCTCTTTGATAGAATGGCCACTTAGACCCCTAAACCACCTAGGCAAACCTAAGATGGCTAAAAAATCAAAAGATTAGAATGATACATGAAAAAAATTATGTAGAAAAAATGGGATGTACATGTTATGGCAAATAATTACACACACAAAATTAGATGTATACAAAACAAGCATATTTTATTATTACAATTATTTTTTTAGTTGTTAGGAATGCATGTGTAGATGCAACAAACACATACAAAAGAAAAGGGAAAAATCCACCTAATCTTATTACTCACACACAGGAGGTTGTGCAACCTTTTTCCTAGGCGGGATTAGCTCATGGGTAACAGGGAGCCCAATGAACGTATATGATACACGATGGAAAATTGGCAACATAATCTCTCTTTATTGAAAATGCATGCAAAATGGGTTTTGGCCATTGCTTATTTAAATAATATAAATAAACTGAAACACATCCATCAGGCATGAAAGCCTTTGATGAGCAAACTGTAATGCCCCTCAGTATACCCTAGAAGAATTATTACTAATTTTTATGAATGTCTATGTTTAATTAAGTATAAATTTATGTATAAGGACTTAATTGAAAAGCTAAAGAGTAAGTTTTGGGGTAGATTTTGAAATAAAGGAAAGTTAAAGGACCTATTTGTAAATAATGTAGTTTTGTGACATTTGGACCAATTAAAAACTAAGGAGAAGAGATATTTTAGGTTAGATGGCCGGCTAACTCATGGCCTTCAATCTTCATCTTCATCCTCTTAAACTCTCTCTCTCTCTCTCATTTTCTCTCTCTAGAGTTCTTGGAATTTTGATAAAAAGGAACAAAGATTTACTTGGATTTTTGGGGTTAAGGTAACTTGTTTCTCCTTTGATGTAAGTGTTTCTTTGAATAGCTAGATGGGTTTTCATGGAGGTGTCTTATGTTTTATAGAAGGAGAATCAAGCAAAAGGAAAGGGAAAGAGACTCTTCAAGGTTGAAGAAGACTTGGAGCTTAGTAAGGTATGGGAACTTAGATTTTGTATGTGTGTATTTTATGATTAGTCATGAGAGAGATCTTGAGTGCCTCTCTCATGTGTTTTATGGATGATTTGTAGCTTAGAAGGGTTTAGAGTTGATAATATGCAAGTCTTGGTTGAAAATATGAAAATCTATTTTAAAGATTATGTGACTAGTCTGTATACTTTGCTCTTATCTTGAGCTATAGTTGTCTAAATGATGAAATTCCACTTGGTATAGAAACTAGACTTGCATGCCTTGATTTTGTTAGAAGAGACTGGAATCTGATTTTCACTGCTTGATAGTGAAAATCGGTATTGAAATCTGACTGTGACTTGTATTTCGTTTTCATGAACATTCTGTGGTTTTTCTTGAATGACTGGAGTTTTACAGGTCTTATTGAAATGATTTTTAGTGTTTTGAAAATTAGAAACATAGGCCTACAACTTTGTTGAAGGCCATTTTTGCTAAAACTGTTGTTTTTCAAGTCAAAAATGGTATAGAAGTCGAGACTGGAAATCGTTCTTGTGGCGGTTTAAGGCTCACGGTTACCATGAATTTCATAGTAACCGTGAGGTGCCTAAGTTTTCAGTCCAAACTAAAAGTATTTATTGGACCACGGTTACTAAAGTTTCATGGTAACCGTGACCTAGTCTCGTAGTATTACTTCAAGGTTACTACCCTGATCTTAGTAACCGTGAGGTAATGAGCTTTTTGTACAGAAACAAAACCCAAACTATCTCACGGTTACTAAGCAATTCTTAGTAACCGTGACCCGAGTTCACAACCCTACTTCACGGTTACTACAAAAATGTTGGTAACCGTGAGGTAGTTCGTTATTTAGTCCTGAACTAAAGTGCATCTTGGCTCACTGTTACTAGAAATTTGATAGTAACCATGACCCTTATCACAAGTCAAGTCTCACGGTTACCAAGAATTTTATAGTAACCGTGACCCTCCCCTGTGTTTTGAAAACTGTATTTTCTTCTATTTCTTTTGAGGTACAGACTTGTCTAAGCCCTTCCTAAGCTTATAAATCATCCTAAATTATAGTTATGTAACAAAATGTATTTTCTATAAATTCAAGGTTGCTTATTGATTGAAAGGTGAGTTTCTATTACTCAAATAGAAACATACACAAATTTATTTCAAAGAAGTTACAGTATATGATTATTGATTATGCTATGAAAAGGAGAATGCATACTGTTATAAGAATTAGCATTTGTTAATGCTATATGGAATGATAGTGATGAAACTTCACGATATATGAAATATGATATGTTATGCCTGCACTTAGAGACTTGGTTGTGGATAGATAGGCATGCCTATAGGGTTTCTATCGCGGCTGCTTCTGTGTGACTCTTATGAGTCTTCTGTTTGTCTCTATGTGAGACTTCTATTTAGATACCTACGGGTGTCCTTCTATTTAGATACCTATGGGTATCCTTCTGTTTAGATACCTATGGGTATCCTTCTGTTTTGATACCTTCGGGTATCCATTGCACCCGTTATCCACACCCACAGGAATTTACGCAGGCCATTAATGCAAATAATGATATGCATATACAGTTTAAAATTTGTTACTGTTCTGATGAATGAATAATGTTATATTTGTAGTAATCCAGTAAATGCATGGTATTTTATTGTAATGAATGCTTAGTAATAACTACTGTGAGTGGTTATCAGCATGTTACTAGTTGTTCCCCACTAAGCTTTTTAGCTTAGCACGGCTGTTTATCCGTGTAGGTTCGCAGGGTAGAAGTCTTGTTCAGGGACAAAGCCAACAATCTCCCAAGCCGACATCAGAATAGAAGTAGTATTTTGATGTATGAGATTGATTTTGCATCTCTTTTGGTTACATCCAAATGTTTGTATGTAAAGGCATGTAATTATAAAGTTATGTGAAGAATAATCAATAACATATGATAGTATGTATGTATGTATGTATGCTCATATAGGCATCATCAACAGACAAGTCATAGGATTAATGGGATTAATGAATGTAATTAGTAATAGTAATTAGGATTATCTAGTATAGTCCTTACACAAACATCTAAATTTATTGGGATTTATTCAATATATAAGGACCCACATCACAAGCAATGTATTATGGCATAGGCCCCTTAATGGAAGTATCTATGCCATTACATGGGCTTTCAATCTATTGATATAGCTTTAAGGCTACCAAGTGTGGTCCTCGTCAATAAATTTAGCTCATCATGAGCATGATGATTAGTCAGGTCACCATTTGGCTTAGGCTGGTGATCCTCCCAAACACTTTCCTACATTGAGTGAATATAGGGTCATGTTTTGGGATTACACTAAGGTTAAAAGAGGGACGTCTAACTTAATTCTAAGGCCCTAGCATGAATGCAATGCAATTTTTCAAAAAGAGAAAAAACATCTTAATCCCTAAACTCATTTATATTAAACCAACCAAAGGTACTTTCTAAGAAAAATCTCATGGTTCCCAATAAGTTGCCATTAAGACATGTATCAAACCCCGTACACATTCGGTTTGCTCTCAAAAGCTAGCTTTTAGGGCTCGAGACTAGAAAAAGGTTCTTTCAACTCATAAAGGCCAATCATTTCAAAATATATAGGATTTTATTCCCATCTATTGTTGACAATTAACCTATAAGGGCATCTATTGGGCACCACAAGGCAGGTATCATAGTCACCACCCAATGAAATATTGAAAAAGTGAGTTCTAACCTTATAAGGCTAAAATTAAAGATAGTTCGAGATCGCACATTTATTTATACCTTTGGTTAGTATTATATAAATGAGTTTTAGTGATTAAAATATTTTATCTCCTTCCTCACATGAGTTATCATGCTCAAAAAAGAAAGGCACACTCAAACACATTGGAAAGATATAAAGCATATTTATTGAAAACGACAAAAGCATGGCACTAAAAATATAAAAAGAGGTATAAAAATAAAATCATACATAAATTAAAAAATTAATTGACTTCATTTGGATGAGGACATTGGTCCTCACATGCATGTTTGTAAAAAGGCAAATTTTTAGATGTATTTTGGAAAAAAAAGGGCATTGAGTTCACACGGCTTTTGAATAAAAAGAATCATATTAGTTAATTTTAATGTAAAGGAATCATTTGTATTTATAGAGAAAGATTGTTAATTTTTACAAATTATTTTATGGGTGAAATTTAGGACATTGGTCCCTTTTATTATAGAAAAATTTTCTTCAAACTTGTATAAAATTATTTAATGAGTTTTTAATTTATCACTCGAAAAAATCATTTATTTGTAATGAACAAAAAAAGGCATGATAGAATAATACAAGAGAAAAAGACGCATAAATCAGGATATTTATTGAATTGGAAATACTATTTTACTCATGCATATTTATAAAAATGATTTTCAGGATAAAAAGAGGACATTGGTCCTTTTTATTAGAAAAAACTTGATTAATTAAGTAGAAACAGTTTTGGTATTGTTTTTAATTTAAATGTGTAAAAATCATTTATTATTACATGCCTTGAAATAATGAAAGAAAATAAAATAATAATTATACAAGCCCAAATAATAATAAATGAGAAAATAAATAAACCCTAAGCTAATTTGCTTTACCTTATTCTCCAACCCAACTCGCCATATGGATGCATTATGGGCATTAAAAAGGACATAAAATAATAATGTGAGTTAATAATGAATTAGATCAAATAATAAATAATAAATAACTAATTAATTAATTCAGATAAATTAGGTAAATAATTAATTTAATGGAATAGAAATAAATTAGATAAAATACTTAAAATGCATGATGCATCCAGAATTCATGCAGCGTTTATAGGCACGAGTATGCTAAAGCATTTAAATAAATTGCAAACAACAACAACAACAACAACAACAACAACAAAAATAATAATAATAATAATAATAATAATAATAATAATAATAATAATAATAATAATAATAATAATAATAATAATAATAATAGGTAAACAAAGATTAATATGAATAATAAATAAATACAATGTCAAATTAATTCATGAATAAAATACAAAAAAGAAATTATATTAATAAAATAAAAAATACATAAAATAAGAAATCATGAAAATAAAGGAAATGAGTGAAAAATGGGTCAAGGGAGTGAGTTACATGCATAGGAGAGGCCACAAGAGTGAGTCACAAAGCAAAAGGGGAGAAAAGGGGAAAAAAAGGCAAGTCTTACGAACGAGTCATGGTCTTGACTTATGAGTCAAGGGCAAGACTCAAGTGAGTCATAGATTTAGGTCATAATTCAACCCAAAAAATCGTTCAAGCACTAAAACGACACCATGGATGCCCAAAAACTCCAAAAATTCATTTATAACCAATTTTAAGCATGAAAAAGGCACAAAACTCATTATTATGCATGAATAACATTATTTAATTGAAGAAAAACAAGATTAAAGCAAGAAATATGGAATTGGAAATCATGAGTTTGAGGAAAAAGATGATGAATAGTGATTCCAAAAATACAACAAATCTCAATTTCAGCAAGAATTTTATAGGTTTTTACATATTAATGAATGAAATAAGCATAAAACACAATCAATAACAAGTTAACAAATTTAAATCACATAAATCACATAAATAGGAAAAAAAAGAATAAATTGAATATTTACTATAAATGGAATCTAACATCCAACTTAATTGATTTTGGGGCTAAAGAATATTATCTTTGGTATTGGTTCCATCAAAGAACAAGAGAAACTAGTGCTCTTGCCTCTTTTCCATTTTTTTTTGCTTCCTTGGTAACTTGGGTTTTTAAAAAATAGAGAGTGTGTGTGTGTGTTGGGTGAGAGAGAGAGAATGTGAGAGATAAGAGCCCGCCCCTCCAAAAAAAAAACATTATCTTTGATTAAATATCCCTGAGAAAATTAAATGCTTAGATGAGATCAAAAGGATTTTTTCACCTTTTTTTCCCTATTTTTGTGCTAAAAAACGTTAAAATGATTTTCAATAGGTGATTCATGGCCTTTAACTTTGACTCTAGACTTTTATTTACCTATGAAACCCATTTTGACCCCACTAATAGAGGAAAATAGGGAAAAATATCCAAAAAGAATTTTTAAACATTTAAAACCCGCAGGAGAGCTCAAAAAGCATTTTGAAAATATAAAATTCGGGAGAAAGCTTAGTGTTTTCGTTCCTTGTCTATTTATGAGAAATCACTTTCTTATTAGAAATTTCTAATCTGAAGCCACCTTAGGATCCAATGTCCACACATGTGTGTAACACTAGCGCTCTCGATGTATGCTGGTCACACAGTCTATCTACTTGTATTACTAGAGATGTTGATTAGAAAATGTTCTGTCATGTGCGAGTGGGAGATGATAGAGTTTGGATGCGTCCATGACTCTACTAATATTTATCCTATTTAGTTTAGGATAATTAATTCCTAATTCAAATAGAAATTAGAGTTAGACTAAGGTTTTAACTCTTATAACCTTTATAAATAGGGGTTCAAAAAATCTAAGTGAGGTTACACTCTCTATAATAAAATTCTCTTTTCCATTCGACTTCCTCGAATCTTTCTAAGGGTTTTTAGATTGTGGAATAGTTGCCTTTTTTGGCATGTGTGCTCGTGGTTAAAGGCCATTTGCCAGTAAGATGAAAGTAAGATCTTATCCTTTTACTCGTGTCAATAGAATCTGGGTTTCAAGAGGTAAACGTGTTTACCCTTATTTATTGTGTTTGTGCTATTTTGGATGCATAAATGCTATTAGTTTATTTACTAAAAATATATATTATAATAATATTTGATAAACTATATGTCATAATATTTATAAATTATAAAAATATTCAAAATTTTAAGACTAAAATTTAAACTATAATATATAAATATATATATATATATATATATATCGATTAGCCGTTAGTCAACGATTAACCGTCAGTTTTTAAAAATAAAAACCATTAATTTAAATTTTTGATTTGGTTAACATAAAAATTGATTCGATTTCATATCAATTTTTTTATTAACCTAAATTTTTATTTTTTTTTGCTCACCATTATCTACAAGGCCCACTCTTTCACAAAATGAAAATGTGAGCATTAACATGACAAATCTCATTAAATTATGTATTGATAATTTAATTTAGATTAAAATTATATAATGAACTATAACTTGAAAGAAGCGAAAACGAATAATCTCTAAACGTTAACTTTTTATATTAAATTTTTGAATTTTTCAAATTATATATTGAATTTCTAACTTATCGATTAAACTATATTAAGTTTCTAATGGAACGGACAAACAATAGTGTGACATACACTTGATTAAAATTTTTTATATTTATTTGAATGCTTTATTTTTGACATCAAATTTGAACTTAATATATTCTAATTAGACCTGGCAAAATTTACCCAAACCCAAAACTTCGTTCAAATCCACATAAAAAATTGACCCAAAACCAAAAAATAACCATTGGAACCACCCAAAAATTGCCCATATAAAATTCAACCTAAATGGATCTGTTAAAAATGCCTAACAGGTCTTTTCCTTTAACTCCCCTTATGCCCAGGCATAATCACTATTATTTCTCTATTTTGGCCCTCTCTCTTTCTCTCCATCTAGTTCTTCCATCCGCCACTTTCGCCCTATGTCCTTCTCTACTGTCAAGTCATCGCCGACCTTTAGCTCTTCAGTTTTTCTTAGTCGTTCATCATTCGTAGCCTTCATCACCAATGTTCTCCAATTATGTTTTGGTATGCACTTATTTTCACGTTCTCTCTTTTGTTTGGATTATTGAAGAGTTCAAAAGCCGCATTTTATATAATTTGTTTGATGTGCATCTTGTATTGTCTACTCCCCTACTGATTCTTGTGGAAATCACCTTTTTTTTTGGAAGGGATGGGAGCTTTTTGACAGGATAAGAAGGAAGCTTGTTTTGTTCGCTGTAATTCAAAATGTGTCATTTATATACTATTTTGTTCGTGGTTAACATGATTGAGGATCGTGGTATTGAATTTGCTACAATAAGTTGGTATTGCCATTTATATGTTGTTATAATCAATTTTCCACATTACCATGTCTCCCTAGTTTAAGTTGATTTGAGATCTTAATTGAATTCGTTAAATGCTTAATTCATTTATTATTTAGTTTTCAGATCAATGTTTAGCATATTATACTGCCAAGATTGAGCATTTAAGCTATGGAAATGCAATGTTTGTGATTTTAGGAAGTTAGCAGATGATGGCATGATAATAGATGATAACAAATGGCCACCGATGGCTCTCATCTATGGCAATTACATATTCAAAATTTGTGCATATTTTCTTAATGTTAGCATCTATATTTATTTCTTGATTTTGAATTCTTTCTTGTATTTAGCTTTTACTTAATTAGAATCATGAGTTTACTCTATATTCTTGTGTCGATTTAGGTGCAAAAGAACAATTTCCTGCTACTGGTTTAAAAGATAGGCTATATATCCCATGGATTTTTTTGTGCATTATTTACATTGTAATGGTGATTTTGCAAGAACTATTGAGAGATCAACTTAGTTTGCATGATTATTTGCATTGTAATGGTGATTTTTTGAATGTGTGTTATGGAGATCATATTACTAAATCTTATTGTTCAAGAGGATTTGAAGTTGATCGACCAATCAATTATATCTATCAAGGAGGGGGTAAAATATGTGAATGGATCAGAAGCTAAGAGAATAAAGTTTGTTAAATGTACAGATCAAGTAGGCCTTAAGTTTTCTAAAGGATTGTGGTTGGATTATCCCACAAGATGAAATTTCACTTATGAGATGCTTGATAGGACCCTCTTTTATCGGAAGGCTTTTTCATATTTGGCCATTATTGACTCAATGTTTATTTAGAACCAACTGATGATCGGTGGATTTTAGTTGAAAAAATATGTAGTATTTTGAAACCTTTTAAAAATATTACTAATATTTTCTCAGCAACCTGTCATCCCACCTTAAATCTGTACTTTTATAATGTCTTGAGAATTCAGCTATTGTTGTTAGAAGGGATAAGAAGTGAAGATTACTGCATTCAGAATATGACTACTTTGATGTTGGATAAGTTTGAGAGGTGTTAGGACTGCTATAGTGCTATTTTATCCTTTGTTGTTATTATGGATCCTCGTTGTAAGTTGAATTTTGTAACATTTTCTAATAGAAAGTTATTCAAAAATGAGCATGTGGTTAAATATGAATGCAAAGAAATTAAGGATAAGTTGTATGATCTTTTTGCATCTTATGCAAGTAATAATCCAACTTCAAAGGCATCAACAGAAAAGAAGACAAAGCATGGATAATAATCTCATGAAAGTATGTCTTTCTCGTTATTAATTTTTATTTAAAAAATAAAATATTTATATTCTTACATTAATAACTTTTATAATAATTTTTTGTAAGAATTTGATTTTTTTGGCAACACTTTTGGAGATAAATTTGAATTATATATATATATATTTAAATGATATAAGACTGAATAAAATTCAACAATTTGATGTGCTATCTTGGTGGAAAGATAATAAGATGAAATGTCTCATTCTTTCACTAGTGGCTAGAGATATTTTGATAATTTTCATTACGATAATTGCTTCAGAATCAGCATTTAGTATACAAGGAATAATTTTCGATAAATGATGGCCATCTATGTTACTTGAAAATGAGGAGGCTTTAATTACTACTCGTAGTTGGTTATTTGGGTTTGAAGAGAATAAGTCTCAAGATAACATAGAAAAATATATTAAATTTTCAAAACTAAATCAAAGTGTGGACTTATCATCAGTTGAAAGTGAAAAATAGATTAAAATGTTATTGTTATTCTGTTAGACTAATTTTTAGTATTTGTCTATTTAATATTTGTACAGGTTTCTATTTTTGGAATAAAATTAAATTATTAATTAAATATTTTATTTTTCTGCATATATCTACTTCTTAGTTATATTATTTTTTTCAATTTGACCATATATAATATTAAATTGAATATTATCATCGGATCCATTAATTTATTGATAAAAAATTTTATACATCCATTAAAAATTATTTTCATTTAAAAAAGGAATAAATGAGTTGTGACTAGAGGTGACAAATAGATGGATGGGATGGATTTGAATTAGACCATAAATGGACAAATTATAAATGGATAAAAAAATATGAATCATAAATAGATTAATGTTCAAATGGATTGGATGAATTTAGATCGATTCATGATTTTAATGAATTTTAACCCAGATGTACCACTTGTTTAACCCAGATGGGTCGCATCCCTATTTAATTCATTTTAAAAAAATAATTTGTAATGAATATATAAAATTTTTTATTGATAAATTAATGGATTCGATGATAATCTTTAATTTAAAATTATATATGATCAAATTAAAAATATAATATAATTAATATGTTGATATATATAGCAAAATAAAAAATTTCATTAATAATTTAATTTAACTTCAAAAATAGAATTCTATACAAATATTAAATATTTAAATAGTAAAAATTAGTCTAACAAAATAATAATAATATGCTAACCTATTTTTCACTTTCAACTAACAAGTCCACACTTTGATTTGATTTTAAAAATTTAATATTTTTTCCATGCTATCTTGAAACTCTTTCTCAGCTGTAATAATATTAATATTTAGTAAGAATATTACAAGAACATCATGTTCAAATAAATAAATGTATTGATTTTACCTTCAAATCCAAATAACCATTTAACTATGAGCGATAATTAAAACCTCTGCATTTTCAAGTAACATAGATGCCCACCATTTGTTGAGAATTATTCCTCCCATACTAAATATTGATTCTAAAGCAACTGTAACAATGAAAATTGTCAGAATATCTCTAGCCATTAGTGAAATAACGAGACATTTTATCTCATTGTTTTTTCACCAAGATAGCACATCAAATTATAAAATTCTAATCAGTCTTGCATCATTCAAATATATATCAAATTCGGATTTATCTCCAAAAATGTTGCCAAGACAATCAAATTCCCATATAAAAATTATTATAAATGTTACTAATGCAAGAATATAAATATTTTGATCTATAAATAAAAAATTAATAATGAGAGAGATGTACTTGCATGAATCATCATCCACGCTTGGTCTCCTTTCTATTGATGCCTTTGAAGTTGGATTATTACTTGCATATGGTGCAAAAATATCATACAACTTATCCTTAATTTCTTTGCATTCATATTTAACCACGCTCTCATCTCCGAATAACTTTTTATAAATGTAAAAAATCCAACTTATAACGAGGATCCACAATAAGAGCAAAAGATAAAATAACACTATAGCAGTCACAGTACTTGTCAAACTTATCCATCATCAAAGTAATCATATTCTGAATACATTGATTTTCACTTTTTCCCCTCTAACAACAAGAGATTAATTCTTAAGATATTATAAAAGTACATATTTGAGGTGTAATAACAAAATCCTGAGAAAAGATTAGTAATATCTCGAAAAGATTTCAATATACTACATATTTTTTCAACTAAACTCCACTGATCATAAGTTATATTCCAAATATATATCGAGTTAACAATGGCCAAATATGACAAAGCCTTTCGATAAAATAGAGCCCTATCAAGTATCTCATAAATTGAATTTCACCTCATAGGACAATCCAACCACAATCCTTTAAAAAACTCAAGACCTACTCAATCTGCACATTCAACAAATTTTATTCTCCTAACTTCTGACCCATTCACATATTTCACTTCCTCCTTGATAGATATAATTGATTGATTAATTAACTCCAAACCCTCTTTAATAATAAAATTTAGGATATGAGCTCCATAATGCACATGGAAAAAATTACCATTACAATGCAAATAACCATGCAAACTAAGTCGATATATCAACAGTTCTTACATATTGTCAGTATTTCGTGCATTATCTAAAATAATAATAAATATCTTTTTCTCTATTTTCCAAAATTTTAACTTGTTATAATCTTTTTCATACAATAGAGAAGCAAGCAGTATGTGGAGGAAGAAAGTGATAAAAGTTCAATATCTTATAGCATAACTTCCAATCCTTGTCCACATAATGAGCAGTTAAGCAAAATAACCCTAAAAAATGCATGAGGTCCATACATCACAAGTCAAGCATATCCTACCAGGTACTTCAGCCAAAATATTCTAAAAAATATCATATTCTCTCTTATGCATTTTTAAACAATATGTTTTTGTTGTATTTCTACATATCGATTTCACATATTGATTTAAATATGTATAAATACTTTCATTTGTTATATGTTCAGCAAAAGTGAAAATGTACCCATGTCTAATTATAGCTAAGGCTACATGCTCCTTGTACATATCTTGGTCTATCTTATACTTTTGTTAAGCAGACATCGTAACATCAAGTTTAGGATACACCTTCAGATGACGTCTTAAACTAGAAGTGTCATGGGTAGTATTAACAATATATTCTTTCGAGCAATGCTTACACTTTCCTCTCAATTTTTCATCATTACTCTAACTTGTTGGTATGAAATCGAACTCATTCCATAAATATGATAGTCGTCGTCTCTTAGAAGTAGTTTCGACAAAAGTGTTAATGCTCTCATCCACAGTACCAATACTAGAATCCATTTTATAAACAATAAAAAAAACCAAAATAAAAACCAAGTATTTCATCTAATTGCCAAATTCAATAATTCAACCAACTTAAATTCACCATTTGAAAACTTATAAGTTAAAACAAATTGACAAAGAAACAAATTGTAGTAAATTTAAATGTTCAAGCTAAATCTCTACTACAACAACAAGAACACATATGCATAGATATTGTGTTAGCACTCAGATTCAACAAGAGACACTAAAGCTATCAATCATAATCTCAACAACAAGTAATCAACCAAAGAGAGAAAAGATAATACTGTATTGATGAAATAATTGTCTCTTACAGCAGTAGGTCCTCAACAGTAATACTGAGGATTCATTACATTCATAAAACGAAACAAAAGAAAAACAAGAACACCAAATGGCAAGGGCACAAAACCCTTAACCCTAAAAGCAGACTGGATCAACCCTCTCCTCTGCTCCTTCTTTTCCAATAACAGCAAAAGCATCCCCGCTCACAAACCTCCTCCCTTCTTTTTATTGGCTACCCCTACATAACTAACTCTTCTGTCAGCTCACTCCCTTGCCTCTCCTTCCATCTGCTTATTGGGCTTTCTGGCATAGACCTTCCACCTGTAGGCTTGTGGGCTTGGGACTCGTGACTAGTAACACGTTCTCTATCATTACCACCAGGTGGGAAAGCAGTCTTGTCCTCAAGACTGTCCGAAATAGGATCAATATCATGAAAATCTGGACCATTATCAACGGTTGTTTTCCCCTGTGAATTATTGCTAAATACATCACAGCTTTCAGATTGGGACGCTAAATGGCCATCCTTACTTTTCTCTGAAGACTTTTTAAAGACTACAACCTTCGAAATGTGAGCTCGTCAAGAGGTACAATACAACCAATGCTGCCATCAAGAGTACCAAATACTAAGGCAAAGCGATTGGTCTTATCCGAGCCTGGTGTAGCACCACTTCGTTCAGTTACAGAAATCATTGACAACCTTATGAACTTAGTCACATGTGCACCAACATGAAATTCAGCCCTTGAAAGCAATTTCTGCCCTTTCCAACTTTCGAACATCTTTGGTGCATAATAAAAAAACTGCATGTTCTTTTGTTCATCTAACACCACAAGACTTAATGTACTTCCATCAATCAAAAACTCAGTTGCTACACAATCAAGGGAACCAAAATCCTTACCCAATAAAGTAAGTTGAGCTCTCTGCTCCTTCCAACTAAGAACGTATATGCTTTTGTGAACATTCCCCAAAAGGATAAAATTCTTAACAATATTTAAGCTTGCAACATATAATGGTGGAGCATCAAAAAATGCAACGCCATTCAATTCCGTGCCAGTCTACTTGTGCAAAATAATTTTAGGACCAGATGCTATCAATAGATGACCTTGAAGTGAAGCTAAAGTAGATATAGTACCTTTCAATTCCCTATGATATACTTGTGAAACCAGAACTTGGGAAGTTTCTGTATTTTTCTCAACAGAAAATAGAAGCACATGCCCCCTTGTTGCAACATCCTCCCATTGCACATATGCAGTCCCGATAGCTAAAATTGTTTCATTCTCCTTTATGGTTGTGTTTAACAGTGTAACCACTCTCACAGTAAGTGCATGTTCAGAACTTTGCATTGGGCTAGTAGCCTTAGTTTTCCAAAAGCCACCTTTTGGTTCCAAAATTCGAACATCAAATTCTTCTTCACTATACATTCTATATATATCATCGGGACTTAAATTATGATTCTCAATTTGTTGGCCAGCTTCTTGATCAACCATTGATGAAAAAACTTGATTCAATGGCTTGTAAATAGGAACTGGAACTATAAGTGGGTATAAATTCTTCTCTCTTTCATCAACCATGATAAAAGGATATGCACTCACAACCTTTGCTGTGCCATCAAGTGACCCAAGTACCCTTATCACCAGTGCATAGTTAGGGGGAAAAGAGAAGTCAAATTCATACCTGACGTCATATAGTTGGTTCATTATTGCCTTAAAATTTTGAGAACAGCTTCTCCCATCACCAAAGGACGCTTGCAATGTTTTTTCATCTGCTACAATGTCCACCCCTTCAGGAATAAATCCCAAAGAAAGAAAATCATCATCAGTTGGCATTTCGAAATTATCCTCTTTGGCTTCGACAAATTCTTCTTCATTCTCGACTTCCTCTCCTTCGCCAAGCAACAACATCTTCAGTTCTGCCGAGGAAAACCGATGCTGAGGTGAGTAGGCGAGCCCACTCTGGAAACACAGCCCCTTGCGGTGCCTCATCTTCCATTCTATCTTAGGGAGTTATCGGATCGGGGATCTCTGGTTTTCCCTCCGATTAACATTGATTGACGAGTGGTAGTTGTGGTTCTGTGGAGTAGTGAAAGTTGGGAAAAAACGAGTTAGGTGGCTATTTGTAATAGGGCCTGCATGTCTGTTTGGACTGGACCCAAAAACAAGATTGGGTTGCGGCTTACTTGAACCGCTCCAAAGCCCAAAGATGAGATTCAATTTAGGGAGATCTTTTTCCTCCTTTATCGATCTCTGGAACCCCCCTAATGAACTCAACCCATGAAGATTAGTTTGTAGAAACGGTTCATCGGATTGCGCAAGCCCCGTAACTTCCACCCTATTCACCGGCTGAAGAACCTCCACCCAAACTGCCACCTCTTGCTTCAATCCCCTAGTTTCACTTCCCACATGCAGCAGTTCAGATAGATCTGGAAAGATAGCAACCACCTGCTCGTCGACTTCAATGAGGCTTTCAATGCTTCTATCTTGTTTCTGGTTTACTAAATCGGCAAATGGATTGGATGAGTAACTGCTACTATTTTTCCTCACCATCTTCGGTTCTCCTGGAGAGCAGAATTCTTTCGGTGATTGATGTTGTTTGTCTATTCGCCTAACCCAGTTCATGATGAACTCTCGAAACTCCTCATCCTTCTTCATATCAGCTTGGAGCTCGAAAACAGACTGAGTTAACTCCTTTGTGCGAGCAGTGATCTTTCCAATTCTATGGTCGATATCATCAAATCTGGAATTCAAGGTCTGGTAATAGGTCTCCATCTTGAATCCGGCAGGTCGGACCAATGTTAGCACTCAGATTCATCAAGAGACACTAAAGCTATTAATCACAATCTCAAAAACAAGTAATCAACCAAAGAGAGAAAAGATAAGATTGTATTGATGAAATAATTGTCTCTTACAGCAGTAGGTCTTCAACAGTAGTACTGAGGATTCATTACATTCATAAAACGAAACAAAAGAAAAACAAGAACACCAAATGGCAAGGGCACAAAACCCTTAACCCCAAAAGCAGACTGGATCAACCCTCTCCTCTGCTCCTTCTTTTCTAATAACAGCAAAAGCATCCCCCCCTCACAAACCTCCTCCCTTCCTTTTATTGGCTACCCCTGCATAACTAACTCTTCTACCAGCTCACTCCCTTGCCTCTCCTTCCATCTGCTTCTTGGGCTTCCTGGCACAGACCCTCCACCTATGGGCTTGTGGGCTTGGGACTCGTGACTAGTAACATGTTCTCTATCATATTGCATAACTCAAGAAGATGTTACTTTCATCACAGAATCTAAATAATGATTTTTTGATAACATTTGATAGAGAACAAATGGAGTATAAGATAAAAACAAAAGAAGCTACAATTGTATTAATTTGTTAGTTATAAGTTCTTCCACTAACATTTGATAGAAAACTAATGGAGTATAAGATCAAAAACGAAAGAAGCTACAATTGTAGCATTCTTCCACTTTGATACTAATTGTACTATATATATATATAACCAACACAAAATTCCAGGACCCATTTCTTAAGGATAGAAAAAAAGTTTGATACATTCCTCAGTTTTCTACTGGGGTGTTGTTAAATCTTTATGCTGTACAGCAAAAAAAAAGGTTTTGCTAGACTCCATGAGCTCATCTAAGTGGTCGTGTTATGGTCCCCTATTATGGATCTGGTTATAGCACGGTGCAAAACAGAATCAGAATTAGTATAGGGTACATGTTAGAAAGAACATTTTGTCTGTTGACCTATGCTGGTAGCTCGTTAAGAGAGAACCTGCAATCTCGAGTTAAAGTACTTAAAAAATTTAATAGTTTTCTGCATAACCTTCTATTGAATTCAAACAACTTTAAATACAATCTTGGTGGAGTAACCACCCTTGAAACAAGGAAATAACCTCCTATTAGCTAGAATGTGAAAGTGGAGGAATAATCTCCATGCTAACAGTTAAGTTGAAGCCATCGACATTTTGTTTTTAAATTTACCATGAACAAAACATTGACGAAGGGGTTCTACTATGTCTCTTCATCCTCCCATAAGTTAATTTCATTGGCAGCAGTAGTTGGTCAATATTCACTTAACGAGCAGCACAAATGGCAGATTTTATCAGAGAAAATAAGAAAAAAAAAGTTACCATCTTAAAAGAAAGTTACCAGCTTCACACTCTTCCAATCTTGTACTCCTACCGTACCCAACACAAGGCCATGTTTCTCCTATGATGAAGTTGGCATACACGCTAGTAAATCATGGGATGACATAGTCCAAAACAAAACCGTTGGCACTTGGCAAAATGAGCAGTATAGAATATAGATATCTCGGGATGCACAGCAACTAACATAAAGATGATAAATTCCAGCTAAGAATTGCTAACACTACAAAAAAACTGGGAATTAGCGACGGCATTTTCCGTCGCTAATTGCCAAAATTCCGTCGCTAATATAATTTAGCGACGGCGCGACGAACAGTCGCTAATAGCCCAGTCGCTAATATATTAGCGACGGAATTCAAAATCAGTCGCTAATTTAGCGACGGAAAATTTCGTCGCTAAATTTTTTAATCCGTCGCTAATTTATATTCCTAATTAGTCGCCGAATTATGATAATAATAATTAGCGACTGAATTGTCCGTCGCTAATTCCGTCGCTAAATAAATTCTTAAATTAGTCGAGAAATATAATAATAATTGTTTAGTGACAAAATTTTCGTTACTAAACCGTCGCTAATAAATATTCATAAAATACAAATAAATTGAAAATTAACTACCCAAAATAACATCAAATTTCATCGCAATTCATTTATAATATTTTATTATTATTATTATAACATTCAGAATTTAATTTATATAAATAAAATTTCTCAAATATTATTAATTTAAAAAATATAATATCATAAAAGTAAATTAAATTGTACAATATTTTACAAATAATTAGAAAAAAATTCGAACTAAATAAATTAGCCTATCCTCTTCCTCTTATAAATTTACAACTCCGCCGCTCCTCTTCCTCTATCAGCCGGAGTTGTTCCTCGTCCTCTTTCTTTGCAATTTTCGCACTGCATGACCATATATCCAAACATTACATAGATTAGCACAGTAAGAACAGAGACCACAAATTAATAGAAAAAACAGAGGGAGGGGGAAGGGGAACACTCATTGATATTCTATAATTTACCACATGCTAAATCACACCATTAATGGCGCCATGGTATCCACAGTCAGCATTTAACAGAACACTTAACAGAAACCCGCAGTAAAACATAAAATTAGAAACAAATAATAACTAGACATGCAGGATCAATTTTGTACCATCTATTTCCCTTTGGGATATAAAATCATATAATTTTAACCCCGAAAAGAATTTATCCAGCTTAGAGCAGCATTGGATCAAAGTACATAATAGATGTGGTTTTATACTAGCCTATAATTCTGAATGAGTGGCAAACTATATCGTTGAGAACACATCCACAAAATTCATCATTGTAAAACTAAAATACTGGAATTGAGGGCATGAGTCACAAATTGCCAACATCAATCTACCTTTTCTGTTCTCTAAAAACTAAAAGTTTCTTTTGAAATGTAGTTTTTTATAGAGTAAATTGTATTGTCACATGACACATAGGTTGAAAAATGAAGGCTGTAACAGACATTTCTAAAACAAAGATAAATAAATATATTTAACTGAAATGGGGCAGTAAAGCCAAACTTCTAAGAATCTATGTTTTTCTTTTTTTTTTTCTAAAAAAATAATATATTTAATTTATTCTATTCAAGCCAAGATCGTTCTCATTTCGTAGAGATGTCTGGTTATCCATTAGATAAAATTTGCTATAAGGTTTACTTTGTTAGTGCAACTTTTCCAAAAAATGACTATTGATTACAATATGAAATTTTCTAGTGGAAAATGAGAGAATTAAAAATGGGATTAAAAACTTCTTGCATTACATAATGTGAGTGAGCTTCAAAGGTTTAAGTGTAATTTCAGCCCTTCTCCCAGTCCAAAATCTTGACAAGTGTCATCAAAAGGGGATAATAACTGATAAATCTAAAGCAAATCAATTTCACAATCTAGATTCCTAATGAAAAAAAATCACTTGGAAGATAATAACAAATCAGAAGCACTAAGCATTCAAGAAATTAAGGGAAAATTTATAGGACAAGACAGCATACAAGTCAAATTAAAATCCACATAAGGCCATTTTGTCACTTGTAACATACCTTTTCTTGCTTTGTTCCTTTAAAAGCGCACACTTGGTCATAAAAGCTGATGTAGAAAAGCTTGAGAAGAAATTACAAGCTCAAGTTACCTATTTTAAGTGATTGAAAGAATTATGATCAACGTAACAACCCGTATATAAATTGGTCATAAATAGGAAAGTTCATAAATGCTAAGAAGTAACATGATATTGACTAGAAGGCACTGGTAAAAAACATATAAATAGGAATTTTCGTAAATGCTAAAGAGTAACATGGTATTGACTAGAAGGCACTAGTGAAAAGTAAATGGTTTAGTGCAGAGAAGAACAAAAGAAAAAAAGAATAACATGTTTGTAGTGTTAGAGATATGGAGAAATGTCAGTACCTTTCCACTTAAGCTGATAGTAAACATGCACGTGTTTTATATCTTTCTTTATTGGTGTCATGTCCAATTAGCTACAAAAGACAAAGGATAAACATAGGTGTTATAGAACTAGACTAAACATAGATGTTATATGTATAAAAAGAATAAAGTGTAATGAAATAAAAAGAATTCTTCCATGGCCACAAGTTAATTTATAAGCAAGATTGCCTTTTAAAGAAATACAATCACAAGCTTGAATGGTCTTAGATGTACTGTTCTCTATAACTATGAATAAGAAAAGAAAGTATGATGCATATAACATTCACAACTATCCAGTTTCCAATTTATTACTCGAGCTTCCAAAAAAAGTACACTATCCAGCATCTTGCGTGCATCAAAAAATAAAATAAAATAAAATAACTCACTAAATTTTACATAAAGCTTAATTTATAAAATCCAATCCGAGCAAACAACTACAGGAACTACTCTGAATATACTCAATAAAACAAGATGATATCACACAAATCAACCAAAATTAAACAAGAAAAAGCAAGTAAATCATGATATACCTTGATAAGAACACTTAAGTAGAAGAGCACAAACTTCCTCGGAGCAGAAACAAACCGTGTAGAAGCAGAAAACAAGCAGCAGGTAGCAGATCCAGCAAGTAACAGATCAAAAAACAAAATATCAAAAGACCCAAAAAATTAAAACTGGGTTAGGTTTCAAGAAAGATATGTAATTGCCAGTCAAAAAACATACCTTAACTGTTCACTGCTGTGCTCACCGAAGACTGACCGGAGGTTCGCCGGACCTTCACCGGAGGCACACCACCACTTCCGTCGTGTAGATCAAGGCCTCCGGACCTCGCTTCCGGTGGCCACGCGCCAGCCTAAGCCGCCGTTTAGTCAAAAACCGCCATAAATTGCCAATTGCTTCCTTCCGCCGATCTATCTGTTGCCGGCGATTTGGGGGAGGTAAAAGGCATTGAAACGAGCACCTCTTCTCTGGGAATTCACCGGTGCTGCCGGATTTGTCGTCCTCCCTTGTGTCTCGCTGGAGAGAGGAGAGGAAACTTCGGTTACGGTGGGAGAATCTGGAAAGAGAACACGGACACCCCGTGAGGAAGACGGGACGGCACTAGCTACGGAGGAGAGCGGCAGCGACAGTCGTGACCCCTGCCGATGATCGGCTCTGTGACGGCGGTGAGGAGGACGACGATATCGGCTCCCCCTTCTCCCTCCCGTTCCCGCTCCCCTCTCCCTATTCTTTTTTTTAACCACATTAACATGTAGGACTTTAGAGATTTTCGACATTTATATATATATATATATATATATTATAATTATTAGTTATTAAATTAAAATTTATTCTTTCTTCTTAAATTTTACTCTATTTGATAATTATTAATTTAAAATTCTTGAAATTATGCAAATTTATATCATATCCTTAATAAATCGGCTTTTGTACCTAGTATCAAAATTCTTTGCACGTGTTAAAAAAATACTCTTGCGCGATTTAAATTTTTGGAGCGTTACAAAATCTATATAATAACTTAATATTTACAGATCCTTCAAAATCTTTGAATTAAATCGGTGAATTCATATAATATTGCAATCATTAGTTTATTATTATTAATATTAAAAATGTAATTTTTTAAATAAATTACTTTATATTTTGAAATAATGAATAAAAAAGTATTATCTTTTAAAAATAATTAAAAAAATATAATAATTAAAAATTCATATAATACATTACTAATAATAATATATAAAATACAAATGATTTGCATTAAATTTTATATGTAAAAAAATTATTAAAATATGCATATTCGTTCCAAACAAAGTCAACAATACAATTCGGTTCAGTTACAGTCAAAAAATTAACGGTACAGTTCGGTTCTAAATTTTTTTTGGTATTTCGGTTCGTTAAATAAAGAGTTTAAGTCTTGGATTGAACTCTATTGTCTATCAATGTCTTTACGGATGTGCAAAATCCAGAAAATAGCCTTTTTTTGCAACAAAAACTGAACTTACAGACCTTAAAACTAATCTTCACCGTTCAAAATTAACAACAAGGAGTTTTGAACGTACTCACTAAAAATCAGGCCAATCTAACGGCAAATGGCTTTCCGATCATCTTCGTATACAAAACTGGTCATTATGTAAAAAATCCAAAAAATAGCCTCTTTTTTGCAACAAAAATTGAACTTACAGACCTTAAAAACTAATCTTAACCGTTCAAAATTAACAACAAGGAGTTTTGAACATACTCACCAAAAATTAGGCCAATCTAACGACAAATGATTTTTCGATCGTTTTCGTATACAAAACTGGTCATTACGTAAAAAATTCAGAAAATAGTCTCTTTTTTGCAATAAAAATTGAACTTACAGACCTTAAAAACTAATCTTTACCGTTCAAAATTAACAACAAAAAAGTTTTGAATGTAATCACCAAAAATCAGGCCAATCTAACGGCAAATGATTTTCCGATCGTCTTCGTATACAAAACTGGTCATTACGTAAAAAATCCAGAAAACAGTCTCTTTTTTGCAACAAAAATTGAATTTATAGACCTTAAAAACTAATCTTTACCGTTCAAAATTAACAACAAGGAGTTTCGAACGTACTCACCAAAAATTAGGCCGATCTAACGGCAAATACTTAACCGTTGAATCTTTACTTACACTATTCCTTATAAAAAGCTGTTCAATTTGTATTTGAAGATCCAACCAAACCATAAATATGCAGATTCAAATGGACTATATATTTGGATTTATCAGATAATATCTTAACTTATTTATTAATCTGGCCATGTTTAAAATTTCAAAGCCATTTATCCATTTTCAAATCAGTAAGTTTACTCAGTCTTCCATAACACTCAATTAGGTAACCGCGGTAGTGAAGTTAAATGGTAAGGATGAGTTTAGATGGAGCTTTGAACATTTAGAAAAATAATAGAAATAAAATTGAAAAGTGTGTGTGTGTGTATATATATATATTAGAAAATTTATTCATTTAGAAAAAGAATAGAAATTAAATTGAAGAAATTAAATTAGAAAATTTATTCATTTTGACTTGTATGAGTTTAAGTCTTGGATTGAACTCTATTGTATTACTCAACTAAATAATAAATTAAGCTTAAAATCATATATGCATTAAATTGAAACGGTGGAGAGATGTGGCGGAAGATAAAATATTACTTTATATGTAAGGTAAATTTTTGAAATTACTAAAATGTCCCTACCAAATTTTATCATTTTATCCTTGTATTCAAGGATAATTTTATAAATATATATTTTAAATTTTTTAATAATTTAAAATTTGCTCAAAATTTTAACAAAATAAAAATAAATTATAAATTTTTCACAATCATTTTAAATGAAATAATAAACTTTATATTATTATTATTATATAAATATAAATATTTATTATTTTTCATAATATGACTATATAATACTTATAACAATTACTTTATTATTATTATTAAAATGTAATTTTTTTAAATAAAAAAGTTTATATTTGGGGATAATTGATAAACAAATCAATTTAATTCCTAATAATTTAATATTTGATTTAAATTTTTTAAAATAAAAATAAATTACAAATTTTTTTATTATTATTTTAAATTAAATAATAAATTTTATAAATATTTATTTTTATTAATCTTGAACACCCAAATATATAATAATCATAACAATTAGTTTATTATTATGATTAAAAATGTAAATTTTCTAAATAAATAACATTAGATTTTGGTATAATTGGTAAAAAATTATTACCAACTTATAAAATAATTTAAAATTTTCTGTTACAAAATAAATAATTCATTTTATACGGTCTATATTAAAATTACTTGAAATTATACATAAATCATGGGAGTGAAATTTAAAAACTTATTTTTTAATTTATTTGCGACGGAATAGCGACTAAATATGGCCGTCGCTAATTGTATTACAGCAATAAAATAATAATAATTAGCGACAGATGTAATGCCGTCGCTAAACCGTCGCAAAAAAAGGTGCTAAATTTCCCGCCAAAATTAGCGACTAAAAGTTTAGTCGCTAAAATTTCTGGAACTAATTTTCTGAATAAAAAATTATAAAATTTAGCGACGGTAAATTTTGTCGCTAATTCCGTCGCAAAACAGGGCGCGTACTCTTCCCGCCAATAATTAGCGACTGTTTATTAATTCCGTCGCTATTTCATCGCAAAAAAATAGCAAATATCATTATCGCGACGGAAATGTAAAACAGTCGCTAATCCGTCGCAAAATTAGCGACGGAATTTGTGCCGTCGCTAATTTTAGTCGCTAATTGGCAGTTTTTTTGTTGTGTAATCTGGTTAATCATGTTGCACCAAATTCCAGCTAAACATGCAATTCATCTGTATCAACATACATTAAATTTATAGATTGATCCAAATTCATCTAATCTATTTGAATATTAATTCATTTATAATTCGTATTTTTTAGTATATTTATTATCTGTCCATTTATAATTCAATCCAAACTCATCTAATCCAACCATTTGGCACTTCTAACTCTAATAAATAATTTTAAGAACTCAATATATAATTATAAAAAAAATTAATAATCCAATATATAAAAGTTCAGTATACAATTTTAAAAATTCAAATATTAATGTTAAAAACGTTAAAATTCACGACTAAATTATATGAATTTTTTCTTTGAAAAAGCCAACAAACAAAAATTAAATAATAATATAATAAAATTGGTAATAGTAGATGTTAAGCAAACGTTTTACAGGTGTATTGAAAAAAATAAAAGAAGCAGCAGCATTTTACAGGTGTCCATATGCTTGCTAATAGGCCCCAAAGGCACTTGCCAGGAACTTGCACTCTCTTTCCTCTTTATAATTCATCATCTTTTTTATTTTATTTATTTATTTTCATTCTCTTGAAGCTGTTATTTGGATATTCCACTTCAAACGTATTAGCATGGCCTCTTGTCCAGGAAGACGACATGGCAATCACTTCGTTATAAAACACTATTAAACAGCTGATATTCAACTATCCTATATGAAACCAATTTATGTGAACATCCAGGTGAGAAATTTCACCAAACAGGTTCTGTGTATATTAGTCCTCGACCTGTTTGGGGTATGATAATCTCCAATTCCGTTGGCTCCATCACAAATAGAAGAGCTGCACATAGAGGATTTGCCGCATGAAATGTTGCTGCTACGTAATACATAAAAAGATTTTAAGAGAATAAATCGACACAGTTGGGCTCTACAAGTTATCAATCTCCTTTAACCGTTAAATATAGTTTCTCGGAATTGCACCTGTGCAAAAATTTACAAACTCTCTCTCACAGCTGCAACCAACCCAAAATGGATGTCAGAATATTAGTCTCCCTACAACAAACCTGTTCCTATAAACCACGAGGGCCATGACTCGCCATCAATTGATCGACAGTGCCACTTCTTTGTTGCAGACATTTTTTTCACCGGCCATTATCTGTTGCAAGGGAGAGAAAGAAACGATGCAAATAAAGTATTATTTAAAGGCTGTTTATTTATGAAAGTGTTATGAACTGAACCAAAGAAAGAAGAACAGAATAGAAGAACAGAGAGAATTAATAGGAAAGGAAGGAGAGAACAACTGTGAAATATTTCATTAATTGGAAAAACTGCCTGAACATACTCTTGGCACACCCTTAAAACCCGTGGTGGCCTCAAGCATACCTTTCTTACTCCTTCCGTTACACAAAACAAAGCAGCCATAACAAATACCAAAATAACAGAAATATTCTAACTCTAACTAACTCTGCTGCTACGCAGCATTTTTGTGGCTCCAGCTTTTTATTCCAAACGGCATCGTTCAAGCTACATCAATACCTCCCTCTCCGATTTCCTTGTCCACAAGGAAAAATGCTGGGAAGCAAAGCCGGAGATCCTGATCATATTTCCATGTAGCCTCAGCTGGTGATTGACCTTGCCAATGAACTAAGAGCTGAGTAGCAGCAGCATGTTGGCGTTTCACCATCCGACGGTCTAATATAGCCCGAGGATATATGGGAGGGTTGTGTAAGGCGGGAAAAGTGGATGAAGCTTGTATAGGGGCATGAACTGGTTACAAAAGTGAAACATGAAAGACATTATGGATTTGAGCTTTCGCAGGTAAATTCAATTTGTAGGCCACTGCTCCAATTTTGTCCTAAATCTGGAAGGGACCAAAATACTTCGGTTGAAATTTCTGGTTGCCTTGATGTGCCGAAGCCTGCTTATAGGGCTGAAACTTGACATAGACCCAATTGCCAATCTGAAATTGCCGGTCACTTCGATGTTTATCAGCCATGTGCTTCATCCGAAGTTGAGTTTTCTGAAGATGGTGCTGCAGTAACTTGATGGTTTCCTTGTCTTGGAGGTAAGAGTCTACTGCTTCCACAGGGGAGTCATGTGGGAAGTAAGGAATATGGATTGGTGGAGCATATCCATAAAGAGCCTCAAATGGTGTCCTCTAGATGCTAGTGTGATAAGAAGTGTTATACCAAAACTCAGCCAATGGAAGCCACTGGCACCAAGTGTGAGGGATGTTTCCAGCCATGCAACGAAGACAAGCCTCCAAACACCGGTTCACCACCTCAGTTTGGCCATCGGTTTGAGGGTGATAGGCAGTTGATAACTGCAATTCCACCCCTTGCAATGTGAACAATTCCTTCCAGAATCTGCTAACAAAGGTAGGTCCTCGGTCACTGGTGATGGTTTGTGGCATATAATGAAGTTTGTATATGTGCCCTAGGAAAACCTGTGCAATGATCTAAACCGAAAAAGGGTGAGAAACCAACAAAATGAGCATATTTGGTTAGTCTATCAACCACCACAAAGATAAAAAATTTGCCCTGTAATTTCGGAAGACCTATAAAATCCATGGTGATGTGGGTGAAGACACCTGCCGGTACTCGAAGAGGCTGTAATAATCCTGGAGTGGCCACATTCTCCGGTTTAAATTGTTGACATATGGAACAACTACGGACATAATTCCTACAATCCTTCCATAACCCCTTCCAATATACTATGGAGGCCAATTTCTTTGTTGTCACAGTGACGCCTGAGTGTCCTCCCAAGGCAGAGTCATGATAAAGTTTTAACAATTTGTGTTTCAAGGTTGAATCATTGCCAACTACGAGCTTACCATTGGAGGTGAGTTTCTTTTGCCGCCATACATAACGAGGGTGGGTAGCAGCATCCTGTTCCTTTGCTGCAATGATGCTTCGTAAGGTAGGATCAGTGGTCCAAGTGCCCTCAATTTCTTGTAACAACTCAAAAGGTAGGATAGCTATGGTACAGTGAAAAAGCTCTGATTTAGGAAGGCGTGACAGAGCATCAACTGCAATGTTTTCTTTGCCTTTCTTGTAGATGATCTCATAATCAAACTGCATGAGCTTAGCTACCCAGGCCTGTTGTGAGGGGGTTGTGATTCGTTGGTCCAATAAATACTTCAAACTTTGATGGTCAGTTTTGATGGTGAAGCGTTGATTAGTGAGATAAGGTTCCCATTTCTTGATAACTAGTAAGATTGCCAGCATCTCTTTTTCATAAATGGAGAGTAGCTGATTTCGTGGGGATAGAGCTTGACTAATGAAAGCAATTGGGTGTCCCTTCTGCATAAGGACAGCTCCAATGCCCAGTCCGAAAGCATCAGTTTCAACCAAGAATGGTTGGTTGGGAATAGGCATAGCTAGGACTGGTGTTGTTACTATGGCCTCTTTAAGCTGCTCAAATGCAATCTGTGCGTCATGTCCCCGTTGGAATGCAATCTTCTGTAGCAATTCGGTTAAAGGTTTGGCAATTTGTCCATAACCTTTAACAAACCTCCTATAATATCCCGTCAAGCCCAGGAACCCCCTTAGTTGCTTGATAGTTCTTGGAACTAGCCACTCTTTGACTGCTTTGATTTTCTGAGGGTCAATCTTTACCCCATCTGGTGTAATAATGTACCCAAGATACTCCACCTGCGTACACCCAAACAAACACTTGCTTTCTTTAGCGAGGAGCCTGTTGGACCTTAATATTTCGAAGACCAACTTGAGATGCTGCAGATGCTCCTGTTTGGTCTTACTATACACCAATATGTCATTAAAAAAAAAAACTAACACAAACTTCCTCAAATAGGGCCTGAAAATAGTATTCATCAAGTTTTGAAATGTCGATAGAGCGTTGGTCAAGCCAAAGGGCATAACCAAGAACTCATAATGCCCATCGTGAGTCTTGAATGCCGTCTTCTAGACAGAATCAGGATGCATCCTAATTTGCCAATAACCCGTCCGCAAATCAATTTTAGAAAAAATTACTGCTCCTCCCAATTTATCCAAAAGTTCTTCAATAACAGGAATAGGATACTTATCCTTAATTGTAATGGCGTTTAAGGCCCTATAGTCAATGCACATGCGCCAACTTCCATCCTCCTTCACCAACACCACAAGACTGGAATAAGGACTGGTGCTGGTCCGTATCACCCCAGTTTCCAGCATCTCCCTAGTCATTTTCTCCACAACATCTTTCTGTAGGGCCCCATGTCTATAGGGTCACACGTTAACAGGTTGAACCCCTTCAAGAAATATTCTAACTCTAACTAACTCTGCTACTATGCAACGTTTTTGTGGCTCCAGTTTTTTATTCCAAACGGCATCGTTCAAGCTGCATCAGAAAGAGAAAGAGAATATCCGGCTTCATCTTCACAGGGATGACGAGGTATCGTCGGTGCGTACCCACCATTGTGGGCACCCGACATGCCCAATATAAATCTCACCAATGCTCAAAATTTGTCATTATTAAAATGATAATAGATTATTATTAAAATTTAAGTGTTAAAATGATAATAAATTATTATTAAAATTTAATTGTGAAAATCAAATTTAAATACTAAATAACGATCAATAGATTATTATTAAAATTCAAATGTTAAAATCAAATTTAATTACTTGTATTCAGCTTTTGTTTCTTTTTGTTTTTCTATTTAATGGAACAGTTTTATTATATACGAACAGCCATTTTTTCTTTTTGTTTTTCTATTCAATGGAACAGTTTTATTATATACCAACAGCCATCGTTATATTACTTTTCCCCGTTTATGCACAAGGGGTGTGTGAATATATCAATGACAGAAGTTGCTGGAATGACCCCCTTTTTAAAAAAATAAAAAATAAAAAATAAAAAACGAAACCTGGGGGAGGGGGTAAGTGAAGAATTCCTATCCTCGGCCAACATGCAAGCATAAAGATATATATAAAAAAAAAAAAGAGAATTCAGGAATCAAAAAACTAGTTATTATAATTTTGCAACAAAATTGTATAGGTTTAACATTATAGAGGTAAAACATAACTTTAAGAGTGAGATGCCAGTTGGTAAACATTGTTTACATGTAAACAGAAATTTTTCACCCACCTATCAACAGGGAAATTGATTTGGCTTTTTCTGTTACCTCTCTTCAAATCAGTAGCAGAGGATAGAAATAGAAGGTAGAGCAGAAAAGAGAACAAGACAGCAAGGAAGATTACACAGAGGGAGAATTAGGAGAGAGAATAATTCTTCGATTAATTGATTGATGATCCCCTTATGGATGGTTACATATAGCTAAAAGACAAAGGGCAGAATAAAACTAAAAGGCTGTGAGCAGCAAAGGAATGAGTGAATGTTCATTGCCATCTTTACATGGACAGCTGCCTAACTATTTTTGTCTATATCCTATTCATAACAGAATTAACTAATTATTCCCCATAGGTTTATATGTCACAAGCCTTTAGAACATTCTTGTCCCCAAGAATGGTAAAACTCGGGCAACTGGTGTTGACGAAATGTGGCATCTTCCCAAGTAGCTTCTATGGATGGTAGATCCTTCCATTTGACCAGAGCAGTTTCTGTGCATGATTGTTCCCTACTAAAATAGTGCTAGTATTTTAAGTACCTTCTCAGGTAGTAGAGCAAATTCTCCTTGAACCAGAGGAAGAAGGGTGGCTAGGGGGCTGGTGTTGTCACCCAGCTTTTCAATGGAGCTTGTAGGCAGCAGGACCAATCTTCTCAATGATGAGATAGGGGCCATAGTATCTAGCAGACAATTTCAGGAACTTCCTAACTGCAATGGTTAGTTGCTGATATATGGCTGGGGTTTCAAATAAACCCGGTTACCCACTTGAAAGTCCTCTCGGACCTCTTTTTATCAGCCTGCTGTTTCATTATGTTCTGTGAGATAGAGAGTTGATTCTTGAGGTAGGCATTCATTGCTTCCCTTTGCTTAAATCGTAACTTCAACCACTGCAACACTAATAAGCCTCTGAGGAGCACTAGGAATGGTTGGTTGTAGGCCATAGACAGCTTGAAAAGGTGACATGTTGATAGATCTGTGATTACGGGTGTTATACGAATATTCAACTAGACTTGACCAATGGGACCATTGCTTGGGTTTATGGAAGGACATGCTTTGAAGATAGGTCTCCAAGCACCTATTAGGAGTCTCTGTTTAACAATCTGTTTGAAGATGATTGTTAGAAGATGGCAAGCAGAGCAGTGAAGCAGTTTCGACCCCAGAAGTTTCATGAACTCTTGCCAAAAAACCCCAGCAAAAACATTTCTCTATCGGAAACAATGGTAGACAGCACACCATGGAGCTTGAAGATCTTGTCTAGGAAGACTTGAGCAACAGTAGAAGTTGTGAAAGGATGAGCCAAAGGCCAAAAACGTGCCATTTTAGAGAATTTGTCTATAACCACCAACATAGTGTCAAAAGTAGCAGATTTGGGTAGTTTTTCAATGAAATCCAAGGAGATCTCTTTCCAGACTTGTGTGGGTATGGTTAAGGGCTGAAGTCCCAGATAAGCCACATTTTCTGATTTACACCTTTGGCAAGTGTCACACTTAGCTATCCAATCCTTAAATCTGTTGGTGCATGTCAGGCCAGTGAAATGAGCTTTGTAGCTTCACTAGGGTACACTTCACTCAGGAGTGGCCCCCAATAGGAAATGCATGGCCTGCAGCAATGAGCTGTGCACTTAAGGAGGTTGCTGGGCCAACCAGAATCTTGCCTCTGTACCTTAGAATGCCATTTGTGAGGGTGGTTAGGAGAGGATTGCAGATTTATAGACAGTTCAGCAATCAGCTGTTATAAAGAAGAATCTCCTTCATAGGTTGGAAGAACTTCTTGTAACCACTGTGGTGTGTAGGTGGAAACTGCCATAAATGCCAAGTGAGCATGGGTATGTCTCATGGAAAGGGCATCAGCCTCTCTATTCTCAGTGCCCTTTTTGTAGTAAATAACACAGTCAAGCCCTAGGAGTTTAGTGATCCCCTTATGTTGAATATAGTTGAGAAGCCTCTGCTCAGGCAAGGGCATGATGCTCTCATGATCAGTTTTAATAATGAACGGCCATTGTTCTAAGTAGTGTATCCATTTAGAAACTGCAAAGGTGATAGCCATCAGCTCTCTTCATAGGCAGAAAATTGTTTCTTCCTAGGGCTAAAGGGTTTGGAGATGTATGCCAAAGGGCTGCCATTTCGCATGAAAACTGCCCCCAAACCTGTGTTGCTGGAATTACATTCCAAAAGGAATTGTTGCTGATAGTTAGGAAGTGTTAAGATAGGTGCAGTAGCCATCTTCTCCTCGAGTGTGAGGAATGCCCTTTGTGCTTCTGGTCCAAAAGGAATTGTTGTTGATAGTTAGGCAGTGCTAAGAAAAGGGCAGTAACCATCTTCTCCTTGAGAGCGAGGAATGCCCCTTTTGCTTCTGGACCCCCCCAAATGAACTGGCCCTTCTTAAGGAGATTGGTGAGAGGTATGCTGATCATGCCATATTCCCTAGTACCCTGTGAGCCCAAGGAACCCCCTCAAACACTTTAAATTGGTGGGTACAGGCCAAGCCTTCATTGCTTCCACCTTGTTACAGTCTGTGGACACACCAGAAGCTGATGGTCCACTCATGGAAAGGACGTTTACATATAGCTAAAAGATAAGGGACAAAATAAAAGCTAAAAGGCTATGAGCAGCAGAGGAATGAGTGAATATTCCTTGCCAGCCTACATTGACAACTGTGTAACTAATTTTGTCCATATCCTATTCATAACAACTAATTATTTCCTTTACGTTTATATGTGACAGTCATGTAAACAGAAAATTCAATATGCATAACCATTAATACACACCTGTCAGATTGCAACCGTCTTTTTAGTATCTATGAAGAAAACAATGATGCCATCCTGACTTTAATACCTGCAAAAGAGAAGCACTTAGAATTCTCTCCAAATACAGAAGAATTCAGATAAATTTAAGTTGTTGCAAACAATTTAGATCAACAAAAAATAAATGTGGCATTTTCAAAAATGTTCCATCCTGCATGAACCTTTGTTGGTCGACAATTTAGACTAATCTACACACTGTAATGGATCTCATGAAAATTACAATTCATCACTTAAGAAAAATTCATGTCTAGAAAGTGTCTTAAAACTATATGCCTTCAGTTTGCTAACTAATAGCTGCTACAGAGAAAAAACCACCACTAACTCACATGAAATATGTCCATAACACAGGGTTGGGCATCATCCTGTTTCCTCCAGTAGATCATCAATATCCAAATTTTCTATGGAAACACATACAGAATCTTTCATTAGTTCGGTCAACCCATCCAATAGTGGGTAAAGTTCATTTGCATAGGGACTTGATGTGTCTGCTGCTACAAATGGTGAAAACCCAGAACCCACATCAACCCAAGTACAGCCAGGAGCCTTCCTCACACCTAAGTCCCTCATATAAGTCCTTACTTTTGCTAGCTTATTCCAAGATCCAACAGCAGCATACATATTAGCAATTAATACATAGTAACCAGACTTTTCAGGCTGCATTTCCAATAATTTCTCAGCAGCCCACACCCCTATATCTACATTTCTATGGATATGGCAGGCCCCTAAAAGAGTAGCCCACATGGCAGAGCTTGGCCTATGAGGCATCCTTGTGATAATTTCTTTTGCTTTATATAACAATCCAGCCCTCCCATAGAGATCAACCATGCAGGAAAAATGCTCTAAACGTGGAACAATCCCGTACACAGTAGACATCCTCTCGAACAACATCCTTCCTTCAGTTACCAGACCTGAATGGCTACAAGCTGATAGAACTGCCACCATGGTTACATGGTCTGGTTTGATACCATATTTGTTCATTTCATCAAAAAGCTTCAATGCTGGCTGTCCTTTTCCTTGTATTCCATATCCAGCAATCAAGGAAGTATATGTGACTTCATCCTTCCTACTCATCCAATCAAAGAGCCTTTTAGCTTCAAAAACCTTTCCAGATCTTGCATAAATCTCAACAAGTGCATTCCATAGCAGCAAATAGTCCTTGAATACTGTGTGCCTCAAAATGTAACAATGGAACTCCCTTCCGTGTTTTAAGTTTGCTACTCGAGCACAAAGGGGAAGAATACTTGCTAGAGTCACATAATTTGGCTCGATGCCTGAAAGCAACATGTCGCTGAATAAGGAGGATGCTTCATTGAATCGGTCCATATGGGCATATCCAGAAAGCATGGAATTCCAAGTGATTATATTCTTAGCTTTTATTGATTGAAAGGTAATGTAGGCATGGCTAAGGTCTGTGCATCTGGAATACATAGTGATAAGTGCATTTTTAACGTTATCAGTACTATCATAACAACTGCGAATTGCAAAACCATGAATCTCCATCCCTAATTTAATGGCCCCAATATGGGAACAAGCACCCAAACCAATAAGTATTGCCACTGAATCCAAATGAATGCCACAACTTCTCATCTGAGCAAGCAATTCAAGTGCCCCCTTAAAGTTTCCTAAATGCAAACACCCTCCAGCTATGGTGTTCCATGTTATAATATTTAATTCTACACCTTCAACCCGCATTTTATCAAAAAGATCAAATGCTTCCTTCCACATCCCCTTGGAAGCATAAGCAAAGATCATAGTATTCCAAGAAACAGCATCTCTTTCTATCATTTTGTCAAATAAGCAACGAGCAATATCCAATTCACCAGTTTTTGCATACATAGAAACCAAGGAATTATGCACAAACAAGCTCCACACTTGACTAGTAGCAATAATGGACTCATGCACCTCTCTCCCAAAGGCTAGATCCAAGTTTTCACCACAGGCCTTGAGAACGGATGGATAAGTGAAATTATCAGGTCTAATGCCTTTACTTGTCATCTGTTTATAGACCAAAAGAGCCTCTCCATATAGTCCATTTCTAACATAGGAAGAGATGAGAACATTCCAGGGCAAGGGATGTAAAAAGTTTAAATTCTCTATAATCATATGAGCATCAACGAGAAGATCAGATTTTGAGTAAAAAGTAACAAGCTTAGGTACCAAATTGGGGTGTTGCTCCAATCCCATAGAAATAATGAGGCCATGGAGCTGTTTACCCTCTTCTAGTGATTTGAGGTTGACACAGGATGAAAGAAGAGTAGAGATGGACTGCAGCATGATATCACATGATGTAGTGCAAGATCCATGGTGCTGGATAAGACAAAAGACTTGGAATGCTTTTAATAAATGTCCCTTGCATGCAAAGTCCTTAAGAGAATTTATAAGGCTGTCTATCATAGATTCATTAGCAGAAATGCATTTCCCCCAAATAAGGCAATTGTTTTGAACATCTACCGCTTTGGCACCTTGTTTCCACTTTTTCGGAATGAACTTTTGGATTTGACTTATAGTAAGGCCACTTGGTACAAAATGAGATGGAGGAGGCATACACTATAAATGTATTGACTGTTTAAAATAGCATAGTGAGTGAGTTGATGCATCGCCTTGCACACATTTGCAACATGCAAGTTCAAAAGAAAGAAAACAGATAACAGGTGGCTCAGTTTTTTGTTTCCCAATACCAACTAAAACTCTAGAAGTCTTCCCGATTAAAGAACAAACACAAGGTACCAATCTTCTGCACTACTCTGAACCACCCTGAAAGTATTAAGATATCATAAATGACGAATCAAATTTGGAAATACCCCAAGAAACAATTTCTTTGTGTGCAAGTCAATTAGCATAGTGAAAAATATCAGCAAAAACAAGTTTAATTTATACTGGGAAAAAAAATAAAAAATAAAAGTCATGTTGACACCTAGAAGCAGATGAACTCCTAACAGAAGAAAGAGATCAAAGCCCAAAAATTACAATATTACCAGGTCATAAGTTGTCAATTTCTTTGATAGCAGTGGCTATACCTTGCTCATCAGTCCCTACATGTTTTGTTTGCATCCTTTATTTAAACTATCTCTACATTTTGCTCTCCTTTTCTACAGCCACTTTCCCTCTGCTGGTTTAAACTACAAAAATGATATGACGGGGTTGAATACTTTATAGAAAAATATAGCAAAACATTTCAGTAGGACAGTGGAAATTGTCCATTCAATTCAAAACCGAACCGAACTGGTTAAATTAAAAACCATTATTCTCAACTCAAGGACATGTAATCCGTCATCCTTCAATCAAACTATATCATCAAATTGCAAAAACTTATAACTTAAATAGCAAATTTAACAAATTAAAAAAAAAAAAGAAATAAATATAAAAAGTCCACAAATTCCATTACAGAGTGCAATAAAAAAAATTATAGTTTGCTCTGTTGGCTGCAATGCAATTTTTGAAAATCTGAAAAAAAAATCAATAAGAACAATTCACAGTTGAACAAACTTAGCTATGAATATTCATAAACAGAAACCATTATAGATTTATGGCCCCTTAACACATATACACTTAATGACGAGAATGCTAGTAATAGGTACACATATAGTGGATGCAATAACAAGAGCAACAACTCAAAAATAAGACTCCACATATTTTCCCCCCATCATTCACTGGATATTGCACCTACAAACTCCTTTAAACTTTAACCTTCCAAGCTCCCCAGATCCAAACAATATGAAAAATAAATAAATAAATTTGCAGTCCCTATTGCTTTGGATTCAACAAGTAAACAAATGAAAAAATATATATAATAAATTCAGTTCCAGTACGATTTCTTTCACATAGATCATAACTTTATGTTCTTGCACTTCAATTAAATTTCTCTATCTCTCAATTTCATCAGAAAAACTTGCACTCATGATGTTAACAGATTCACTATTCAACCCAAAAGATGATTAAAAAAAATTAATCGTGGACAAAAAAAATTGGAACAAGCAATTATAAATTAAATAGAATCACAGCAAGCAATTACAAATCAAAGACAAATATAAATTACAGCAACCATGCTTAAACGGATTATCATGCATATTCCACTCGAGTCCTTAAAAAAAAAAAAGAAAAAAGAGTCAATCGAGACGCTAGAGTTTCACCTTGACATCTAAACTAAAAAAGATTAGCAAAATTGTTTCCTCCATGTAAATTCACAAATTCAACAAGCCAGCATGCAAGAAACCAAAAACAAAAAGAATCTAAAGGATTAACACTTAAAGTCACTTCACCATACTGCAAAACAGAACAGTAGTCATAATTTTCACATCAAAAGAAATCATTAAAAGGTAACTGTACCATACCAGTCTTCAAGTTGCACAAGAATACAATATTACTCAAGTGCGGAGTAAACTTTTTAAGCCAAATTGATTGTTTTAATATGTAAATTCTCAACCTAAAATTACAAATAAAATATTATTTTCTTCTAAACCAGTACAATAACGATAAAGACAACTTCACTAATTAAAGAGAACTTACAAAAAATAAAATAAATAATTGCAAAAGAAATTATCTTGCTACCAAAAGAAATAACAAAATGCTTACTAAAGATGAAAATGCACGATGTAATGATGTAATTAATTTCCCAAAGTTTATGGATCAAGCTTTTTTATTACTATATCTAGAATTTCAATAACGTAATGAGGAATATATGTTCAATTTACGGCTCCATTATCGCATCTTCCAAACCAGAAAGATGAGAAAGGAAAAAAAATTAAAAATGAAATGGCGTAAAACAACGAATTACAGCACCTAATACTATTAACGAAATCCCTGCCTCCCCAAACCATGTTCAACAACTCCAGAAAAAATATTGAAATACCTCTGTTTAGAAAAAAATCAGCTATTTTCTATATTATTCAACTCTAGAAATCCTGCGTTTTCTTTCCTTGAAAATGGAACAGTGAAAGGAAACGGAAACCAAACAAGGCAAATACGGATCTCTCTACTTCAAATAGAAAGAAGATAAGAAAAAGAAGAAAAATCACAGATAAAATAATAGATTGAAGATCACATTCATGCAAAAGCCAGAAAAAAAAAAATTAAACCTCTCAAAATTGAAATACCTTTCAAAAGGAGTCAACTTAAAGCTCCAACAGAAGAAGAAGCAAAGATGAAGGCTAAAATGGAGAAGGAGAGGTGAACTATCGGCCGGTGGCTATAGACGGCAGTCGGCGAAGGTGAAAGGAAGAGTGACAGGCTAGTCGATCGAGAGAGACAGAGAAAGAGCGCGCGCGCTTAGAGCAGGAGGAGATAGCAGAATTGGGGCTCGGGGGTAGACTTTTAGCCTTGTATCAGATGCTCTTGTAAAAATTGCAGAGCAAGTAAGATTCGGAGGGAATGATAAAAATAACTAGTTATTTTGTATTTTTAAAATAAGTTACTGTGGTCACGTTTGGTTCACTGAATTATAAATAAGATAATATAAAATAGTACAAGCTAATATAAGTACGATATTTAAAAGAATTTTTGAAAAATTAATATAGGGATAATATAATACAATACAGGTCTCATTATCCCACATATACTGTATAAAATAATATACAACAAACTCTTGGATTTGTGTAATACGGTAAATATCGTATTAATATTAAATATCATCCGACTACCATTATTATTGTTGCCACCACCACTACCACACTCTATTGCCACCGCCAACACCACCACCACTGTCGCCGTCGTCGCCTCCACCACCACACTGTCGCCACTGCCACCACCACCACCTCCACCATCACACTACCGCTACTGCCACTGCCATCACCATCACTATTGCCCCCACCACCATATCGTCGTCACCACCATTATCATGCTACTGCCGATACCACCACCATCATCATCGCCGTTGCCACCCTTGCCGTCACAATCAATAACACTACCACCACTGCTGACATCACCACCCCCACCACCATATCGCCTGACACCACCGTCACGTTGTTGCCGACACCACCACCACTACAGCTATCACCATTCTACCACCTCTATCGCCGCCACCACCACCACTACCACCATCACCGTTGCAACCACCACCACACCACTACCACCCCTGCCACCACCACCACACTCTCGCTACCACCACCACATTCTCGCCTCCGATACCATCATTATTGGTTACACCATCACACTGCAAATGCTGGCACTGCCACCACCACCGTCACCGCTGCCACCACACTCCCACACTACATCCGCTACCGCCACCACTACCACACCACCGCCACCACCACTCAGTCGTCGCCACAATCGCCACTGCCATCACCATCGCTTCAGCCACCGCCACACTGCCGCCACTATCATTATCACATTATAACCAAATCTTCAAACTTATAATATTGAATGTATACTCTAATAGATATTATATAAAAATTATATTATAATTGATAAATTCTTTCATTTTTTGCTCAAATATTTCGTCAAATTCGTCGTTTAGATTTTTTCATTTTTTATTTAATTTTAATTTTAGAAATGTCGATCTTTCTAATAATATATAATCATTTCTCATTATTTTTTTATATTTTAATAAAAAAATTGATGTATTAAAATTTATATTTTATAATTATAAATTGTTATCTAAATTAATTACAATAAAATTAATTTAATTGTATCTATTTTTAATTTTTTTAAAAAATAATATATTATGATATTATGCACCAAATACAGTATATAATAGTACGGGATAATACAATTTTGTACTAAATATTGTATAATATAATACAGACTAATACTGTACAGGCTAATACTATACAAGCTAATACTGTACATATTAATACTATACATGCTAATACAATACAATGAACCAAACATGCCCTAAATGTTTAGGTAAAAATTGCAGAGCAAGATTAGGCGGGAATGATGAAAATAATAGTTATTTTATATTTTTAAAATAAGTTACTCCCTAAATATTTAGGCCAGGTTTGGTTCGCTCTATTGTATTAGATTATACAATATTAGCTTGTATAGTATTGACCTGTATAGTATTAACTTGTACAATACTAGCCTGTATTATATTATATAGTGTTTGATACATAATTGTATTAGCCTGTAATATTTTATAATGTGTTTGGTGAATAATATTGTACTGTATTATTTTTTTAAAAAAAATAAAAATACAAAATTAAATTATTTTTAATGTTACAAATTTAGGCAAAAATTAATTATAAATTACAATTTTTTTGTACATTAATCAATTTTTTTTATAAAAATGCATAAATTTCTTGAAATACGAATATATATTAGTAAATAAATTAACAGTCAAACAAAAAACTTAATTAATAACATTTAATTATATAGATAAAATATATTAATAAATGTGCTATTATTAATAATTTTATACATAATGACATTTCCCATGTGCAGGTGAACAAGAAGTAGCATATATAAGAAAAGAAAGTTCAGCTGAAACCATTTTTAAATGAAGGCTTCAAATAAAAAAGACTGCAAATTTGCAGCCACTTCATGTTCTTCTCAACAAGCCAAAGGAAAAACTTGATATCTTAAACCATCAACAAAGAAAATGAGTTTAATTTCCGTGATAATTTCTATAGAAATTGAAATAGGAAATCTGCAGGAAAGCTGCTAGAAATGAAAAATATAATCATCAACAAAGAAATTGAGTTTAATCTTACATAATAATTTCCTTAGAAATTGAAATGGAAAATCTGTAGGAAAGCTGCTGTAAATGAGATGCAAATGAAAAATATAACCATTATCAAAGAAAATGAGTTCAATTTTCCATAATAATTTCGTTAGAAATTGAAATGGGAATTTGCAAGAAAGATGCTGTAAAAGAGATGGAAGTGAAAAATATAACCATTAGCAAAGAAATGAGTTCAATTTTCCACAATAATTTCGTTAGAAATTGAAATGAAAATTTCCAGGAAAGCTGCTGGAAATGAAAAATAGAAGTGATATGGACAAGGAAGTAGCAGAGTAAGGGAAGAGCAAATGGAATGAAATCTTGGCATTCTTCAAAATAGCCACAACCTTAAAGACTAGGCTGAACCCAAGACTTGGGCTATGATACCACCGTAGGAAATTGGTGATTAAACTTTGACAGCGACTATAAGTAAATCAACATCAACTTAAAGCTTTGATTGGAGGGAGAAGAGTTAACGAAAAAAAAACATTTAAACACAATTATAAACTTGAAGAGATAGAAATTTCATTAAAAACATTACGTAAAAACATAAAATTCTTCTTTTTCTTCTTCTTCTTCACCTTACATAAATATCCACGGAGCTCCAAGCTCAAACTTCTCCCTAGCTTTCTTTTAATCTACCCAAAAGACACTGCTCAAAAAATACATTAAAATCTCACTACAATGAGCTGCTTTTATAGAAGAAAATTATGATAACTTGCTACCAAGTTTTGCTTCGCACGATTTGATAAAGTCTAACAATACAAGAACTCACTTATGCCCATACTTGTTCATCCTTGAGATGTAACAACTCTAACTAATCTAAGATTTGTATCTGAAGATATATCTAAGCCACATCTGCAGAATCTCAGCAGCATCAACAACACTTTAATAATCCTGCTTGTTGTTGTTATTTGATTTCAACATTAAGAAAAGAATTAAGTGTTGAATTACATCATGTGCCTGAACCTGTAAATGAGAAAACAATAGCAAATTTGGTTTTGCAAATAATTGTCATAATTTAACAGATATTCAAATCTTAAGATTGAACCTATGCCTTCAAACCAATGTTAAAGTGGGGATCTTCATAATTTACAAATCCAAATAACAAATGAGGAAAGATAGCAAGATAGTTGTGGTTATTGATGAAAACAAAGAAAGTGTGAGAGCTTTTTCATGATGTTTAGACAATCTTATGTCGCCTACTTCAAATACTACACTTGTTCTTCTCTATGTCAAGACTATGGCCAAACCAAAGTCTAACCAAAACCAAAATCACAAGCCTCACCACATAAGATATAGATTTAAAGAAGAATCCATCATTTAAAGCAAAGATACAACATAAAGAATAAAGATCGTTTAAAACTGTTGCATCAAATGGCAATACAAATATCCCTCATGAAATCAACATAAGCAATAGAAGTAATTATACCTAAATCTATCAAACAGCAATATAGCTGCAAGCAATCAAAACTAAGTCTCTTTAAATTAACAAGACAACGAAAATGAAGAAGCCTATCAACCATAAATTTGAAAAATATAAATAAAATAAGCAATAAAACACAAAAAAGCAAAAGCAACGATTATATTAAAAAAAAAAGAAAGAACAAAGAAGAGAGAACTTACAACAGAGAAAGAGAGAACTTGTAGAGACATTCGATGGAGATCCACTAACCTTCTCGGCTAAATCATCCTTATTTTTATCGGTTTCTACGAATTTCAAAAACCTCAAAGCTCTGGCAAGGTCCTTTCACTTTACTGCATCCTCGTACTCGTGCCACTCTCTTAGAGCTTTTGGAATGAGTTTTGTTTTTTTATGACGGGGTGTTTGGATAGAAAGAAAGGAAATTTGGGCAGAAAATAGCTGAGGTGAATGGAGAAAATGCAAAAACTTTTAAAAGTTCAAATTGCGACAGGAAAAATCCATGAATCAGTGACGCTTGTTAGAAACCCCCAAGGATTTTCAGAAACTTCCAAAATTATTGATAAATTTTGGAGTTTTCTTTTAAAGAAAGATTTTCTATCAGGATAAAAGAAATCATATTCATAACTAGAAAAATGGATAGCATCAAACCGCTGTTGCTAAGTGAGAGAAGAATAAAGGCAGATAAGGAAGAACAAAAATCAAACAATAGAGATTTAGGACTTTAGGTTTTATTATTTTTCTTTAAAAAATTGAAATATGTTGGATAGGATCAGAGATGAGGATGAGGGTGGTCGGAGATGAGGAGGAGCAAAAGTCACAGTGATGCCAAAATTGATGCCAGGATAATACGGTGTTTACCATATTAAATAAATCCAAGAGGTTGAGACGCATTATTTTATCCAGCGTATTAGGGATAATGGCCCTTTATCCTGCATTATATTATTCTTGTATTATTTTTTAAAATAAGTAATCAAACAGCGTATAAGCATTAGTGTGTACTATATAATACTATCCCTTTCATAATACAGGGAAACAAATATAACCTTAGGGATAAATGGAAGCTATTTTATATTTACTTTAAATTTTAAATAGTTACTTTTAATTAGTTTATATTTATCTTAAATTTGTCAAATAAATGAGAGCAAATAAGAGTAACTTTTATTTCATAACACTTCTATTTACTCTTATCTACTCTACTTTCATCCAAACAAAATCTTAGGGTTATAATTTTACGGAACCATCTAAATATATTTTAATACAAGATAATTTTTATCTTTTTAATATTCCATTTGTTAGATGACAACCATTAGGGGCGTGCATTGGTTGGATTCGAATCAACTCAATCCGAATCTGAATAATTTAAAATTCAAAATATTGGATATTTTATAATCCAAACTAATCCTAAATAATATTCTAACCCATATCCGATCAATCCTATTTTTTCCGAACCCCTACCCAACTAGAGTGAATAATTCGAAATTATTAAAAAAATAATGAGTACCAAATGAGAAGAAATTGTTTCCTCTCCATGTCTATGTAGAAATTGAGTTATTAAATTACCCCACATGCATGGAACATCAGAGCAATTTTATACTTTTGTTAATAAAATACTATGTTAATTTAATTAAAAATCTAAATAGTTTCTTTCTTTCAAAGTCAATTCAAGCTTCATAAATAACATGATGTCTTTTGAAAAGTTCACAAACTTGTAATCAATTTCTCTACAGGAAAAGAATAACCTCACTAACTTACATAGGTAAAATCACGTTTAAGAAAAGAAAATTTTGCCAACTGAACTATTAAGAGCAGTGAACCAGTAATTGGCCATTGATGCGAGGTGATCATGCTCCAAGATTAATTAAGTTGTAGAAAACAGAGAATAAATTAAGTCAAGCAACTACTAATACCAAAATTACCTAGATATAATCAAACACAAGAAAAAATTCAAAAAAAAATCCTCTATCTGTTCAACTTAGAAAAAAATATCAAAAAATTAACAAAAAAAATAGTTGCCTTTGAATCTGTCCAAAGCCATCTTTATCTCCTTTCTTTTTCTCTTATACCCATCTTAATCTCCTTCATCTCCTCGAAATCAGCTTAAAAACACATCTAGCAACTTTAAAGGAATGAGAGGGAGAGAGAGATCTCGCAGCTTTAAAGATCCAAAATGAGAGATGGAAATAACCCAAACCGAAATAGATCTAGCAGCTTCAAAGATCGAAAGAGAGATGGAAACAATCAAAATAGAGAGATAGAGAGAGAGATGAAAAAAGAGAGAGAGAGCGAGCAAGATATCAATAGAAGTAGAGAGGCGGAGAAGGAGAGCGAGATCGAAGGAAGGAAAGGGAAAGAAAGATCAATAGAAAGAGAGAGGGAGAAAGACAGAGAGATCCAAACAGATCGATGGAAAGGGTAGAGAGAAAAGGGAAGGGCAGAGTGAAAATATATATATGTTTTATCGAGTCGGGTTTATAAGGGTTTTGATTCGAACCGATCTGAAAATTTGCCAAATTTTGAACCCGACCCGACCCTACTAATTTGAATAACCCTACCCGAAATGTATAGTGTAGGATCGGCTTGTTTGGGTTCGTAAAATCGAGTTTTGCACACCCCTAACAACCGCATTGATAAATAATTTTTTTTACCATTTTAATAGCATTTCAAGAAAACTTCTCAACTTATTTTTATTTACATAAAGAAAATATATAAACTTTTTGTTTAGAATTAAAATCCAAATCCAAAGGTGGTACCAATTTTTAAATTTTACTTTTTGAAATATGTGGCTTATTTGAGAGGTTAGTAATCATATTGGCCATTTTATCCAAATTAACTGCTATAATGCCCATTAAGTTTTTTTTAGTTAGATATTTTACACCTTTTATTAGAAGAAGGTGTTGTAAATTAAGGATTTGATGTAGATGTATTATAAGTCATGTGATTTTTTTTTCACCTTCATTTTCATCATCGATACCAAAAAAGGCATCATTTTTAGAACCAACCTCCTCATCATTGTTAATGCTTATGGGCTTGTTTTCTAGTCTCATTAGATTGTTTCGAGCAATTCTTCTTTTCATTTCCATTGGAGTCCCATAATGTTATCTCATAACTTTTTCTTTTTTCATAAAGTAAGCATATTATCATAATTTCTTATTAGCTTGTCTTTCCATTCAACTACATATGGTGTGACCTATATGAATAGAACATATTTAATATGCTATCACATATAATGTTATTAAAATTTGATCCGATACCGATCAAACCAGTTTTATCGCGAACCAACAGCTAGTATGATTGGTTCAATGCATAGAAACCAGACTAGCAAAAAACCGTAAAGGATTGTATGAACTGGTAAAAAATCGGATAAATTGATGAAAATCAAGTTGAAATCGGATTGAACTAGAAATATCGTTTTAAACCAAAAAACCAATTTTTGTCCAAAATATCCATACAACATTGTTATTTGCTAAAAAAAATAAGATATAAGTATAAATACAAAATAATTGAAATTTAGGCAATTTTGATTTTCTTATTAATAAAATAAAAATTATAATTTATAATTGATGAATATTTTTGAGCATTTGTAATTTTTTACTATATTTATCTTAAATATTTGCTATAAATATTGAATAACTTAAAAATATTGTTTTATGATTCGTGTTTAATGATAAAATATGTTTTTTAACTATTTTTTATTTGTTTATATAGTTCTATTTTCATAATATTTATAGAAAAGTTTTAAAATAATATTATTTTGAAAAAACCCGGTTTAACTCTATCGAACAGGTAAAACCAATAACCCTTTGCCTTTCCTATTTTTTTGTCCAATCTAGTTTTAATAACATTGGTCACATATTATAAAAGATAAATAAAACAGGAAAGATATTAAGATACATATAATTTACCTTAATCAAGTCAGAGTGCACATCATTTTCAGCATGCCACATATATGTTTGTGGATCCATCCAAAACCACTCATGCCACCTTGAAAGATATCATAACACTTCATAAAAGTTTTTTCATTGCCCTTATCCTACTATGGACTATTGATTTGTTAGGAAATATTTCTTTCATCTTATTCACAATGTTATCAATTGCATAACATGTAAAAGTTCCACTCACTCTATTTCCTTGTATATGATCATGGAAGAAAGTATCAATTAACTCATTATCCATGATATTCGACCAACTACAAATGACATATGTTGATTTAGAGTGGACCTTTTTGGCATCTATATAATAAAGAAAATAAATATTCATAATATATATATATATATATATATATATATATATATATATATATATATATATATATATATATATATATATATATATATATATATATATATATATATATATATATATATATATATAAGTAACAAAAAACTATAACATAAATGAAAGTCTTGATTCAATAATAACTAATACATGCCAAAATTTGTAATAAAATAGACAAAAACTAAAGTTCCTCTATTTAAAATAGACAAAAACAATAATCATACCACATATCGGTTGTTAGGCGATCACGTATCATTTTCCCTCTCTTAGTTTCCTCATTAGTCTCTCTGTCATTTTCATTGTCAATCCCATCATTATCAATATTTAAAATTTTTGTATCAAATTAAGCTTTTAATTCTTCATATGGATCCAAACCTCTTAAATAATTATGCAAAATACAACCTACAAATATCATAAATTTTTATGACTCAAGATTGTATTATAGCTCTGTTGAGCTTACAATTATTGGAAAACATTTTTAAGGATACCAAATGTTCTTTCAATTACATTGCGCAATGATACATGTCGAAATTCAATAATTATCTTGGATTTTAGGGTGTATATTCTTTTAAGTTATACCATTTCCTTCTATAATGTGTAATGAGTCTAGATCTCAACATTAAGCCACCATTAACAACATGGTATTTTTCATCTAAAATTCTTAATGAATGTTCTCTACTTAATGCATGTTTAATAATCCCGAAATCAGATGTTGTCCCTTTCCATCCAGGTAAAACATATGTAAATTTTAAGTTAAATGTGCATGTAGCTAACACATTTTGGATGGGATAGTCTTTCCTCCCAAGAAATTTTGGCGCTTCCTGAGTATGAACTTTAACATGTATATGTGTCCCATCACATTAAAATTTAACAATTAATCTACAAACAATCATTTTTGGAAAATAAAAATTGATTAAATTTTTAACTTTGATCATCTTAAAATATAGGTAGAATTTATTACTGCAAGCAATTTTAGAACCTCAAACTCAACGGATTGTTTAATGAATTTGTCCTCTTAAATCTAAAATGGACATTAGTACAATGTGAAAATGACAGTTTGCAATCTCATCAGACCGAAGAAAATCAAAAGATAGCTTTCGATTTGTTACATTATATATTAATGGATACAACATCTTAACTACTAATTCTTCAACCGTTACTTGAATTGTAGTTCTAAGACCACCCTCTCTAACTAACAAATCACATAACTTGGTAAAAGCTGAAGGATCATCTGTATAATGCGACAATAAAGTTTTGAAAAATATAAATGGCTTATTGGATCATCTCTAACCCTTTCTCCTTTAACTCATATGAATTAACACAAACAACAAAATAAAATATGTAAACAAAAATAATACTAAAACAGTTTCAAAATATCATAAAATTTTATATTTAAGTTTTAAAACCATATAAAATGTATATATGGTCCCAACAATTTTTTATAGTTACATAAAAAATTTCCAGTAATTTTTTAAAAAATAAAAATAAAATTGTTTTGATTTCTTATAAAAAACATTAAAAAAATATCACATATACAAAATAAATAATAACAAACCAAAAGAAAAAAAATGAAAAAAAATATTATTTTTTTTAAATCATACCTTATATGGTGGGAAAAGAACCTAATATGAAAATTACAAAATATAAGTTAAAAACATACTAAAGTTTAGGGGTGTGCATGGGCTTTGATTTTTTTTATAATAAATCGAAATACTAAGGAAAAAATTCAAAATTGAATTATATTGTTGACTTTTTAACTATAATCGAACCAAATTTACCATAAACTTTATTCGGAATGGATTTGAATATTTTATTTAAAACTGAACCGATAATTATATTGAATTATACCGAACTGTTATAAAATTGAATTGAATCAAAAGAACCAATATTTATTAATTATTATATATAATACTAATATTTTTTATATAAGTATTATATATAATTTTTATTTTACCTTTATTTTATAAATCTAATTTCATAACTATTTATATTAAATATTTTAATGCATGAAATTAAGATAATAATTAGTGAATAAATTAAATTGAGTATTTTAATTATTAAAATAATTATTATATTTATATAAATATAAATATATAATTGATGAAATTTATGTTTAATTTAATTTAATTTACTTTTAATGTCACCCAACTACCATTTTTTTGCACAAATATCTATATAGTTGTAACACCTTATATCCAAACATTATTTCAAGTACCAGCGTGTCACTTTTGTTAGTGATATTGATTTTAATATATGAGATGTCATTTCAATACCTGTTAAATGGTTGGAATTGAAGAAAGATGCTTTAGATCCAACCTTTCACCACGTAAATGTAAATTAAAATATTAATCTCTATGAAACATTATTATTTGTCTTATTTTTCTTTCATATTTAATATATAGAAATTGAATGAATGTAGATGTACATGGATGTGAACATGGATGATATAGGTGTCAAAGATTGCTTGATAGAAAGGTTCAAAAATAATACTCGATAAGAGCGTTATAGATTACACCAACATTTTAAAAAGTTTAATTTTATAGAGGAGGTTAAAATGAATAAGCCTGAAAAGTACGTTTATGCTGAAAAAATGGAAAGAACTTTATGATCATTTTGCATCAAAGAAATTCAAGGTATATCTTTTTAAGTTTATTTTATTGTCTTGAAATGTAAAGATATGACTGAGATAATATATATGCAGTTGAATGAAGATTTAAATATATGTTTCGATAACTATTTTATTTCTTTTAACAAGTTTTCACATATTTTTAATTTTACAAGGACAAAAGTGTGAAAAATTCTTCAAACTGAAAAAAGGTCCAAGCTCCTCATATATCTAGTAGAAAGTCTTTTAATGAAATTGTAAATATTTTGTTAACTTATCTTTGCAAATTTCACTATGTCAACATAACTAATTGAATTAATTATTATTATAATTATTATGTTTTTATAATAGTCTCAAAATGAATTGAATGGAGAATCATATGGTAGGATTGATCTTTACAAGCAAACCCATTATTTAATTCAAAAAGGTTGGTTATCTCAACAAACAAAAGAATATTGGGTAAGTAATTAGTATATAAGTTATGTAATGTAACTAGTTTGTTTTGAGACTTAAACTATATTTTCTTCTTTGTGATATAATTTAATGATAGAAAAGTAAAACCATTATAAAAAGCAAGATATTCAAAAGACTGAAGATGGAATTGTTCAAAAAGTTCTTAGCCATAGTTTTAGTTATATAAAAGGCATTGGATATAGTCCCAAACCTCTTTCAAGCCACTTATCATCGGACTACTTTGCTAAGCAAAAGCTTCAAAATGAACTTTCTGATACTTAAGAAAAGAGTGAGTCTCAATTAGAAGTGAACATACTTAAAAGTCAAGTGACTGATTATGCGACAAAAGTAAGCGAGTTGAATTCCACTATCCACAAGCTACTTGATATTTTAAAAGCAAACGAGATGAGTGTTGATTGAAATCTCCAATGTAAGTTATATATACTTGTGCATTTATTTTTACTATGTTCAATGACATGAAAATAGTTGAAATATTTGAAAATTGTTGCAGTTTTTTACATTTGTTTTTATGTCTTCTTGTTTTATGGTTCCAAAAGTTTGGAACATGTGATATTCTTGTGTCATACTATTATATTGTTCTTGTTCTAATGTTTTGCATTTGCTTGAGTGTTTTAGGGCACAAATATTTTTTCTCGATGAGATTGAAATGCTAGTCACAGTTTGAGACATTGGTTTTTCCATTCATAAGGTACTATTCATTTATTTATATACTGTCATTTGCATAGTATAAAATATATAATTTATTAATTTACATAAAATTCATTTTTGGTTCTAATATATGATCTTTTAGGAATAAGATGTACATTTTGAAGTTTGAACAAAGTTTATTTCTAAATTATAGATTAGGATATTTTAATTTTTTTTTTTGCATTAAGTAGTATCTTTTTATTTAATTAACCTTTTGTTTAAATTAATACTTTATATTAGTTTATTGACAATTTCCTTTAAAAAGTTAATTGATTGTATAACATTTAATTTAAAATGTGTCATTTTTAGTGGCATGCATATATAACAAGTATATTTGACATAATTTATCAACCTGTTAGTTCATAAATAACAATATAATATTCATAAATATGATATTACTATTTCTCATAAAAAAATGTCATTTAATGACAATAAGAAGTTGTCACTAAAACTATCTTTTTGTGACAACAATTTTGTTCATATCTATGTCACTAATTTCTCAATATTATGATGATTTATATTCATCATTAATATACATTAATTTATTGATGAAATCATTTATTGTCATTTAAAGTATTAGATTTATTAATGATATGAATTATTTTATGGAAAAATTTATATTTATTTGTAACAACAATTATGTAGCTAATATTTCATGGTTTTAATTATAAACATATTTTCATCATTAAAAATACTTAATTCAGGGACAAAATTTAAATTTGTCATAAAAATGTCAATTTTTTGTGATGATAAACAATATCATGTGGCAAAATATAATTTTATTTATGACATAATTTTTATCATGAAAAGTAAGAAACAAAGGTGACAATAATCATTTTCATTACAAAAAATGATACTTACAATGACAAATAACCAAATTGTCACATAAACTTTTATGTTACGTGGATACCGTAACGTTCTCTATAATGATGAAAATTCATCACTTTATCCTTTCATCAATGAAAAGGGAATTTTTCATGATAATTTCTTGCATCATAAAAGGTGCAATTTCTTGTAGTGTATATATATACATCATATACTTGTGTTACATGACTAATATTCATAATATTTATACATCAAATCATAACATAATATCAAATCTTTATATAACCCAATATACATAAATAGTCTCATAATTTATAAATCAATTTTTTTTACAACCCCCCCCCCCCCCACACACACACACATATATGTGTTTGTGTGTACACGTGCGCGCACATGTGTGTATAACAGTTCAATTTACTAAACTATTACCTGAGTCAGACTTGAACGCCAACATCCTTCATAAACTCTCTTATACCTGAAAATAGAGAACTTCAACAAAAGAAATTTGCTACGATCAAGTCACATATTAGCTTTAAAGAACATATTTGAGAGTAAAATTGACTAGGAGAGAGAGAGAGAGAAGTACCTGATATCCTATCTATTTATAGAGATAAGAATCCTATTCTAGTTAGGATTTGGTTTCCTAACTAGAAAGAATTCTAGTATCAACAGAACTCCTATTGAGGAAGAAGTATAATCTAATCAGGAAACTAAGCTAGGTTTTCGAAATAGGAGTTCCACCCTCTTTAGGTAATTATGAATCTTTGCCCAAGTATGACTTATAGAAATGATATTGTTGGGGTACTGGCTCGGATCCACAGTTAGTCAAATGACTTAAGGATTGGGCTGCTCGAAAGAGTTTAGTTGCCTAGTTCGATTATCATAAGTCCCCCTGATGTATAATACATTCATGTTGTAGAGACTTTTTAACTACTAGGATGCCAACAGGTATGACACCTATTTTAAATGAGGCATCTCTTCGATCGTGATAGAAATAACTATTGCAATAATATTTTCTCATTTTTACGAGGGTAACGGCTATGATTAATTACACTTAGATTCCCACATAATGGCATTAATGTCTCCAAACTATAAACCTAAGTCCATTTGGATTGAACACGTGTCATCCATCAAACCACACCATCTTCCTATAAAAACCTCCCTTATTTTTACATTTTGACCTTTTCTAGTTTTATGGTCTTGCTCTCCTTTCCTGTCTTATTTTGTTTCTTCTTTCTCTACTACATTCTTACTCTCTTCATTTCTTTCTTAGTTTTATCTTTAGTTCTTATAGGTTAGTTACTTAGATCCTTCTGTTGTTCCTATATTTTTGCTTCCTTATTTATTTATATTTAGAATGAGTGGGTCAGTAGGTTCTAGTGACATTAGGATTAGCATGGTCTTTTAGATGACAACACTCTGAGCATATCTGCCGTTAGTGCATCATTTGAAAGTGCACTAATAGAAATTTCTACATTCCAAGCTCTAGTCCAAAGCAAACCTAGACTAAAAAGAAGAGCTTCAAGAGCCAACTCATGAGTAGATAAAATTAGGTTATCTATAAAAACTGGTAACCTTATCGAACTTAGTGCAAAACTAGGCATCTTTAACCATTATAGTACTCTTCAAGCCCCTAGCAAGCATCTCCGAGCTAATGCAAATTTTAATAGAAAGAAAATGTTAGTTTTTTTATAAGGCTAATTTTTAGGCCATAGTCATCATTCCGTTGACTTAGTTCAAGGTGCAACTTCACCCCAATGCTTGGCTTACCCCGTCAGCTCTACAAATATGGGTTACCGAGCATGGTATTGACTTGACTGTTACATTATTTAGGGCAACCCACATGGTCAGGCTCCAAGTGATGACTGAGGATCACAATTATATCCAAGCCTAAGCTGGATATGATGTCTTTTTGGGAAAATCAAACTCCTTAAAGAATTGGAAAGATCGCTTCTTTGTTGTAAAAAGCGAGTGTAATTTTTTTATGTGGAATTCTTGGGGTCGATTTGTGAATAAAAATGAAAAATCTTTGCTACTGAGCAAAGAGGAAGAGAAGATCTTAGATTAATGGAGGGAGCTCACCCAAGAAAATATAGACATTTACAAAAAGATCGATCCCTTCTCTTTAAGATTAGATCAAAAAAAGAAATGAGGTAACCACTTTTTGTTATGTTAAAATAGAATTTAATTTTTTCTCATTGTGTTTTTATTTTATAGTTATAAAAAGATTGGGCAAGCAATCCTTTAGCAAAAAATTAAAAGCAAAGAGAGCCAAGGCTGTAGAAAACCTCAAATAGTCAAGTACGACACAAACTCCAGTCGAGGCTGGACAAACTCCATTCACTCGTACAACCATTTTTGGAAGTTCAATAAAAAACCACCCTATTATTAGCCTTCCGAGAAATAGTCCCTCAAATGAAATCATATTATCCGATACGTCTCCAACATCTCCTCCAACTAATTCATCTCATCTGGTTAGTGCCAACAGGCCTTCAATGTTACTGCTTGATCCTTCATCCTTCCTAACTCTAAAGGAAGAGTAATCTATCCCCCCTTCAAACTGGAATGAAAGGTTTAACAAGTTGATAAATAAAGTTCAAAAGGTTTAGTAGCAAGATGCTCGATCTTATAGCTCCTTAAACCTTGAGTTCAATAGTTTCTGCTACTTGATTACTTGCATATCGAATGAGGTGGCACCCTTTTTGAATTTGCAAGTTGATTGTCTGTTCGCAGCCATATAAAGGAATCAAGTAGAGGTATCATTTTCAAACCCATTTTACTCTTATTTTTCCATCGATTAAAGTGTACTAACATATTTTTTATGCATAATTCAATTTTATCAAATGCTATGCTCGACAAGATGAGCAGGCTCCTAAGTTTATTAAGAAATAAGAATAAGAATGTTGTTGAGCTAAAGAGAAAGTTAAAGGATGCTAAGTAGGCAACCAATGTCTATAAGAATAAGGCTTCCAAGGTTGAGGGCAAAGCTAAATAGGCAAGAGAGTCCAACTGTAAAGCAGCTGAAGAGGTTACTCGAAAGCTTGCTAAGGGAGAAGTTTCTCTTGCAAAGGAGAAAAAGGGAGCATCAAGCCTCTAAGTTTAGGCTGGAGAAAAGCCAGGTAAAGAAGGTCAACCTGAAGAAAATCTATGTCGAACAAGAAAAGAAGCTTGCCAAGCTCGAAGATAAAATCAATGTTCTAGTTGCTGACAAGTGCCTCTCTTATGGGAACAAGTTCATCTAAGCTATGAAGGATAAGTTTTTGAACGAGGTGATCGATGTCTAGCAAGTGTACTAGATTGGTTAGTAATATAAGAAAATATAGATTAAGATCCTAAATATCGTACCCAAGGAAACATGGATTGCTAAGCAAAATATCTATATGTGAATTAAATTAATCTGAGATTATTTCCTAAGTTTTTCATTTAAAGATAAAAACTAAACTAAAATAATAATTAAACAAAATAAAAACTAAAACTAGACCACTATAAATTAAGAACAAAGCAATAATTGAAATACTCTTGCTAAAGGAACTAACCACTTCAACTTCCATTATAATGACTTAATTAAAAAGAGAGCACAAGTGATTATGGAAAAACTAGTAATAATGCCAAATGTCTTATGCAAGAATATCATTTTAAGTATTAAACTCATAGACAAATCTAATACTTAGCATAAAAGTCCAGTTTTAAACTCTTAGACATCCATTAAACTCTTTTGCAAGAAAACTTAACTTCAATCTATTCTTAGTTTAACTTTTCTTAGTCTTAACTTAGTATTACCAACATATTATTACACCTTACTCAGAATATAATCATACATTAATACCAATAAAATAACCCAAGAACATAAAACCAATAGTCATGCATAAATCAATCATTAACTATTAATTAAAATAAGTTAATCATTAATTCAATAATAGCCAAAGATAAGAATTTGCCCAAAACTAAGAAATAATCAAACTTTTATTGAAATAAAGCTCAAAATAAAGTCATTACGATGAAAATATAAGGGTTCAAGTTTTCCCGAGCAAAAGTAGAAAACTACTTACCAAATATGATAAAAATTAAGGAACAATTAAAATAAAATAAACAACTAAAATAAAGAGAAATGCAAACTAAGAAAACAGAAAAAAAACTACCGTACAAAATTAACTAAAGAAAACTACATGAAAAACTAAGAAAAATACGTAATTCTATTATTTTCTCAAGATCTGGTGCTTTGGTGCTTTTATAGCTAAATTCTACTGCCTAAAGAAGAAGTTTTGCTACCTTTTATTTCCTATTCTGAAGCTGAATTGGAGTTTTAGTTGAAACAGGAAGTTAAAATCGCATTTTCTCTTTCATCACTCCGGAGAGTGATCTTTTTGCCTTGGGTGAGTGACCTTTCTCTTTGGATGAGTGATTCCATCCCTCAGGAGAGTGGCTGCCTCACTCAGGAGAGTAAGTTCATCACTCAGCCAAGTGATGAGCCTCTGTACTCCACGACACAATTTTTCCTTTTTTTCCAAAATTTATAGTCTTACCCCCAAACTTCTTCTTTCTTTAATTTAATCCTTTTTCTCTTTAATTTAGCCTTAAAAACACCAAAACTTTTAATTAAACCATAAAACATAAATTTTAACTAATTAAACATAAATTCAATTAAATTAAAACTAAATTAACTAAATTAAATACCTAAAACATACTAAAAATATACTATAATTCACACATATCATGAGGACTTTGCTTAGGTGGAGGAGGTCAAGCCTGACGAAGGGTAGTTATAATTTCTTTTCCAAATGTAATAGCTGAGGTTGGTGTTTGTCGTAACAAACTTTATTCTGCTTGTTTCTTTTGTGGAAATGAAATATTTTCTTCACTTTATTCTTCATTCTTTATGACTTTTTCTTATCGGGCTACATTATTTATCTCTTATATGCATCTTACATTCATTAAAACAAAATGATAAGTGATGCTAATAAACTAAGTAATAATTTATCATTCGTAGTATATCGAACTAATTCCAATGTAAATATGATCAAAGGGCATTAAAAAGAAATGGGAAACTTTAATTTGAGTGATGAACTGATAAGTGTTTAAGTTGATAGATAGTTAAGAAATGAATATGCTTATGGTTTAAGCTGCTGAGTTATTCTACTTATATTATTAATAAATAGGCTCATGGCTTTAGTTTTCGAGCTGAATTTTAACACATAAAAATGCCCGTGGCTTAACTGTCAAGTTTGAGCAAAAAGTAAAAAGAATGCTTATGGTAAAAATGCCAAAATGAGCAAAAAATAACAAAGAGTGCTCCTGGTGAAATTGTTGAATTGAGCTAAGAAATAACAAAGAGTGCTCCTGGTAAAACTGTTGAACTAAATAATGACAACCCATACTATATCTATCATTTATATAGTGCTGTAGAGAGATGTTTATTTGGCCAAAAAATAAGCTCTTTTGTTTTCTTCCTGAGGTATCTACTCAATAGCCCATAAACTTCCACCTTTTTCTAGTTGTGACAGTAGTACAAATACATGATCTCAATACTTTACTATCATTTACTCCTTAACTTCAAACTTTTCAAGTAGTTGATTGATAACTAATTAAGAGTTCAAATAAATAAGTAAAGAGTCTAGTTTTACTTTAAAGGTGAGCTACAATTTGAAACATAATGCCTCGTATTCTATAACGTTATATGATGTTAGAAAAGATATTTGAGCCATTCTTTGAATAGAAATTCTACCATGACTTCTCAAAATAACTCCAACTCTGGCTTCTTTTGAGGACACTACTTTGTCTATATACGAATTCCAGGACACCTTACTTGGCTCGATGGGAGGAGCATGTAGCTTTACCATAAAATTAGCTAAAATTTGAGCCTTCATTAGCAGTCGAGGTTTGTATCGAATATCGAACTTGTCTAGGTGAGCTGCCCATTCAATTATTCTCCTCGACACTTTTGGTCTTTGCATTACTTTCTTAAGACAAGTATTAATCTGAACAACTATTGTAGATGCTTAAAAATAGAGGCATAATTTTATAGCCAAAGTGACTAAGGCTAGAGACAATTGCTCCAAAATCAGGTATCGTAGTTCCAAATCCTCAAAGAACCTTACTAGTGTAATAGATAGGAAATTTTTGGATACTTTTTTCCCTAACCAAAATTGAACAAATGGGCCTTTTGGAAACTAACAAGTATATGAACAATATTTCACTTAACTGCGGTCGGCTGAGTAAGGGAGAAGAGTTAAGGAACTATTTAAGGGCTTTAAAGGTTGACTGACACTATGGTGTCTATTAAAAGTTTTTCAAGTTCTTTAATGCCTTGTTAGATGAGAGGCATTATATAGCTAAACAAGAAATGAATATTCTAAGAGCTATGATCTTTCTTTCAACATATATACTCTCTAATTGACTTCGATGGCTCCATCTTTAGTATAGCCTCGATTTTGGTCGGATTAGCCTTTATTCCCCTCTTCAAAATTACAAAATCCAAAAACTTGCTTGATCGAACATCGAAAGCATAGTTCTTTGAATTCAACTTGAGCCTGAACTTTCTAAAAGTTGGGAACGTTCAATCTCTAATAGGTTGCACTAGCATTTTTAAGACTAAACGACATTACTCTATAGTATTAAGTTGTTTTGTGAGTAATGAACACTATTGTCTCCTCATCCTCCGGATTTATAGGGATGTGATGGAAACTAGATAACGTATTTAAGAAGGCATACTCTTCAAAACCACTTATGGAATACACTACTAGATCAATGTTTGGCAACGGATAGCTATCTTAAGGACAGGCTTTGTTGAGGTTGATGAAGTTGACACACATTCTCATTTTTTCATTAGCCTTTTTAAAAAGCACTATATTTACAATCAATCTAGATAAAGCACCTCTCTGATAAACCCATTCTTTAACAAAGTGTAAATTTCTTCATTTATCACTAGCTGTCACTCGGGTGTATGATTAGGCTTCTTTTGTTTGACTGGATTGCAATTGGGCTGAATACTCAATAAGTGAGACATAACCTCAGAAGAAATCCTAATAATGTTTGAAGGTTTATAGGAAAACACATCTATGTAAGATGATAGATTAGTAATGACTTTACGTCCGAACTAGTTTTTCTCGAAGCTATTCTTATAAATTTTCTTGGCAATAACTCCACTTCTTGCAATGAATTTATAAGTTCTACCTTTAAAGCTAAGTCAGTAAGAATATCCAACGTATCTCCCTTTAGCATAGTGACATATGTTTCCCGAGCAACTGTCTAACTCCCTATTTCTTATGCGGCAAGAATCTTAAAGATCAATTTTTGTATAGAAATATAAGCATCCACTGCGGTTAGAAGAGGCCAACCAAAAATTGCATTATAAGATAACGACATATTTACCATTATAAAGCATGTTAGGCAAGAACTGACTACCAAGTCATCTCCAAGCTGGAAGGGTAAGTTGACTAAAATCTTAACCTCGATAAGCTGCCTATAAATACGAATCAGAGGCATAATAACTTTTTATAATGGGGTATGCATTCCTAAAGCTTTAAAGGCCTATAATGTAATTAAATTGATCGCACTGCCCATGTCGATTAAAATTCTTTGAACCAAGTAATCTCCAATCATTGACTTAACTACCAATGTGTCATTGTGTGGTTGTCGAACATGTTTCCCATCCTGTGGAGAAAATTGAATTATATTTATCGAAATAGGCAAACTTGCCTTGAGTGAGAAAACCTCTTTGGCTTTGCACTTTTTAGAGTCACCAAACACATCATAGTGTTTTCCTCTTGTAATCACATGCTAGGGCCTTCTTCCTACTACTCCCTTCCCTTTTATCTGACCGTCGAGGTGGTGATCGTCGATTGTCACTCTTGTTGTCTTTAACGAATTGCTTTAACCTACCTTTCTTAATTTTATGTTCTATCTCATTTATTAGCTACCTATAATCATTAGTTTCATACCCCTTGTCTTTGTGAAAGGTGCAATAAAGGCTCTGGTCTCTATTTGGATCCTCCCTCATGGGCTTTGTCTAAGTAATTAGATTGTTCTTCTTTATCTAAGATAAGATTTATGTAGGGGAATCATTTAATTTGGTGAATTGCTCTTTACTTCGATTGCTTGAGTATAGCTTTGAAACCATATATGCTCTGTTTGACTCCCTCATAGCTCAAAAATCACCTATTCTTGAACTACCTCTATCCTAACCTACTCCCCATGAATTCTCGTTATCATCTCTTGCCAGCATGTTATACTTTAACTGAAACACCCTAATCTAATGCCTATATCATGTATCATGTTATACCTTTCAATCACATAATAATAGGTTATTAACCTAAAGTTGTATACATTTATCATATCAAATAGTCTATTTACATGGGTATCCTATGCATCAATTAGGTATTTCCCACAACTTCATTCTTTTAATTACGTGTGCATAATAGCTTATTCTAGAACATACTCATCATTTTCATGTTAGTTATAATTGTCTTAACTTCATATCTTATCATGCATAACATTTATCAATTGATCTAACATATTTATGACTAAGCATTTTAGCTACTACATGCATGCATGCTTTAGCATTCTTTTACTAAACTTATTACATCACTTACTTCATATTATATATATATATATATATATATATATATATATATATATATATATTTAAGAGCCCTTTTTATACATATTAAATGTACAAAAGAACTTGCACCAAAATATAACCAAAAAGAATCCTACATCAACTTCTACGACTTAGGTGTTGACCTGTCCTGATGCAAAAATCGTTCCTGAGCAAAAGCTTTTACAGCAGTACCTACACGGATTAAATAAACCATGCTAAGCTATAAAGCTTAGTGGGAAAAACTAAACATGAAAGACCACTACTCACAGTGGTCGTTAGAAATACTTAATATACAAAAATAGAAAATAATACAGTTTACATAATAGAAATAAATATAAAACAAAGTACAATATCTTAGCAACAATATAACTCTTCATTTAAATAAGAATATTTGAAATCTAAACATTTTATAGATGATCTGTACGTAATATAAATAAATATCCATACATGTAATGGAAACCACAGTTAAACATGATAATCCATATATCATATGCACAAATCATACTATGATTTAAGTGTGAAACATTTATATTTTTAATTTAGCCTGCTTAAGTTCTAAAGGTGGATAATGGGATCGGTGGATACCCGAGGGTATCAAAATGGTGGATATCTAAAGATATCAAAACTATGGACCTAATCAAGGCCAATTGTACGGTGGACCAGTCAAGGACCCAAACAGGTTCAAGGAACAACCCAAATGGGCTGTGCAAGATCCAACAGGATCAACTATACTGTGGACCTAAAAAGGTCAACTGTGGCAGCTGCAATTTCCTATAGGCGCCTATCTATCCACAATTGAACTATAATTGCAGGCAAAGCTCTATTTAATCTTTCTTTTCATATATCATGCTTGCACTTATAGTGTTCATTTTTCACATGTATAATCATATGATAGCTATATTGTTACTATGACATAACTGCATATGTAAGTTCATTTAATGATATAATTACTTTTTACATACCATCATTAGATATCTCATATTAGCATAATCATGATATGTTAATCAAGTAATGCATCATACCTATTCAAGTGGTCATTATTAATACTTTACAATATAGCATGTCGTATATATGCGATCATGTATACAAATACATAATCCCCATTGAATATAAATATATAACATCATAATAATATACTTTATTATGTTATCATTTAGGCATCACACATGAACATAGTCATACATAGTATTTCTTATTTCACAATATAAGTGCATGTTCAAATATAATTCACTCTATCATTAGAGTATGAATATGTAAGATTAATTGCATAAAACAATCATGCACAAATTTCATCACAAATATATGTTAGATATATTCATCACAAGTCCTTACTCATGTACACATGTGAATATATATGTATACATATAATCTTGTAGTAATAGTCATATTACATGCCCTATCCAATTCATTTTGTAATCATATAAACACATATTTAGCTCAATTAATTAAAAACCATAAGATAAAGTACATTAAAAATCTGCATGGGTCAACATTCTGGACTCAACTTGTGAGCCAAAAATGAATTGGAAAATGTCATTTTTAGGCTAAATGATCTTCTAAAATCAAATTTCCCTATGTGTCTAGTATCTAAAGCATCAAAATTCACCTTAATATCTTACCTATAGCTCAAGATATTTGAGAAATACTATAGGCTATTCATAGAACCAAAATAGTATTTGCTGTCACTTCTAAAAATTCATAGCATAAAATTAAGAGGAATTAAGTCCAACATTTCTCATCAAAAAAGTGTTCCTAGGTATCTAGTTTACCCAGAATTTTACAGCATAAGATTTTGACTTCTCTACTAATACTTATGCCCAAAATACCAAAATCTGTACCTTAACAGTACAAACAGATTCAACGAATTTCATGCTAATTATTTGACATACCTAGAAATAAAATTAGGCATTACTTCCTTCATATAAAATGTGTATTTATGAGTCTATTTTGCATAGGAATTAATATCATGTCATTCTGATAATTGTACATATAGATATCTCAATGTTTCCCCAACCTGGTCTAGAATCCGAAATTAGAAGTTCTCCTAAATTCAAAAAATCATAAAAAATATCTAGAGGCAGAATTGAAGGTAGGTTCCTCTTCAATTTTGTAGGCAAATGTCCTATATAACTACAAAAATTTTATTTGTTACAATTAGAGGTCTCTATTACAACTTACACTAAATTTTCAATCACTATTCAGAATATTCATCTCATCCCTTCATGCACATTTCTTATATTGTACTCTCTTTTAATTACTTCAAATTCAATTTAATCACAACAACTTCCAGCAATCATATTCACATGCAAAAACCAAATTCACATGCATTAAGGTAGCCCTAATCCCATACCTTGGCCTAATTTCCTTTAGCTAATTAATCTTTTGCAAGACCTTTTTCCTTTGTCTCTTCTACCTTCTCCTTCTTTATCTACAACCAACATCATCTTTTAATAAAAAACTCCAGCACCATACTCAACCATTACTTCAACAAAATGAGAAGAAGAAAGGGAAGAAGAATATTCAAATCTATTGAGATTGTTACCTTCTAATTGTATACTTAGTTGCTTTTGATTAATCAACATACAATGTCACTTAAATTGCTTGATAAATTTCAAAGATATGAATGAGCAGAGATGAAAGATTTTCTGGTTTTTCCTCTCCAAATGCCGACTTCCATCTCAATATCTCCTAAATTATCATTATATAGTGACATGAAAATATCCTTTTTAATCCTTCAACCTTTTGCATGTTCTACTAAAAGCTCTCCTCTTTTTTGCATGCTAACTTTAACCCCTCTATTTACTCCTTTTCTTAAATCAACCTTTCCATTTATTTCTTTCTCTTAAATTAACCTTTTAATCATTCATTTATTCACATTTACCCCTAAATATGCCATAATTACAAATTTACCCCAAATTAATACTTTATACTTCAATTATACCCTCAATTAATATTAAACTATAACATTAAATTTTATTTTCATGCAATTAATATAATAACACAATAATTTATCACTTGTTCCATACTTTATATGAAATTTTCATTTTTAATTTAATCTTAATCAAATAAAATCCTTCTCAAATCATGAAAATTTCAATTAGGGTCATGTAAAGGGTCTCACATCAACCGATGAGCTTTGTCCATGTGGAAGTATTTGTGAGCTCAGGTCATTAGTTTCATAAAATTAAATAGGGAATTCTTGCTCAACAAATCACTAAAATCGTAAAACCTTGTACTCTTACTAAGCACATTGATGGAGACCTCCAGAATTAGATTTCGAATGTTTATGGCTATTACATTAAACCTCTCTACATAACTGCATAAGGGCTTTCCCTTCTCCTGGATAACTTGATACAGATCGACCGAGACTTTAATTGGTTTGATAGCGGTTACAAACTTTGAAATGAACATGTCACTGAATTGTTAAGAGTTATCTATGGAGTGATTTGGTAAGTTTCTAAATCAAATTTGGGCAAACTCTGTCAATGTTTATGGGAAAACTTTAAAAAGGGAAGCATCTTCTACTATGTAAATTAGCATGGTGTGAAAGAATTGATCCAAATGTGCTTGGGGATCTATATTGCCTTTATACCTCTATAAGTTAGGCAACTTTATGTTTGGGAAAGGAGTAGCCAGTATGGCTCTAGATAAAGGGGAGCAAAAACTTCCTTGATACTATAAAGTGTTGCAATTTTGATGCTTCAATAACCTTTTTTGGAAAAGTTTCTCGAACTCATCCATTGTCAAAGTCATTATGAGCACTAAGGCTAATGATAGGGGTGTAAGGCTTTGGGTTTCAATGTTTGGGGTAATGTCTATTGTGGTGGTAGTTTAAGGTAACGGATGGTGTGGCACCTGTGCTACTAAATTCAACAGTGTTGCTAAAAGAGATTAGACGAGTTATAGGGTAAGGCCAAGTATGGGGATTGTAGAGGTTACAGGGGATAGGTTAGCAATTGGAGATTGGTAGAGGCATTTAGAGAAGTAGATTCTAGGGATGGAAAAGCAAGTAAGTGTGGAGGTGGTGGTGTAATGCTTAGGTTGTTTCCAGTCTAGGTGTTTGGAGCCTCTTGATCTTGAAGATCCAGGATTTTTAGAGGTGAAGTCCACGTTCATCGCACAAATGGTAATAGTTTGGTTTACTGGGCTATTACCTAAGTCAGACTTGAATACCAACACCCTTCACAACCTCTCTAATACCTAAAAATAGACAACTTCAATAGGGTTTTAGATGAGGGAAAGCTTCGATGGTTAAGTCAGATATAAGCTCTAAAGATAGTATTTGAGAGTAAAATTTGCTAAAAGAGAGAGAAGTACCTGATATCTTATCTATCTACAGAGATAAGAATCCTATTCTAGTTAGGATTTGGTTTCCTAATTAGGAAGAATTCTAGTATGGACAGGACTCCCATCAAGGAAGAAGTATAATATGATTAGGAAACTAAGTTAGGTTTTTGAAATAGGAGTTCTATCCTCTTTAGATAACTATGAATCCTTGTCCAAGTATGACTTCTTGAAACAACGTTGCTGGGGCACCAGCTCGGGTTCAAAGTTAGCTGAATGACTCGAGGAGCAGGTTGCTCAAGGGAGCCCAGATGCCTAGTTCTGTTATACATACACACATACACGATAATTTTATACTAGCTATTTAATACAGCTTGTTCCAAAAATGTCTTATATGTACATGCCATATGAATACTCTATGCTTTCCCCCTTCTTGCATCCATCTCCATGCTAAATGTTCCCTAGGCATAGCCAAGAAAACTAAGTTCTAAATAACTATATTGTCTAGTGGCGAATACTCTATGAAAATATTTTACTAGACACATACATGCATGCAAAACTGATTTACTTTCACAATAATTATTAAATTCTCAATTTATTACTTATTACCTTCATCTTAATTCCTATATCACATTTAATTCTTTATTACAACATAATATCTTTAATTGCACATTAAATATTACATGAATTTCTTAATATATTAATTGCTTTTATTTTTCTTATTATATTTCACTTAATTACATTTTTGTTTAGTTACCTTTTATCAACTTCAATTATAATTTTCTCTTAAGAGTCATTGCTTTTATCAGTTTTTCACTTTTATCCTTAAAATCAAAATTTTCACTTAAATCACCATTTAGTCCCTAATTTACCTTTTAACACCAAATTTTTTCTTTTTACCATTATTCCACTAAAATACTAATTTTATCAATTATTTACAATTATACCACTAATTCTTCCATTATACAACCAAATTACTATTTTTGCCCCTTTTACCAATTTTTCAATACTAGTTAACCCTTTTAACTTTATAATTACAATTTTACCCCTATTTAGCCATCTTATTCACATAATTTCTATTTTATTCCTTATACATTATTTTTATTACATATTGACTATATTCTTCACTCTTTTACTATTTTGCCCTAGTATTTCCAGTGGAAATCCCATAAACAAATCAGATGTGCAAGGCTGTGGATGTAACACCCTATATTTGTTCCATTAAAAGATCCGAATACCAGATGCCATACTCAAACTTAAATTCTTTAAAGGGCTAATTTTTTAAAATTACTTATTTAAATCTTTATTGTTTTACAAGTACATATTATTCTAACAAAAATTTGGCATAATTTCCTCTATAAATGTTTAAAAACTTCTTGCTAAAAAAATCTTTAATACATTTCTATATCAATCAATCCTACCATCAATCTCCAACTTAAACTCCATTCACGCAATGATTTGCCCAACCTCCATTATTATTTTTTAACTCGATCTCAATTAAACTAAAGTATATCACACTTAATAATTTCACACATACTCAGTTTTAGTTTGCACATCCATCCTCAGAATAATCACTCATACCATTTTGCCTAGTCTAGCTTAAATGTGATGTTCAAAAATCAACTCTTTAACTCACATAACTAAATAATGCCATTTATACATGAACATCACATCTCGATCCCTCATAAACATATGCATAAAATGCACATTTCTATTTACACCAAGTTATATCAAATTATATAATGCATAATTAATCACAATACAAATTCTATAAGCTAATTACTATTATTTGTTAAAATGCTTGTTTCAAATTTTATTCTCTTATTCAATTTTGGTATTTTTCCCTAGTATAATCTAATGGAATTGTATCGAGTTAGATAAGAGGGATTTTAAATATGTGATTGAGTTCTCGGAACCATTAGGTCCATTACATATCTCTTATCATTTCTTAATTTTAGATATTCACATATTAGGACCGAGATCTCGGAGCCATTTAGTCTGATAAACACATTATGATGTAGTACTGCTACACTCCTTAATTGGCATGCCAACCTTATCCTATTACTCCAATTCCTATATAGACTAGTAAGGGCAAATATAGAATCATCATTCCTTTTCCCTTTCATGATTTCAAATTGTAGACAACACACACTTAAATGTTCATTTCTCATCACTCTTCATCAAATTAGTTTCATTTATGTAATTTTATTTCTATAACATTTATATTTATACCTATATACGTAAAATTTAAATGTCATTTATCATATTAATTTTTACTTACATGAGCTTAAAACTATCACACATCATGGTTATTTATTTAATGTATATGTATATGTATATGTATATGTATATGTACATGTATATGTATATGTATATGTATATGTATATGTATATGTATATGTATATGTATATGTATATGTATATGAAATATTATATTTATTAACAATCTAATTTATTGATTAATAATTAACATTGTAACTTAAATTCATATGCATATAATATACATAATTTTCTCTAGCTTTATAGAAAAAGTTCAATCATTCGTCCTATTTACAAGCATTTTTGGTAGAATCTTATGTCATTTACAGTCACTTTAGCATAATTAATTAGTTTTGTTTATGCCTTCCTCATTGATTTCTTTAGACCATATAATCTCTAACTAGTTACACTTTTACACAACATATTTATATTATCTATCATTAAACCCAAGTTGAACTTCATATGTATTTACTTGCTTCAATTATACCTTTAAATCATTGAAAATTCTATTTTTCAAGTAATACCCATCAATTTAGACAAGAAAAATCCTTTTTTTAATCTCATTTACATAAGTAAGTCAATCAATTAAACAAGCAAAAGGCTAAATTTCCTACATTGATAATATTTAAAATTATTTATATATCATGTTGAATGATACTTATCAAATTGGAAAACAAGATCCTATTTCTTAATGTAATTTACACTAAAATTACCATGAACGTTCTAATTAGCAAATCCCTAAGCTAATTTATGAAAATCACATATCAATGATAATTTATAGTTTAAACATAACCTAGATAAAATTAGGAAAAATGTATTTGGAGATCTACTAACCTTGATGCCAAAATAACCCTTCAAAAGCTTCAAAATCACAAAAAAATATGCAAATTAAAGCTTTTGCCTCTTTACCCTTCTCTCTTATTTGCATTGCATCTTCTTTTTCCAAGCTTTTAATCCCTATAGTTCAAGTTTTAAAGATTTGAAATCCCTAAAAAATTTTAGATTTCCTCTCTTTTCTTCTTAATTCATGTTTTTATCAAGCTAACACTCACTCTGTAATTTTAAATTTTTTGTTGAATGAATGGTGGCTAGTAGGGAGGGAAACGATGGAGACAAGGGCATGGCATGAATTGTTGTCAACGACTATAAGAGACGAAGGAGGTGACTGATTGATAATGGAGGTATAGTTGCACAAAAGTCATCATCGACGGTGGAGTCCAGGCAGCACTGGTAAGGATTTCGTTCTTCCTCTCATTTCTCCTCCTTTTTTTCTCCTCGATCTATTCTACCTCTCATTTTTTTAATTTTATTCTTTCCCCTATTTTTTTATGGCTATATAAATTTTCTAGAGAAATCTAGTTATCCCTTAATTTTACTTGATTTATTATTTTTACACATATATACAGATAAATTTATTTAATTAGTTATTTATTACCATATTTTATTTAATTAAAAATATAAATTCAAAAGCCTATAATTAATTCCCTAATCCTATCACTAATATAATTCTTCATTTATCAACCTCAAAATTTCAGGTCGTTACAGTGGACCTTAAAGGTCTAAATCATCTTTTTCACTTTTCTATCTTTTTTTTTTCTTTTTTTTCTTCATTTTGGAATCTCCTTTGATCCACTTTATAAGTTTCCATAACTTTCTACCGTGACATATTTTACGGTGTTCATATAGCTAGCCAATTACATCACATACTTCTTATTTTTCTAGTAGGTATTAAGGGAAAAATAAACTATATATATATATATATATATATATATATATATATATATATATATATATATATTACATATTATGCCAAATTACTCATTCTTTTCACATTTTTCATTATGTATTGGTGCATTTTTCATATATCTAATCAAGTATTTATTCTATACCATTGTTTAATTATAAATCATCAATTTTACATCAAATATACTTTTATATTCACTAAAATGCCATTCGGCCATAACATATGCACATTCAAGAATTCCATTTTCATAATTATAACTTACATCAATCATGCTAAACATGTCTTTCCATTATTATTCTATCATAATTTTACACATATACCTATAGTATACCATTCAGCCAAGGTGTATACCATCACATACATATTATTTTTCTTCTTACATTTTATTCCATACTCATTCTTAATACCATTTAAGCATAATTCCATCATTTAACTAATTTAATTTCATTAACACAAATTCTGTAGGTAAAATCCGTTGGTAAAATTAATTTTTTTTTTGTAGTGTAGGCTGAATTAGTGAAGTATTATTCAAACTTGTTTTCTTCAATTTAATCACATCAATTCACCCATTAATCATCTAATTACATAATTAAAATATCAATTTATATTCTACACATTGATCATGCATTTTTTCCTAAGTTGCATAACTTAGACAAGTAAAATAAGTTATAGTGTAAGTATTTGTTTTCTTCTTTTTCCACTTCAATTCACTTTCTCCTTCCATTTATCTTTCTTTCTCTTCTCTTCCTCTTTTTTTATCCATCTTGCTAAAATCATGAGGTAGAAATCAATCAATTTTCTTTTTAATTTTTAACCCAACATCACATTAAAACACATAATTCTACCATTTTCCACCTAAATTTAACAAAAATATAAAATTTACTTACTTGAACAAGATTTCCTCTTTGGAAATTCCTATAAATTCAAGCCTTCTTTCTTCCAAATTACTTGATAAAGATGGAAAGGAGGTATAATATTTATTTAGACGTGGAATTTAGGGAAAATTTAAGTTTGGATGAAAGAAAAATGGTGGAAAGGGAATTTTGGCTCTTTATATAGTCCTCAAGTGAATGGCTAAGATTAATTTGATTACATATCAATTTAATTTCAAATGTGCAAAAAAATTAAAAATAAAAATCACAAAAAATATAATATACTAGGCAAAATTCATGTTCAACAAATTAATAGTTAATATTATAAAGTAGATTTAATATATATTTGTTGAAAATTAGCGTACTTAATCATAAGTTAAAGAAAAATTATGGACAAATTAAATGTTAAAATATAAACCCTAAAATATAAGAAAATATAATTAAATATTATTAAGTAAAATATATATACTAATACATATGATAAAAATTAACTTATATAAAAGTTAATTAGTTATTTCATATAAATATTACTTTGTACAATTATGGAGAATGATATAATGTAAACATAGTTTGAAGTATTATATAAATTTTATAGAGAAATAAAAAAAATAAGGTATAAAAATAAAAATATAGTTTAAATATACTTTAAAGTATTATTCTATGTAAGTTTTAAAGAGAAATTAAAAACATTATGGTATAAAAAAATAATATTTATATATATAAATCGATTAACTATGAACTAATGGTTAACAATCCAACTGCGTGGTAGGCTACCTAGCTAATCTGACTAGAGTGGATATGATTTCATGGCTGATTTCCACTTGCCTACTCCTATGCATGGTATATAAATAGAAGATGTTGACCATATTGATCGACTTTGGACTATCGATGCAATCGAGATATGATGTGGCAAGCACTCTCTGTATATAGCTGTAGGACTATATAGCCAGTATCATGCTTTTAGCCGCATATTGGTGGTATATGGCACCAAAAAACATGATCTTTAGCCAATGCTGCCTCTCTATGCTTCTCTCTAGAGCTAAAACCCTTTCTCTTATGGGTAAACCCGTAGCCTCAGCGAATCGGCATCGGCTGATACTATATATGATGTCTCTAACCCCAAAGGTGATGACACCCTCTTCTATATCTAGTCTCAAAAACCTTCTATAGCACTAGGTCACCAAAAACTCCCTGGTCACCTTAGGATATGTGAAGAATGATGAAGTAAAGAAATCAATCCATCCTATAATTGTTAGGAGCTTATCTACCTCAGCCAACATCTCTATACTCTTTAAGAACTAGTAGGATATAAATATACTAGTACAAGACTGGACTTAAGCTAGCACCTCGTATCTCCATGCCTCCTTCTAGACATTGGATCCTGAGATAGCTCATGATCACAGTTACCTGATGAGAAAATGGTTTCTCATAAATAGATAAGGAGCAGAGGTGCTAGGATTTCTCCCAAGGTTTTATGTTTTTAAAATGCTTTTTGATCTTTCTTACATGTTTTAAATATATAAAAATCCTTTTTAGGATCTTTTCCCTATTAACAATGTAAAATGAGAAAATTGGGTTTTGAAACTTTGAGAAGTCTAGAGTATTTTGGCTTTATCTCAGCATACAGACCTTATAATTAGATAATTCTAAATCCATTTAAATCTTAAGAAATAGATCTAAAAATTTGAAGAAGACATCTAAACCCATCTCAGTCTTAAGATTCTCAAAATTAGGCTCGAACAAAGACAACCCTAATATGTCCTTGTACTTGAACCATTTTGAAATATTTTAGGTATAAATCAAACTATAGAGCTCATATTAAGGTGAATCTAATTTTAATAGAAATTAGACTAATTTTGGAGAAATGTTCATGAAGATACCATGACTTAATTCTGAATTCATTGTTCCCAGTAATTTTTCAAAGTCAGAATACCAATTCTATCCCTAAAAATTTCCTAGGAGCAGTTGTCATTATTTTGGACATAAATCCCAATATAAAAATCCAAATTAAGTTATTTTTAATTCATTGGAAAGCTAAGACATATATAAAACAATTTATAGAAGACACCTAATCAAAACAACATCATCTTTGAGCCTAAAAATTGTAAAACATTTTGAATTAGTCAATGGTCGACTGAGGAAAAAGGCAAAAGTCAAAGAAAAAGTCAACATTGTTGACTCATGGGCTAATTCTGTGAGTCACTTGTTGACTCATGGATCAAGCCCTTGAGTCAAGATCCGTGAGTCAATTTTTGATCATGGGTCAAGCCCGTTAGTCACGGTCTGTGACTCACTTTGTGGGTGTAATTTGCACCTGAAAATAAGGCAAAAGGGGGATATTTTCCCCATAAAAAACCTTTAGCTTCTTAAAGAAGTTGTCTCTCTCTTTTGGGGCCTACATCCTCTCTCCTGCTCTCTCTTTTCTTTTATTTTCTTTCTTTCTTTCTTCTTTCTCTTCCTACTTCGTTTCATTTAATGAAAATTAGCCAATTTTAGCTAAAAAAAATTCAAAAAATCACCAAAAATCAGAAAAAGTTGTAGAGCACCATACACTTGGTCTGTGATGGAATTGATATTGAAGATAATATTCTCGGGTCCCTAAAATCCAAAAATATAATATTTAATTTTAATTATTATATGTAAATAGTTTATTATTATTATTATTATTGTTGTTGTTGTTGTTGTTGTTGTTGTTATCATCATCATTATCATCATTATCATTGTTGTTGTTGTTATTATTATTATTATTATTATTATTATTATTATTGCTTATTAATATTGGTTTTATTATTAATATGATTTTTGATATTGTTAATTTGTGTTGATGTTATTATTGTGAATATTATTATTATTGATGTTTTTATTGATTAATGATAATATTTTTAGCTATAACTATTATTTAATATTGTCATTAATATTATTATTTTATTTTCATTGTCATTTTTATTATTGCTGACTAAGTATTATTTCCTTGTCATATTTTTTAATGTGTCTAACTCTCTTCCGTGTCGGGTTGGAGGATGGACTGAAGTGAATTAGACTAGGATTTTCTTTTATTTTATTCCTTTTATTATTTTATAGGTCTGTAATATTATTTTACGTATTTTATTTATATGTTTGTAATAATTTAGTAAAAAAGGGTTTTGGACCATTAATTAAGAAAAATGGCAATAAAATATTTTCTACTTAATTAATTGGATTTTTCTCATAAAATGGACCAATATCCTATTTTATTTTAAAAATCACACCAAAAAAATTATAAATATACATGAGGAAACCAAAGTTCCCAAATCAATTAATGGCCTGATTTATGCATGTCCTATCATATTTTTTTATTTTTATTTATTGCAAATAAATGGTTTTTCAAACGATACATTAAAAACTTATAAATGATTTTATATAAGTTTGAGTGAAATTTTTCTATAATAAAAGGACCAATATCCCAATTTTTACCTACAAAATAACATGTATATTAAAAATTTTTGTTCATAAATACAAAGGATTTTCTATTTAAAATTGAATAACACAATTTTTTTTACAACTTCATAAGGGATTAGTTATCCCATTCTTTTTAATCCAAAATACACCTAAAATTATGCTTTTTTACAAATATGCATGCAAGGACTAATGTCACCATTTAAATGAACTTAATTAATTTTTCAATTTATGTATGAATTTATTTTACATTTATTCTCTTATTCTTTAATGCCTTATATGTATGTTTTACAGTTTTCAACTTGCTTGGGTGCACTTTTATTTTCTAACATAATAACTCGTGTGCGAAAATAGATAAAGTATATTAATTACTAAAACTCATTTATATAATATTAACCAAATGTATTAATAGGAGTGAAGTCTGAACTATCTCTTGTTTTGCTATCATAAGGTTTTAAAATCACTATTCTAATATTCTATTGGGTCACGACTCTTAAAATAAAATGCCTTGTGATGCTCAGCAAATGCCTTATAAATTGTTTGTTAGCAAATGAGAAAAGATATCTCGGATGCTGTCTCATCTCTTCAGGGGTTCGAGGCATCGCATATTGGGTTAAATATTTGCTGATTAAGAAGGGATTGATTTTCAAAAGTTAAATAAACCTTGATCCGATCTCGAGTTCTAAAAGTGGGCTTTTAAGAACAAATTGGATGCCTACGGGGTTTGGTGCACATCACACTCCTCTATAGTCATCCACTCAGAAGTTGGTGGAGCGAAAGTGGCAAGTGGCTCACATTACAAAGCATCTGGAATGATGAAATGGGCAATCTAAACAAACTTAACAAAAAATGAAGTGGAGAGCACCTCAACGTGCATATTGCCCTCGTGTAATGACTACCCTAAATTCTCTTATCACCTATGATTATACATACTATTTTGCATATAATTGAATATATAACAAACCATTTGCACAATTGTTATTTTAGCTTACAATGTTTATGTGTATACCTCGACACATTACGATAGTCCATATAAAAGGAAACACTTGTTCAAATTTCATTGATACCATTTCATTCTTCACACTGCAATTTACTTAGTACATCATGACATTTATAATGACAAAATCAAAAATACAAATTCCTTACTATATTTCTTCATATCTCTAATGTTGGCCTTATTGCTGCATATCTTATCCTTGGAAGAGTCCAAGCTTTTTGTACGTACATGGATTAACACCTATGCTAAACTTACTAGCTTAGTGGGGAACATAAATCATGAGGATGACCTCTCATAGAAGTCATCAATAACATACACAAGTATGAGCATCCAATTTTTTATATAATAATAAAATACCTATAGTAGATAATATGTCCATAATATTGCAAAATGTCGTGCCACTTACTCTATAAGGTATAGTTATTATATCTCTATTAAAATCTTAACTTGTGATTTAATCATATATTTCTTTCCGTTAAGCTATTTTATGAAGCAATTATTTAAGTATATAAAATCATACAGGTTATATATATATATATATATATATATTGGTGTGCAATCATAAACTTCACTAACATTGTCATAAGTAGTATTTATGCTCGGCTTTATCATTTACTACTATCATGCTTAGTCAGTTAACCTTTTATTGGCTTTGTATACATTCTCATAACTATTAATTATATGTAAATATATTTAGTTACTTAATTCATATCTATTATTCTTAGTTAGTTTTAGTGACACACATAACTTTTGTATGTATGCATATGTTTAAGATAAATTTTACAATTGAATCCTGATAATTATTCTTAAGTGATTAAGTTTAGTTATCTCTTTAAGTATCTAATCTCACTAACATGATTCCATAACATACAAATATTTATGTTCTTTGATGATTGTTATCATATGTATCACGTGTTCTTATTAATAGTCTTAATACTCACATAACTTTCATATATATATGTATATATATGTAACCTAGTCCACAGTTAACTTTAAGCATCTATCTACTTATGATTAAACTAATTATTATGCTTGAAGATTAATCTACTCCCTCAAATTCAATATCTAATTATAAGAAACAAAAGAAGAAAAGAAGAAAGAGCCATTATCCTAAGAAGATTAACCATTAAATTCTCTCTCATCTCAAATGCTGGAGTTAGATTTTGGGGTTTATTTAAGGGTTAAGATGGCTGGGTTTTGGGAGAAAAATGGCTACTTTTTTGTCCATTAAAGTTGCCGACCATTAAGTTTCCTATAAATTTCTTGGATTTCCTCTCTTTTCAAGCGAAATCTAAAAAAGGCCACATGTCTTCATTCTATTGTCCCTTATTTAACCAATTTTAATTTGCACTCCACTCCTTCTTCTTCCTTTAATTCTTATTTATGCCCCAAATATTTTTCTCTTTTATTTCAATTGAACCCTTAAATTACATTTTCTTTCTAACTTGGCATATATACAACTTAATTTAAAATAACCATATTGCCCTTAACTTTTAAATAAATTCCATTGGGGTCATTTTCTACATTACTAACATCTATATCCTTATATTATCTCCCTCATACATCCCTAACCATACCCGTTTACAACTTGGGTATAGATTGGGGCTTTACACCCTTTGGGAATTTTGGCGCAAATGGCTCGCAAAATCGTTGAGAAATAAGGGAGAGAGGGTTGAAAAATCAAGAATGGAAGCTTAGGAATCGTGTTAATGGTAGTTGGAGGAGAAAGGAAGAAAAAAAGAAAAGAAAGATAAGTTTTTCAAAATTTGACGTGACAAACGGGCTGGCCATCTATTACAGTGAGTAAAGGGCCACTAATGTCTCATTGGTCACCCTTTTTTTTGAAATTTGAATTTATTTTTTATTATTTTTTCCTATTTTCTATTTTATTTTATTATTATATTTTACTTTACATATGACAAAGAAATTCCTAAGACTTGGGAGGCCAACAAATTATTTACAACTTGTTAATTATTATTATTATTATTATATTATTATTATTATTTATTTATTTATTTATTTATTTTAGGTATATGAATACTCCTTGAATTCATAATCTTCTAATGAATTGCAGCAGTGTCAACATATTTTCTACATTACCTACAAAAACAAATAGTAAATGGATGCAACAAATGTACATGCAGTGCATGGGATATGTAGAGATGCCAAAAAGGACACTTTTAAATGATCAAGGAGCAACAAATGGCTAAGCTGTGAGTCATTCCTGAGGGATGATCATCTGTCAAGATAATTCTATAAATAGGTTTGCTTTTTCCTTGATTTTTATGCCTTAACTCTCCACCTTTCCAGTCAGCCTCTTCTTCAAGTATTTCTCTTTCCCTTTTTCTTCTTCTCTCTTCATTTCCATTTTATTTAATGTTAGTTTATTTATTATGATCTTTATTTTCTACGCATAGATGACCTAGGCACTCCCACTATGTCGAATTCTACTGTGCACAAATTACACTAATTACTAGATGACCCTAGAATTTAAGAAAACCCTATTTTGGCTCCATATGCTGATTGAAGATTTTTGAGGTAAGTGAGATTGGACACCACACTTTTTCTATCTGCAGCCCAACTTTTTTTGTTCACACATTAAGAATTATGCACCCTGGCTGAGGAGTTTGCTAGTATCCTTGGCTCAAGCTTCCCTCTTGGAATTCTCCCTTGTGTTTTATATGTCATGCTTAATTATCTGATGAAGGTAGCACATGTTTTGGGCATTCTTCCCTCTGCCATTCTTAGGCTAGTATCACTAGAAGAACCCTTTTCATTAGATATCTTTATCGAAGCCCTGGATGATTTCTTTGACATTTTAATATATCGGACCGGTGTCATCTTATTATGCAGTTTTGCTCGATTTTAGTAAGGCTACCATTTTTTCTAATTTTTGACCTGCTTTCTTCTTTTTCTCTTTAAGTCTAGCCATGGAACCTCCTCAGTCTATCAATGTTAACTAGCTCATTGAATTTATTGCTATCACTATCAGTCAAGATTATTGCTCCTTTAGATAACAACTTCTTCAGCATAAAAGGTCCTTCCTAGGTGGGTCTAAACTTACCTCAAATGTCAAGAACTTTTGGTCTTATCTATTTGAACACCAAATTCCCTTATTTCAAAGGATGTTTCCTAATCTTCTTCTCAAATGAATGAGCTAACCTCCTTTGGTATAACACTCTGCTTATAATAATAAACTAGGTAGATAACTTTTAGATCATTCTCTAGTACTTTTCGGTGGCTTCTTCCAAAAATATTGACTTCTATAAATAGTTTTAAATATCAAAATACCAAGGCTTCCCATCATTCAACTCAATATCCATTACCTATTTAGCCTTGAAATACTGCCTATTAGAACTAAAAATCAATAACGGCTTTATACTTACTCCTTTCGAGTTATCCTGTATTAACACCAAAGTAGCTAGTGCATCTACTAATTAATTCTCCTCTTTAGGCACATCCCCAAAATGCATATTTCAAATTAACGTCTTAAAGCCCTCAGACACTTGATATAAGCTAATAACTGTTTTTTCTTTACTAACCATTCACCTCGCACCTGATAAACTACTAAGGATGAGTCTCCAAACACCTTCATGGATTTTGGCCCCACAACTAGTAAGGCTTCCAACCCAAAAATGCAGGCTTCGTACTCAGAGTCATTATTCATGGCTTTATACCTCAACTTCATAGTTATTGTGATGCGTATCGGAGCCTGCTTGATTCTAGTTTGATTCTTGAAGGCCTACTTTTAGGATCTAAGATCGAATGACGATCGTAAAAACTCATAAATTGTCCACTTCATAATAGAAATGGATTTAGACCTAATATATTATTGATAGTTAACCAATGAAGGTATTTAATATGGGCTAAAGAGGTAGGTATTGTGGAGTCACTATCCAACAAAAAGTTGGAAAATGAATTTTAACCATTTTGGTACCCAAATAAGATCAGAGCTTGAAACATCAATCTTACTTGTCATCCCGGTTAGGTGTTTCTTATAATCAGATTTTTATCATTAGTCCACTACCTCTCTTCTCATATGATGTATTACAATTAATTAAATAAACATCTCAAGCATTTTAAAAGTGATAAAGCAATAAATAAATAAATAAATAAATTAAACTTACTTAAATTATTATAAAAGCAAATCATCCAAAACAAAAATAAAAAGACATACATAAATCAAACTATTTATTAGATTAAGAACATTGGTTTCCTCATACGCATTTACAAAATTCTTTTTATGTGGTTTTTTTATGAAATTAGACACTGATCCATTTTATTTGAAAAAACCCAATTAATTATATAAGACATTTTAAGTGAATTTTTCATTAAACATGCTAATAAACCTCTTTTTTACTACCTATTACATCCCCAAAATTGAAATACATCTAAAATAAATAATAATGAAAGTACAAAAATAACCAAATAAATAAAATAAACCAACCATAAAGCATAATTAAATAATGCAAAGAACTAAATGTAATATAATAAGGTAAAAGGAAAGAAAGAAGAACCGCTTGAAAGATAGCCCTCAGAATGTGCTAATCTTCCAAAATAAACTCTAAGGATATGAGCAACAAAATTGATCAAAGGATCAAAAAGGGCAAACCAATTAGCATCTTAAAATAATAAACGAACAATAATGAAACTAAAATAAAATAAAAAAACACATACGGAATAAATATGAAGTGTACAAAATGTTAAACATGTTACAACTTTAGGAACAAAAGGATCAAAATATATCTAAACATGCAACATAAATTATAATAGCAATATGTCATATAAAATAAACCTAAAAGGCGTAGAAAAGGCCATAAACTTCCCAAAATAGGAATAGATGACCAAAAAAGAAAAAAGGGATGGGATAAGAAGGGGGCATTGAGATGTCCCATCAGTCGCCGTGATCGACGACCGTCTGTTAGGCCTTCTTCCCATCTGTTACTTGAAAATATAAATAAAAAATAAAGAAAACAAGTAGGAGAAAGAAACCAAATTACCTAATCCTAATCATACATTTTAAATCCCTAAAACATACCAAAACTAGAGTTAATACTAAATTACACAGCTAAATCATGCCAAAACAACATAAAACATGTCAACAATTAAATTGTACTAAGATATTTTCATGCATCAATAGAAGATCATTAAACCCCAGCATGCCATTCTAAAATGTTATATGGATTAAATCATTATAAAAGTCATAGGAACATATAACAAATTAAATAACATAATCCTTGGTTCCATATTCAATGAAAATATGTGTATAAGTTTTAATGAAAGAATATTGTTCGAGGTAGTAGACTTTTAAGAGTAGAGAATTGAATTTCTCTCTCTAAAAAATTTGCTTCTTTTTCTATAAGTCAGAATCCCTCCTTTTTAAACCCTAGATTTTTTATTTAAATACCTAGAAAATAGTTAGAGATTCATTCCAACTCTAATCCCTCAAAAATTGAAAGTTAAATCTTTCAAAAATCACATAAGATCTTATCTTTTAAAAATCTAATCCTAATTTAAAAAAAATCCTGAAAAATATGGGAAAGAAAGAAAAATACCCACAAATAGGTGTCCTTCAATGGCAGATAGTTATCCCTTAAATGAGCTATAAAAATGACAAAAATGCCCTAAAATCTTATTTGGACTTTTGGGGCTGTGACTCATTGACAGATGTTCGTATGTCATCAAGTTATGAGCAACCATATATGGTCTAGACAAGGGTATCTGCTAGGAGATTCCTTAAAGAGAATACCCACAGAAGACTATCCCTCCCTAAAAAAAGGTCGTAAGTTATAGGTAGATCTTAGAATTCAAGGCTTTTCTAACTCTTTTCAAAACTCTAGGAAAGATAATGTTTAAACCCTTAAAAATATTTTGTAAAAAATATAAAAATTAAGGATGAAACTCGAGATTTGCACTTTCCATCAGAAATTTAAGTGGGTCCTCATCATCGGATAACCTTGATATGGACTACCTCAGGTCACAATGTCTACAATTGCCTCTAATTTTAGGGAACTTATGCACTAGTGTCTAAGCAAGCCAAAATTCAGAGTGAAAGGATCAAAGATACATACTTGAGGTAGCAAATTTTAGGTTGAATAAGACACATACCATATGAGACAGTGAATCTCTAATTGGGTAGTTACCATCAGTTTGTCGATGTGTTAACCTTGATAGTTACCATGAGTTTGTCGATGTGTTGACCCTCTATTGATTGGATAGTTATCGTCAGCTTGTTGATGTGTTAACCTTTGGTTGACTATCTGATTAGCGCTAGCTTATCAGCATGAAAAATCAAGATAAGTTCTTTGTATCTAATTAGCACTATTTTATCGACATACAAAATTAGGTGAAATTATTAATTAGTTGACTTCAGCTTGTGTAATTCTCAACAAAGAAAAGGGGATATAAAATCCTTCTAGAGTCAAAAAATATCTGTACTTCTCTTTGTTGGGCATATCTTTTGATTTCAACCTATTCAGGACACTTTTGTGGTATCTCAGATATTTTAGAGCAGTAACAAAGGAAAAAGAATCATCACATATCCTTAGCCATTCTTCATTCACAAATACTTTATCCTTCTAATCCAGTTTAATATGGGTATCATCACTAAATTTCTCTATTTAATAAGCAAACAATATGTCTACCATAGGTTCTGACACTTTCTAATGACTATGTCTCCAATATAAAGAAAACCATTATTATCAAGGTTGTTTGTATGATGATGTTTGTGAGGTGTGGAATATGTGCCTCTTAAGAGGTCCTTATTACATGTGAAAATAGTTTATCATTAGTGTATTGTTCATTTGATTTGAATGATTGAATTTGAAAGAATTAATATTGTTTTGAGTCATTTTTTGGTCAATTGTTGCCAATTGTGGTCATTTATGGTCAATTGATTTTCATCATTTTTTCTGTCATTTTTTAATCTTTATTCACTTTATCCTTTTTGGTCATTTTCATTTTTACATTTCCTATAAGTTTATCTTGTTAAATTATTTTCCCATTACGAGTACTATATGTCTCTTTAGTCATACTTTTTCATATTTAAAAATTTTCTTACCCAATTGCATACAGTTTCGATTTTGCAATATATACAAACACATATATTAACTCAAAATTCTTAAGATGTAGCTACAATTATTTATTTATTACTTACATTACATATCCTTTACATCATACAATACAAAAATGATCATATACCAAAAATAGTCTTCAAGCTTTACCCTTAGTGGCTTACAGATGTTGACTTGAAGACATGTGCTTCTACTCTACACCTGTGTACCTACACGGGAAGAACACCCTTACTAAGCAATGGCTCAGTGCAAAGTAAAACAATTCAATCGACTTTTTGATGAAGTCTCAAACACAAGTAATATAATATGACAAAATGCATTACGTAATAGCATTTAACAGTTAACATATCTTAATGTTCACCTCACATCACAACACACATGCATTCATGATAATAACTCTATACATCTAGTGATACCTCAATACCATTTATCAATTACATTAATAATATCAATAAGAGACACTAACATTACAATGAGGCACTAACCATTTACACTATTAATCATTTAACATTATTCATCAATTAGATCACTTTTGTAAGGCCCCAATTGAAGCGTTAGTAAAAATATGCATGATTTATGGGTATTATAGTTAATTAATGTTTATTTAATTAGTAAAATGTAGTTAGGGTTTAAAGGGGCAAATTGAAAATTTTACATTATGTTATTTGTGTGAATAATTAAAGCATGATAAAATATTAAAGGTGCAATTAAAAGAAATAAGGTAAGTTTGGGGATAGAATTGAAAGAAGGAAAGTTGGGGGTAGATTTTAGAATAGAAGGAATAGAGTGGGAGCAAATTGAAATTTTCCTTTTCCACTTAGTTCTCTGGAATTTGCATGTAAGAGAGAGATAATAAGAAAATAGTGTGAATAAAAAGTGAGTTGGTCAACCAATCTAAAGAGAAAGAAAAGGTAGATTTAATTTCCTTCTTCTTCTCTCACTAAAAGTCATATTTCCTCTATCTAATTTCTTTCTAATTTCTATTAGGGAAGAGGTGAAGAAATGGGTTGTTGTTGATGGTGGTGTTATAAGGTAATGGGTTCTTTTTCTTCATCTCCATCATTATCTTCTTCTTTATTAAGATAAAGGAATTGTATGGGGAGAATTTCTGGGAATTTATGCTTGTAAGTGTTCTTTGTCGAAGATGAAGCAAATAAGAACAAAGGGAATGAGGTATTTTGATAGGGGTATGGGAATTATAACTAAATCTAGTTGTGCATATGTTGATTTTATGAATTATTAAGATGATATTCTAGAGATGAAGGTGATAGTAGAACAACAAACTCTATTTGTTAATATCATGAGGTGCATTTGACTAAAATGAAATAAATTCTCAAAAATTAGAGCTTTGAATTACTGGATGAGTTATGTACAATTGAAGGGAATCAAAATTCATTTGTCTAGTATGTTTGAGCTTAATTTTATCCTTAATTAAATAGAGGAAAACATGTGAAAATCATAAAATAGTTTCTCATTTTACTTCAAGAGGATGTTGCTCTATTTTACAGTAACTCTTGGATTTAATTACATTAATAAGATAAAATTGAGATTAAATGTTGTTTTAAAATAAGGGATTACATAAGTTTTAAAGGTGCATTGTTAGAAATCAAATCTCATTAAGTTGTAGAGGACATGCTAGATAGATTTTGGTAATTCTACATCCGAATTCTGGGTTTGAACTACTGAATGTCATATTGTGGGGATGAACCTTCTCTGTCACGCTCGCGATATTTGATGCGCTTTTGACAGAGCCCGCATGCCACTTTGTTAATTTTTTCTTTTTCATTTTCTTCACTGCCTTTTAATATCGTGCACACGACACCAGTTGCACTCACAATAGTAGCTTTTATTCTTACTAAATTCTACTCTTTCATTGCTCAATCTTCTATTACTTTTAAAGCAGCACGAAACAAAACAAAGCATAAAGATATCAATATTTAAACAAAATACTTCCAACTATAAACTATTCAAGCTCATATCACTTGAAATAGTATAAGTATGCTTATGCTTATATATATATATATATATATGAGAAAGAATGTTAACATCACATTGTAAAACCATCAATGAACCTAAATAACATGTTCATTGATAGGCACATGAACAAACATGATTTTGATGGTTTACCAAAAATAGTATATGCATACATGTATGTTTATATCTTATGGTTATCTTATTATTGAATATGGTTACAGTATTGTATATTTACAAATATGTGTACAAATACATGAGCTTGTGTGTGTGTGTGTGTGTGTATATATGCATATATACACACACACACACACACACACATCTATATTTGTACTAGTAAGATTTTACAACCAAGACGCAATTATAAAAATTGAAATATATATATACATAGTTTAATGCTTGTGAATAGAGTTCAGTTGTGAATAGATAGGCATACCTATAGCAAAAGTTGCACCTGCTATAGTCTGACCCCATTTCGGTCTACAATCGTCCCCATTTGGGACCATAATCCAACTCTATTTGGATCCACATATTTGATATCTTTAGAAATCCAAAGAACTTAATACCTACAGGTATTTATATGATGATACCTTTGGTATCCACGGTTTCCATTATCCACACTTATGAATATCAAAGAACCATATAAGCTTATAATTGTGTTATTTATCAATATTGTTTTGTTCTACTTTCATATTTATTAAGTTTCTTTTATAAGTATAATGAATGCAATGCTTGAAGATTTGTGACCGGTGTGAGTGGTTGTTCATTATAATTTATTTCTCCACTAAGCTTTATAGCTTAGCATAGATGTTTTATCCGTGTAATTTTTTTAACTAGGAACTTTGCTCAGGGATATAATCTGCATCAGGAAGGCTAAAACAATCCTCAAGAAAAGTTGGAAGTATGAGGTCCTTGTTGGATCTTTTGTATGCCTTTTTGTACAAGTATTTTATAAGAGTAAGGATGCATATGTATATGATAAGCTTAAGTTGTATAAAGGCTCACTTTTGTAAACTATAATATTATGAACTTGTGCCTATGATATGCTTTAACTTTTGTGGAAATGTACATGTTTGGTAATATATATATATATATATATATATATATATATATATATATATATATATATATATATATATATATATATATATATATATATATATAAGAGTTATAATATGTAATATTATGTATATAAGTAACTTAAATAGCATGTTGTTTGTGCTAATGGAACATAGTACATTTGATTAAACAAGCAAATATATGATAATCAGTATAAGGGATAAGAAAATAGCTTAATGTTTAGTTAATGATGTTTAAATGATGATAGAAATAGGTTGTTATCAGAGAGTGTTACAATTTGGTATCAAAACCTAGGTTTAGTTGTTTTTGGTCAATAAGAGTCTGAGATTATGTTAAATGGTAAATTTTGATGTTGGCTTAATTTAGATATCCCTATTTTCTTATAGATAGTAGATGGAGGGATCTAGGGAAGCTATCGAAGAATTGGCTGAAAGTAATTTACCTGATCAAAGGAATCCCTTCAATCTAGGATCTTCAGCTTCTAATCAAAATGAGATAGTTGTGGCCATTCTTAGGGAAGCATTGTTCAAGATTTTCTAATATATGATCCAAATTTTACAAAGGATAATTGTACCTAAGTTTTTCCCTAAGTGACATGATAGATTTTTAAACTAATTTCACATTGTTATTCATTTTTCTATATAATTTTTCATGTCAAATCAATTCTTTGATATTTAATTCCATTATTCTACCTTTAATTTAGATTTAAGAATTATTTACATCAAAATCCATAAAACAAATAAATTAGGTTTACATGAAATTAGTTAGTTTAGGTATCCACTTAGTTATTTTCCAAGCTTTCTCCATGATTTCTCCTCCTTTTCCATCTTTACCTTCCATTTTCCTCTTTCTTCCACTTGATTTCTGATCGGTGTTTAACAAGTGTACTAGATTGGCTAGTAATATTGGAAAATATAATTATGACCTTTAAATATCAAACCCAAGGGAAACCTGTATTTGTATAAAAGAATATTAAATTTTTAAAGTGAAGGTCTGTGTGTAAAAGAAAGAGGAAAAATCCCAGAGGTTGTGATTTTTGGAACGTAACTTAAAATTGAAAAATAGAAATTTAAACAATAACTAATGTAAATGAACTAGATCTTAAATGAAAACAAGTAAACAAATTTAGGAAAAATCAATATTAAAACAACTTTCACTAAAGGACTATCCACTTTAATTCACACTGTAATGACTTAAATTCAATAAAAAAATATTAGTGATTATGGAAAAACTAGATAAAATAAAGCCCGATATCTTAAATCAAGAATATCTTTCTTAAACATCAAATTCTCATTTAAGAACAATTTAACACTTAGCATAAAAATCCAGTTGATATTCCTAAATATTCATTAAATTATTTTACAGAAACTTCAACTCCAATTTATTCTTAGTTCCTCCTCTCTTAGTCTTAACCAATATTATCAACACATAATCATCTCAAAAATCATAAAATAATCCTGTATAGATAATAAAAATTAACCTAAGAACATACAAATCAATAATAATGCCTAAACCAATTTTTAGTTATTCAATCAATAAACCTACAATTAGTCTTAACCAATCAAAGATAAAAATATATTTAAAACCAAGAAATAATCAACTAGTATTGAATTTAAAGCTCAATCAATAAACCTACAATTAGTCTTAACCAATACAAATTAAGGCTTCAAGGAACCTTTAGCAAAAGTAAAGAAACTACTCACTATTCATAGAAAAAATAAAAGCTAAACTAATGAGAAGAACCAAAAATAAAGAGTTATAGAAACTCCTTTAATTAACTTGTACAGAAAAACTAAGGAAACTCTCCAGCACCTGAGTTTTGTTCTTCACAAATACAAAAAAACAAAAGAACGTAAAACTAAATTAACTAAGTAAAGAAGTTGTTGTTGACTACTTGATTCTCCTTGATGATGATGTCCTGGTGTTTTTGTTGATTATTTATAAGCAAAAACAAGTAGTACTAGCCTTCTAAACTTTTTGAATTTGAATAGGAAAAGAACTTTGCTTAAATTGAAAGTTTTGTTAGAGTGTCGACCTTCACTGTATGGCTAAGCAAAATGCAGCTTTATTTGATGCATTGTCGTGCATCCTTTGCTCAATGGCTCCACAGCCAAGCAAGCATTTTGACCTTCCTATACACAATCTTGCATAGGCCATTTGTGTGGTGTACGGCCACGTATGAAATTCCTCTTTCAAGTGTACGGCTATGCAAGGCCATTTAAAACTTTATGCATGGCTGTGATAAACTTCTCTAGACTGCACGTAAGAATTTATGGCTTCATTTCCATAAAATTATCAATTTGACCCGGAACTTTTTATATTTTATAATTAAGTCCTTTTTCCTTCAATTTAGTCTTGAAAAATACCAAAACTTACAATTAGCCCTTAAAACACAAATTTAATCATTTAAACTAAAATTCAACCAAATTAAAGCTAAATAAACTTAATAAAATACCTAAAATCATACTAAAAATATCACATAATTCACAACTATCAATTACTCCTAAAACTCCACCTTGGTCAAATTCTTCCTTGCTTCTTTTCCTCAATTTTCTTCATCTATAATTCAAATTAAACCATTATTTTGGCCCAATTATTTGTCTACTATTTTCTTTCTCAATTTCTCATGAATATAGGTCTATGATACTAGAAAAATATTTATTAGGCTACATAAATATTTTTTGGTCAATTGAATACTATTTTTCGATCCTGTAAATTTTGATCGGTTCGAAAATTCTTTTTTAAAATCACCGTAAAATTGATTATTCACCTTCAAATAATCATTCATAATATTTCAAATGAATCCATGCATTCAGATAATTTTTCAAAGGTCTCTAGCATTAGTTTTTAGCCTATAGACCAATTTTTATCGGTTTGAAATTCAAAAATTTAAAATTATATGAAAAATTATTTTTCACTTTTAAATTTTAATTGGGATTACTTCAAGTGGGTTTATTCAAATGAAATAATTTTTTGAGATTTGTGGAAAATTTTTAGGGCGGTCAAATTTTGGTCAACCTTATTACGGTCTAGGAACATTTTCTTTCACTGTCCATTCTAAATGCCTATCTGATCTCAATTTCACCTTGATTTATATCGCCAAACTTGGTTTAATTTATACTTTCTACTGTTACAATAGATATACTTTCTATTAGTGCAACACAATGGCTTCCTAGGAGGTCATCCATCCTAGTACTACTTTCGTCCAAGCACATTTAAATTCAGAGTTCTAATGCAATCCGGTGCATTAGTGCTGATATGATCACACCTGATACCACCTCAATATCACTATTCACAGCCTAAAAAATACTATTCACAAAAATTAAAATTTTGGACACTTAAATTTTTGGGTTTTGATGTATATAACAAAATTGATTGTTTTGTATTTATATTTCATTTTTGCCTTTAATTATTCTTACATTTTATCTTTATATTATTCAATTGAAGACTAAGGAAAATAACAAAATAAAATCGAAATGTAAAAATGAAAACGACCAAAAAGGATAAAGTGAATAAAGATTTTTAAAAAAAGATAGAAAAAATGATGAAAATCAATTGACCACAAATTACCACAATTGGCAACAATTGACCAAAAATGACTCAAAATAATACTAATTCTTTCAAATTTAATCATTCAAATCAAATGAACAATAGGCTAATGCTAAACTCATTTCATAGGTACTAAAGCCCTCTTAAGAGGCACATATTCCACACCTCACAAACATCATCATACAAATAACCTTAATAATGATGATTTTCTTTATATTCGAGATACAATCATTAGTAAGTGTCAAAACCTATAGTAGACATATTATTTGCTTATGAAATGGAGAAATTTGGTGATGATACCCACCTTAAACTAGATCAGAAGGATAAAGTATTTATGAATGGAGAATGGTTAAGGATTTATTGTAACACCCTTATACCACTATATTGTACGTATAGTGATCGGATGTTATAACATTACAATGGTTACAATTGCTAATACAAATAGTCCGGTACATTTTTTTGACATTCAAACATCATTAAATGAACAATCTATATATAAACTTATTTACAACTTACATTAGACATACATATATAACTTGTAAAAATTTGTACATATAAATTATAGTTTATGTCCACTGTAATCATATACATGTCATGTCTATACTGTCATTCTTGCTTTGTATCATTGTTCTTACTCAACACCAACTTACAGCCACTTTAACTTCCTACTTCCATAACCTGCATGCAGTAGCAACACTCCGTGCTGAGCATTAAAAATGCCCAGTGGTGGATACAAATCCTAGACTTTCCAATAAAATATTCATTCATGCACATACATATTATTTTTTTATTATGTAACCTTATGCATTCAATATTTTGGCTCACCTCTTTTTTTAACCATCAGTATTACTATTTCTTTATTTCATAATTGCTTTATATACAATATTTATTTAATCCCAATTATTTCTAGTATTATTCCTTAAGTCTACTTCTTATCTTCATCTGTATTTATAGAACAGTTACTTAACCTTAATTTTACTTTGTATTTTTAGTTTGTCATCACATATATTGGATTCTATCATACTTTACTTTTCTTATTTATTTTGTTTGTTATTATACTTGGATCATTTTATATTAATTCCAACATACTCATTTGTAATTATTTTTATTCTATTTCAGTCACGCTTAATATGTTACATCTATTATGTTAACAATAATAGTAACTTTTGTTACAGTTATCGTCATTAACTCCAGTGTCATTTGTTTCAATTAAATTATATTCTTTAAATTAATTAAATTTTTTTATCCCAAATTACCTTCATTTTCTTTATATTTCTTTCGATATTAATCTTTCTTCGGTTCATTAAACAATTTACAATTTGCATGCATTTGTTCTTCCTTTATCCTACAGTACTTAAGCCATTTACATTTTTTATGTTCATTTCTTGGTTTACAGTTATATACAATTCGATTCTTATATTAAATTTGTGCCTGGGAGTATTAATAATATTTTAATTAAATCATTGTACCAATATTGTGTATATATTTTCATTAGTTGGTATTTTTTCATTCATTTTATGTCTCTGGTTCCTTTAACTTTTTCATTGTTATCCAATTTCAATTCAGACTCTCAATTCAATTAAACTTATTATCAATATTTTTTTATGCCTTTAGCCTCTTATTACATCAATATATAATTCATTATTTTGCAAGTACCATTTTCGATTGGTTATCTATCATTCATTTTACTATCACACTACTATTCTAGCACTTTTACTTTGTTAATTAGTTATTCAGTAATTTATTAGATATTCCAATATAACGTTCATAGTTGATGATTGATTTTTCTTTTACTTTATTATTTTTCATTCCTTTATAAATTATTCAATTCAATTTTCTTTATAAATTATTCAATTCAATTTCCTTTCTTTCGTTTGCCCCTAGTATTAATCCGGTAAGAATTTGTGAATCGAATACATGGGATTAATACATTTATAGTGATTTTGAAGAACCACTCGAATATTTACATTCCATTTACATTTCACATTTCAACATTTTAACATTTCATTCATTCAGTAGACTGTCATTGGCCTACTAAACCAAGTCATCATGACTCACTTTGCGGCTACATATTTAATATCCCTATGGTTAGCCAACTATATCCTGCACTAGATTACCTATCAGACTATTACTAAGGGCAATTAATAGTGTTTATAGCTGTTTAATAATTTCATTTCGAGTATTACCTTGTTCATATTCAATTATAAATTATTTCATTTCACCCTTAATATCTATTTCATTACTTTTTACATCTCAAACGTAGTAATAGCTTTACTTTAGTTCAGCTATTATACATTACAATTATTATCTATGACAATATGTCAATTTATATATGGTAGTAAAGTCAATATCGTTATTGTACAATAATTACTATAATAGGCTTTCACTATTATTAATATATATCTCATTCATTCAAATAATCATTCCTTTATAAATTCTAGTTAATTAACAAGTCAGTATTATATTGCTTATTTCAATAAATACATTTCTTTATTCTTTAACATAAATTTTCATTGTCATATTACCATTGAATATTCTTTGTATCATTCTCATTTCAGATCCTTAATTCTGCAAATTTTTCATATTATCTGATTTTAACTATCGTTATTTATATTTTTATCCTTTAAATAGTCTAATTATCATTTCGTCCCTCCGAATTCCTTTAATTATGGATTTACCTCTAAATTTTCTTGCATTTACAATATTATCATTAGTTACCCATTACTGCATTTCATTTCTTATTTATCCTGTGAGTTTTTTCTATTTAATTTCTTATAATCTATTAAATTACAAATTCACCATTCATTTTTAGTTTAATTATGAAAATGCCATTAGGCATTAATTAACACTGGTTATTAATTATTCTCTAGGACAATTGCCATTTAATCTTCCAAAATTCATTTAATTACAATTATGCACTTAACTTTCAATTTATGAACAAAAAGATAATTTCTTGTCCAATTAATACCATTAACTTATTATTTACTCAAAAATTACTATTTGATCCTAAACTATCCAAATTACCATTATATCCTTATTTCTAAATAAATTTACCAAAATATCCTTCGGTTAATTTTATTCACAATTTTGCCACTAGCTAATTATTTTACACTGTTAATTTATTATTCATTTATAAAATTACAGTTTAATCCCTAAACTTTATTTCATGGGAAATTTCATGTTTAATACTCAATTAATTTTTTATTTTAGCTATTTAACCCTTAGTTCACTTAGTTTATCATTTTTCCTCAACACTTGGTAAAATTAACAATTAGCCCCTAAACTTTTATTTCCTTCTATTTAGGTTCTTTTTCACTCTAACTATGTCATTTTCCATTCTTTTCATTATTTCAACTTTATAATATAAAAATTAATGTTCATATGCCTTTAGTATTCATTAACATTCAACATTCAACATAAACCTTGGTATTTGTTTTTATAAATTCTATTTGGCCTAACTTCTAATCATACATCCCAATTGAATTTATTCCATTTTCATCACTAATATCATTAAATTTCATACTTATTAACTTAAATCTATGCATAATTAACTTTAACATACAAAACCATTAGTAAATTCCTAAGATTTCCATTCGGTCATAAGTGATCACTACCTTATAGTAATTTTCTTTCATGTTTAACCATTCAAAACATTATTTTTAACATACTTACTCATCTTTATACCAATTATTTTAATTATAAACACATTTATCACAAACATCCTTAACTTACATAATATTAAATCAAAATAAATTAGGTGGAAATTAAGGGATTATATACCCACTTACCTTAGATTCATTTTCTCTTCACTTAGATCCTTATTCCATTACTTTACTCTATAAAAATTCCATCATCTCCATTAAACTCCAAAGGTGACCAAATTTTTCCATGAAAATTCTATAAAAATTATACTTCATTAATTAATTCCAACACCATAAATGAATTCTACACCTTTAAATCTATCTATTTGTGCTTTAAAATTGAATTAAAACCTTCAATTTCTCTTACCTTAAAATTGATACCTAAACTTTAATCCTTGAATGATTTCATTTCTTCCACTTCACTTGAGGTTTAGAGGCTATTAGATTATAATAGAGAAGCTGGATTTTATTTAAGAGACTTGATTTTAGTGGAAAATTGGAAGAAAAGTAAAGAAAAATGATGAGAATGAGAGGAGATAACTTCAGCCAAATAAGAATGGAAGAGCAGCTGAAGAAATTTTAGAGTTAACTCCAAATGTTTTATATTTTTAGGGTATATATACCCTGATTTTTAGGCTGAATGGGTCCAACCAAGGTGGTTGGGCCTAATTCAAGCCCAAATTGATTTTTAAGCCCATTTATGTACTTTAAATTATTTCTCTCTCTTACCAAGCTCAAATTCACTCAAACTTTATTCCATAATTCTTAAAATATATAATATAGCCTCCATAAAAATTTTTAACTCAATAGGAGTCCATTTTTAATTCGATTCACTAAAATTGGTTCGATTAGGCAATTTTTGGTGTTATCGTAAAATTAATGTTTCACTGTCAAATAATTTTAAATACTAATTAGAGTCCAACTTGAACTTTCTATAACTTTTGAAGATTGTTTGCTATTTTTAAAGTGTTGGCAAAACCCACGGTCAATAGATTACTATTTAAATCGAAATCATTATTTTTTTCTTACTTCTTAAGTATAATTTCTCTTAAATATACTTTCAAAATTCTTAAAATATATTCATTAGGCTTCATAAATATTTTTAGATCAATCGAAGATTATATTCCGATCTGGTTCACTTTTACCAATTCGATAGCTCGATTTTCTGTATCACTGAAAAATTACTTTTTCTTTATCATATGATTTTACTCATTAATATGTGCACGTCCATATCTTTGGATTATTTTTTAAAGATTTGGAACATATTTACAGTCCAATCAAACTTCTAGTCAAACCGAAAACTATTTGAACTGAAACTATGACTTTTTCCTTATTTTTGAATTTTGATGACCCATTTGATCTCATTTTCAATCCAAATTAGATTTTTGGACTCCTCTAAAGCTTTTCTTTCCAATGGTCCAATAAAATATTTTTTTGACTCCAGGAGATACTATTCAATCTAATGTCACTATTCACCATAAAAAAATACTAATTTTGACTAACCCCTATATTTGGGCCATTAAATTTATGATGATTCTTCTTCCTTTGTTACTACTCTAAGACATCTGAGATACCACAAAAGTGGCCTAAAATAGGTTTAAATCAAATGAGATGCACAATAAAGAGAAGTGCAGATATTTTTAGACATTAAAAGGATTTGATATCCCTTTTTCCTTGTTAAGAATTTACACAAGTTGAAGTCATTTAAAGGAGGATCCACAATCCTTCCAATCTCCTTTGGATAAGGAAATTATTGAACTAAGACACATCGAAGGCCAAGATCACAATACAAAGCTGAAGCACACTAAAAGAGGTATAGTCTAGAAGGTTGTTTTAACTTGCAATGATTAGGGAAATAATTATGTTGTAATGTCTCCAAAGTAGATCTATAGATGGGAAGTAAGCTATAAAGAATACTATTAGTGACTCCTCATAAATGTATATTTGCCAAAAAATTTCCAACAATGATATTAACTCAAGAAGAGGTTAGACATGCCGATAGATGGCGTTAACCACCACGACAAGGTTAGTCATGACAACAGAGGCCAACTACCACACAACTACAAGATTAGACATGCCGACAGATGGTGTCAACCAATGAATAATTTCACCTATTTTTGTATGTAGACAAACTAGAGCTAATTAGATGCACAAAACTTATCTTGATTCTACATGCTAACAAGCAGAAGCTAATCAGATAGTCAACCAAAGTTTAACACTTTAACAAGTTGATGATAACTATCCAATCAACAGAGGGTTAACACATCGACAAGTTGATGATAACTACCTAACAAAGGGTTAATATGTCAACAAACTAATGGTAACTACCCAATCGAAGATTTTTTTATTCAACTAGAGATTCACCACCTCAGGTACGTATCTTTAATCCTTTCACTCTGAATTTTAGCTCGCTTAGGTACTAGCGCCCAAGTTCCCTAAAATTTGGGGTGACTATAGATATCGTGACCTAAGACAATCCAGATCAGGGTAACTTGATGATGAGGAACCACTCAAATTTCTGATAGAAAGTGTGAATCTCGAGTTTCATCCTTGATTTCCACATTTTTTACAAAATATTTTTGATAGAAAGTGTGTAATTCAATATTAACTTTAGTTTTAGTATGTTTTAGAGCTTTAAAATGCATGATTAAGGTTAGCTTTAAAATGCATGATTAAGGTTAGGCAATTTGGTTTCGTTCTCTTATTACAAAAAAAATGCATTTTACCGACGGATTTGTGCTTTTACCGAAGAAAAATGGTCTTACCGATGGTTTTTTTATTATTTTACCCACGAAAATAATCTGTCCGTAAAACGCTCGTAGGTACCAAATTATCGGCGAAAAATTTCGTCAGTAAATATTACTGACGGATTTACCGACGGATATATAATAAAATTCCGTTGGTAATTTTATTAAAAAAACCGTCGGACATTTCATCAGTTTGACTTTTTACCGATAGATTTTCCGTCGGTAAATTTTATTACTAAAAATATTCATTTATTTTAGTAGAAACAGAGACAGATGTATCCGTCGGTATTTTATCGGTAAAATAAATTATGTATTATTCTCTAAAAATTTTTGCAAAAACTATATATTTCCTGCTAATTTATTTATTTTTTGTTTTATACACAATACATTCAATACAAAAAGTCTAAATTTAAATTGAAAATATATATTAATTAACAAATTTAATATCAAAAAATATTATACATTATAAATATTGTGCAAATAATATAAATATTGTGCACAATATTTTTGTAGTACTGTTTAGAAAATTATCTAAAATTTTATTTTCATAATTATTGAATCTAATTACAATGCCAAAAATAAAACCCTATCATTCTACTATTCTTCAGGATTGGCAGCCCCAAAAATTTCTCCATCAAAATATGAACTACCAAGTGATAAATAACACTCTGAAGAGTCTTTCTATCTAGATAAAGTCTCAAAACCTATAAAAGAAACACATATATCTTAGACATCAAAAGACTGGCATATTCAATTACTGAAATTTAAGCTTGCCAAACAACAAATCTCCTATTCAATATCAGATCATGATATGAATTTCAAGATGTCACTTTAAAGCTCAGTACAATATTTCAAATTAAACCAAGGAGATTATTTCAGAAAGTGAGAGAGAGAGAGAGCATACTAGTGTGGACCTTATCAAAGCTGGTAGCAGCACTACAAAAGTCTTGACATAAACACATCTCTGTTTGTGTGTTCATACATCTAAAATCTATATGCAACCTCAAAAAAATACATATGCAATAAAAATAAAGCTCTCATTTATATATGCATGCTCACATAAACACATACATGTCTAAATGTGTGTATGAGCAATGTGTGTGATGTGGGCATGTCCTAAGGTAACTAATCATTCCATTTGCTTTGTGTTTTCTTCATAGAATGACACCATTGTGATGATGGCTTACAATTGCCTAAGTAATGGATGTGTTTCATATATGGTCAATGAGAATGAGGAAATAAAAATCTGTCCATATTCAACCATAATTACTATGCTTTAATTTGTGTCAATAATGTACATAACGCTTAATACCAGTGTCAAACTAAAGAGCATTTGCTAAAACTCATCATAAGTATAAAATCCTTGCAATATATAGGTTTGCAAACATCATTATATTTCCATTAAACAATTATATCTTTCTGCTAGTTATAATCAATAATGACAGCTAACATTACAGTTACTTTAACAGCAACTAATTTTATTAAAATCCTAACTAGTTAAACTGAAATAACTTTTTCAATGATAATGAAATGAAAAAAACCAAACCAAAACCTTTTTATATGCAGAATGTACATCTCTTTATCTCATAGCTAGTTGGGGTCGCACAACCTTCCCAACCTCAATATCCTGAAAAATAATGAAGATACTTTAAAACTTACTGTTACTATATACTAACCATATATAGATCAACAACAAAAGAATAATTAGATGGTCACAAATTGACAACTAACTTGCTCATCAGCTGGTTCAGCTTTTGATTTTTCCAAAAATTCCCAGCAAATGTAATAAACTTAAAGCTCACTAGTAAATATATGAATTCCACATACTTCAGAGAAGTCGGTAGTGATTCAAAAATCAAAGAGTCTTCCATGTCATAAGTAGTATTTTTCCACTCATAAGGAATGATAATTCTTATTTGATGAACAATTGCCTTAGTTACTAAAATGGCAGAAAGCATAAAAAACAAATTTAGGAACCTAACCAAGCCAGATAAATGCGCCAGCGGAAATGGTTACTCTCATTCAGTAAAAATTCTCAAGTTATTCTGATTGTTCTTGAAATACAAATTCTTAACTAAGATGCCTATGCAAGGAACTTCTTATTATTAAATTGCACAAGATATCATAAATTTGAAAATTATGAGCTACGTAAAGAAAAAAAAAGGAGCTTCTATCTAATGCTGTAGACAGCAATTAGAAAGCCAAAACTTTTGGATGTTACTTGCATCAATATAGGAATTTCATTCAACAAATTCCACATTGGTATAAAAAGAACTCAAAGCCAAACAACAAATTTAAAAACATATGAGTAAAGCTCTGAAAACATGATGACATTCCATAACAGAAAATATAACTCCATACATGTGACACACCTAGAGCTTATGCCTTTGGTTTCAATCCTTCAACTTTTCACAAACCAATTTTAAGTCACATGTGACATTAAACAGGTCTTCTGCATCAAGGTGAAATTCATGAAATATGCTTTTTTCACTAATTCCCAATTTCAAGTATGGAAAACAGTCATAAATAACCTATAAGTTTTCAACAACAACAATAATACATAAGAAAGATTTTATTAATCTTAGATACTACTATAAGAAACCTTTAAGGACTATTATGATAATCCACTTCATTTCCTGAGCATTCGTCTTGTTAATCAAAGTGGAAAGAAATGTTGTTTTCTCTGCCCTATTCTCCCAAAAACCCAAAAGAATGTTGTCATACTTCCCAATATATCACATCCAACATCAAAGAGAAAATAAGAGAATTATTGTCATCTCTTTACAATTAAGTCAAGAAATTTATAAGTCTATCAAAACGATAATGCACTTCTGCAAGCTTCATGAGAGACATTTAACTCTCAAATTCTGCCATAGCATCCCAGCCATTATACAAAAGAAAATTCATACTCCCAATCATATAATACCAAAGTGAGTTCAGATCTAAATGAAGTAAACACAACCACCTGCACACAAGTAACACTACTAGATACTAAATTACCAAAGCGCAAACCACCAATAAAGCACTCTTATAAACTATCAACCAAATAGCAGTTATTTAAGAAAAGTTTGAAAGAAAAAAAAATTCCCTCTCAAAAATCCAAGGGATCCATCTTGTCAGAACTCAAAACACATACCAACTCGCTCAAAATGGCTATTCGCCCTAGCCTACCCATAAGTCTCACTAAAATTCTTATGAATTATAAGGGAAGGAGAAAAAGAAACAATGGTCAAAGAGATTGAATAACCAACCAAGGCAAAAAGAAACAATGTCTAACATATCAGACATTCCAAATGAAAAGCTAAATAGAACCAGCTAGACATGGCAACCCATTCACATCATCATATTGTAATTGATCCTACCCAACAATTAAATGTTGTACTTGATTTCACTTTAAGCCAGGCTATCAAGCAAATCATTTAGTTCCTTGATTGTTAGCCCACCTGATGACATTCCTTGCCTGAGCTGAAGAACCTAATTCCCAAGCACATTGGAAAAAGATTAAAAATCAGCATGACCAAAAGGAGAAAAAAGAGTTAGGTTCTGAATGTACTATGAGAAAGCAGTTAATATTCACATGAATTTTCACATACATTCATGTTAGAACTCAACACATATATGAACGATAATGCGAAAAGTTTCACAACCTCTTAAATCATTACTTTAGCCCTTCAAACGTCGACATTTTCATGGTGAGGGAAGTGGTCAAGAAGAAAAAGACCAATGGCATCATCAGTAATTAGTTTGTAAGAAGGTGGGTTCCATGGGAAAAAAAGCAAATTTTGCAGCCATAGAAGAAGTCACCCCACCCATATCTCTAATTCTCTTATCTCTCTCCACCTCTATCAATCAATCTGTAAGCAAACTCCCCAGCTAAAGATTTTGTGAATAAAGACAAAAATAAACAAGAAACAAAGAGGAGAAGAAGAGAATACCCTATGCTTGAGGAAGCGCTATGGTGGCTCACGGTTCCTGCATTCAGTGTGAGAACGAACCCTAACCACGCAAGCATCCTGAACATTCCTAACTGCAGCTTGCTCGACGATGTTCCTCACAAGAAATCTCTTAATTGCTTTATCACCATAGCTGAAGGTGAAGTTGGTTCCCTTAGAAGTGAGGGATCTGTGGAGCTAGACGGCTGCCGCTAGGGATTTTGCAGAAGAGAGAACAATATCAAATATTGGTTCAGGTGGCTTTTATGGTGCGACAAGATTAAGGGTCTTAGAAAATAAAACCCTTCACCTTTTGATATTTTTGGCACTGGCACCGCTATTTCTTCTGTATTTTCATTACCACCCCAACTTTTATACACTAATTGCATATATATATATATATATATATATATATATATATATATATATATATAATTGCATTATATGTATTTCGGGGACAAGAACGGGAAACGAGGTATCCATTCCGCAAAAAATAGTTTTTTTTTAATTTTAAATGTACTAATAAGCTTTAATTTAATAATATTGGCTTAAGTTCAATTGAAAAAATTTCCAACATTATCTAACCATAAAAATACTTTCATGAATAACGTATTAATATGGTATTATCAGTAATGTGCAAAAATATGCTGCCATTATTTAAGTTAAAAATAAAATAAAATTTGATTTTATAAAAAAAATTATTGTGGATTAATCTTAAATTTGACCTAAAATATTTAGGATAACATGAATTCATGTATATATTGATCGGTTTAAATTTAAATAATAAAAAATATAAATCGTATGGATCGAACTTATCACATCAAAATATAAGAAATTTTTATTTAAACATTCAAAAAATATTTTGTATATATAATTAAAAAATCAGAGTATAACTAAAATATATTAATTATTTTACATAAAAAAATTATATATAACTAAAATGAAAAAATATCTAGTCTAGGCTTTATTTATAAAAAATGATATTTTATAAAAAAAATAAAAAAACAAAATTTTAAACATTTATTTAAATACAATAAAAATAATAACGACGAAAATGACCGTCGCAACCATTCATATTTCCATTTCCCAATATTCCGTCGCTAATTCGTTGATAAATATGTTGCCATTATTTACCGACGAAACTTCCGTCGGTATATAACAAAAAGCATTTATATTTTTGCCGACAAAGTTTTTTCATCGCTAAACCATCGCTACAAAATGGCACCACTATTTTCCTCCAAATTTACCGACCGTTTTCAAGTTTGGTCGCTAAAAAACGTCGCCATTTTGCTTTTTTTTATTTTTACCGGCACATTTGTAATTTCATAGCTAATCCGTCGGTAATATCTTCTTTTAACGACGGATATTCTGTCCGTCAGTAAATTTCGTAGGTAAAATCATTTTTTTTGTAGTGTCTTGCTTGTTTTCTTTACTTTCTATCTGAATTTTCAAGTGATAGATGGAAAGAAGGCCTGACGGATGGTCATCGATCACAATGATTGATGGGACATCTCGATGCCTTCTTCTTATGCATCCCTTCTTGTTTTCTTGATCATCTATTCCTATTTTGGTCAATCTATATCCTCTTTCTAGGCCTTTTAGGTTTATTTTTTGTAACATTTTGCTAGTATAATTTATGTTGCATGTTTAGATATATTTTGATCTTCTTTTCCTTCTATTCTAACATGTTTAACATTCTGTACACTTCATATTTATTCCGGTATGTGTTTTTTATTTTATTTTAGTTTCATTATTTGTTCATTTATTATTTTATTATTCTAATTATTTTGCCCTTTTTAATCCTTTGGTCAATTTTGTTTCTCGTATCCTTGGAGTTTATTTTGGGAGATTAGCACATTCTAGGGGCTATCCTTCAAGCGACTCTTCCTTTTTTCCCATTACCTTATTATTTTGCATTTAATTTTTTGCATTATTTAATTATGCTTTATGGTTGGTTTATTTTATTTATTTGGTTATTTTTCCACTTTCATTATTATTTATTTTGTATGTATTTCAATTTTAGGGATGTAATAGGTAGTAAAAAAGAGGTTTTTTTTTGCACTTTTAATGAAAAATTCACTTAAAATGTCTTATACTTAATTAATTGGATTTTTCCAAATAAAATGGATCAATGTCCAATTTCTTCCAAAAAACCATAAAAAAAATTTGTAAATGTGTATAAGGAAACTAATATTCCCAATCCAAAAAATAGTATGATTTATGTATGTCTTTTTATTTTTGTTTTGGAAGATTTACTTTTGTAATAATTTAAGTTTAATTAATTAATTTATTGCTTTATCGCTTTCAAAATGTTTGATATGTTTATTTAATTAATTGTAATGCATTATGTGATAAAGGAGGTAGTGGACTAATGATAAAAACATAATTATAAGAAACAGGATGCCAAGTAAGAGCGATGTTCCGAACACTGATGTCTGTTTGGGCATCAAAAAGATGAAGATTCATTTTTTAACATTTTTTTGGGTGGCAACTTCACTATACCTACCTTTTGAGCCCATATTAGATGCCTTCATGGGTTGATCATTAATAATAGATTGGGCCCAAATCATTTTCTATTGTGAAGTGACCAATTTATGAGTTTTGGAGAGCCTTATCCAGTTTTGGACCCTAAAAGTGGGCTTTCAGAATCAAACCGAAATCGAGTAAGCTCTAGCGTGCATCACAGTAGGCTAAATGGTTATATGTAAACCAAAGTGTACATATGATTAAAGGCTATATGAAATGATTAAATTTGTCAAAACATACAATTAAATGTATAAGATACATCTTAATATAATATATAATTATTTTGACATATGTGATTTAGAGACATGTGCTTTGCATGATATATGATTTAATTATGAAGAAGTAATCTAAAAGTGAATAAACGAACTTGGCATATGGTTTGATGCAAAAGTTTTTATATGATTTTAGCATTAGATACTAAAATATATCTTCAGCTAAAGTGACTATAAATAAATGTATGATATGAAATGATAAAATTATGGTTCTAGATTCTGACATAGAGTTTGACATGAGGAATGCAATACATATTAATATGATAAAATCTAAGTAATATGTATAAATAATGAAACTAATGCATGTCATTTTACTTAGTATAGCAACAAATATACAAAATATGTGCTCAAGGTTGAGAAAAGTAAATGAATGTAACTAATAATAAGATACTATAAGTAATTAATTAGATTATAGATAAGGCTAATCAATTACTTACTCATATTAATTTGTATTATATAAACTAGAATCAAACATATAATTAGCTTAACCAAGAATGAATAAGAATATAATAAATACATAAAGACAAATGTTATACAATAAATTCATTAAGAAGTGTTAAGGCATAGATAAAGAAATTAAGATTGGCACTTGGAAATAAAATTTAAAAGCATAAATAAGATATACTAAAAACAGATTTATGATTTGATGTTAGTAAAATTATGAAATGATACTAAATGTTATTTCTAAAAGTTGACATGATAAAGAATTAATAAGAAAAACTACATGGTTTTGATTTCAATTTTAGGGATACATATGAAGCTTGAAACATTATATCACAAGTCCAAACCAAATTATATTTTATGCCTTTTTCTTCATTAACCTAACTTTTAATTTACTATTACTCAAACAATTATTTATTTATTTATTTATTTATCTATATTAATAAGCAAACCACTTAAGTATAAACTTAGCTTGTTGGTTTCCTTTTTGCAACTTAAGTATGGGATCGAATACTACCTTTAAGTGAAGGTTGAAAATAGTTAGAGAAGATAAACCAAAATGTGTAGGCAATAGATGTACCTTGTTATTTTGTGCCATACAAGTTATAAAATATATATTGAGCTATAAATATATAGTCAAGTATATAAGTTTTTACACATTATAATAGTTACATAACTTGTACATCTTATGTAATCCTAAGTTTGGTTTATATAATTATGTATGTCTTGGCTTATATAGGAAATTAAATAAAGTAGAGTGTTATACAAGTTTTAGACTTTGAAGTCAAGATTTAATAACATATGGTCTATAGACAAGCTCATTACAAGTTTTTCATTCTCTCCTACGGGGTATGGGGTGTTATAGTTTGCTCTCGTAGCCTTATACAAGATCAAATTTTGCACTTTTAAGAAAATTTTAAAAGGGCATAGACTAAGAAATGATCACTTCACAATAATCAAGGAGCTCGACCCAATTTGCCTAACTTGAGTCTTTAAAGGACAAGGTTAGCATTTTAGATAATTTTTATGCTTTTATTCATAATGAATCTTTAGGGTGCGTATTGCACACCACGAGATAGGTTATTGAGTCACTACCCAATAAAAAATCGAAAAAGTTTAATTGTTTAAGGCCAAACCAAATATAGGTTCAAAACCTTACTCTATTTATGCCCTAAATTAATGTCGAGTTAGTTTAAACTTATAAAATAATGATTTTATCTATCCTCTTACATGTAATTGATCATGTCATTTTAATTTAAAGTGCACTCAATCACCTTAAAAAGTGATAAATTGCATATATAGAGAGAGAAAGGTATATAAAGCATGATATTTACATAAAACATATATCTAAACTAATCATGGCATATTCGTATGTTGAATCGGGCCAATTCATTTATTCCATTTAATTTGGAAACTTTGGTTGCCATATACAAATTGATTAATTTAGACATTGGTCCCTTGAAAACTCTTTTATCATGATATTTTCTTGGTTGAAAATAGAGGGCTTTCCCATTTTATTATGGAAAATTCTAATTGTTTATTACTAAAAATTTATTTTAGTCAAATTAGGAAATATCATTCTTAGTGTGGTTTTTGGATTAACAAACTAGAATTTATGTAAGGTCCCAACATGTACCCTAGAAGAATATGTATATGCTTAAGTGGTATTAGAGATAAAGCATGCCTTGTTAATAAAATTAGTTAGAGGATAGGACATAAACAAAATTACTTTTAAAGATGAAGATACTATGGTAATTTTATTAAACACATACACATGTATAATTAGTGACATATGATGTAGGGATTAAATTGATAAGAGAAATAAGAAATAAAAGGATTTGGTAATTAAAACTATATAGAGGGATTGAAAGAAATTTTGGTAAAAAAAACATTTGGACTAATGACATGGTGAAAATGTATATAGTTTTAACCATACATTTAAGTCACTCAATCCCAAAGGGTAGGAGTGACTCACAATCACCCACTCCCAATGGTGACAAGTGGGATGCATAATGACTTACTCATACCTATAGGGGTGTGACTCGCTTAATCATTCATTGACTCACTCACACCTATGGGGGTGTGACTCACCTAATTATTCATTAACTCACTCACTCCTATAGAGTGAGTGATTGAGTGAGTGGGGGAAAGGTAGCTTATTAATGACCGTTAGATTTATTTAATTAATATAGATGTCCAAGTGAGAATATATAAGGGAAAATATCCTCCAAACTTTAAAATTTCTTATGTTTCTTCATCTTTACTTTTTGGACAAATTGATGTCTCCACTTTTCCTCCATCAATTTCATTTTTATAACTTAGTTTTCACCAAAATTTGTCCTTAAATTTCATCCTAGACTAGATTAAGACAAATATCTCACCATAGTTCAAAGGTAGTATTAGGCATTTTCAAGGTATGGGAACTTTTAATTTCTTTGAATATGCTTGATTTATTTTAATGGTTGGAAATAATATATTGGTGTTTTAAATGATGTAAAAGTATTGTTGTGTTATTTGATCGTGCATGATTGATGAAAAATAGCAAGTATGATTGAGATGAAAAAAATTCTACTTTAAGTTACACCTGACCTAGCAAGGTTGTTTTGTGAATAAGTTAAGTTTTAGAGTCCTAAATTAGGTGATTCAAATAGAATCATAAACTAGACACATAAACCTAAAAGTCTTATGAACAGGTCAAAATCTAATTTTACTAGTAGAATCACCAAAACTTTGATTGAAGTGCAGCAACGGCTATTGACCTATCAATTGGAACAGTTTGGACTATTTTTGAGATATCTCTTATTACAGGTGTCCAAATGACATGATTTTTATGTCATTAGAAAATTATGACACATATATATAACTTTTATAAGAAATAAAAATTTGATTTTAACTCTAGGGTTTTTGAATTTCAGATTGAAGTTGAGTGATGGTCGCTGCCCTGTCACTTAAAATAGAGCCTATTATCCACACCCCTTAGAAAGGTGCAGGCTTAGTAAAGGAAATAATTAAAGCATTATATTAACTAATATGAAAACAATGGTGATGATATGAAACTTATTGGCTTGATCTATATGTTACTTTTATATGAATTCATACACAATTAATAGAAAACACGAAATTGGATGAAGTTATGTTTTAAACATGTAGTTTTATAGTATTGTAGTATCACATGTATGTAATCGTTATTGTAATTACATAATAGTTTTTTCCCCTAAAACCATAAGTTATATATGAACAACTATAATTATTTGATTTTTTGTCATTAATCACATTGTTAAGACATAATTTTTATAATTATGTGTTGTATACTTGATGTTAGTAATCAATGTTCTGACTTATAGTTAATTTAAAAATTAGACTGCTCATCATATATAAGCACACTCAATATATGAACCTACAACTTCTGCATAGAAATTCAATGTAATTCATAAATTAAATGCAAGTTATAATTATGAAAGATTAAGGAGCTAGACTCGTACTTATGAAATGAAGAAAAAACACAACGATGGTGACAAAATTAAGACCAATAATAAAATGCATAGAATACATAAGGTTATAATAAACATTGGTATGGTATGAAATCTATTAGTTTATTAAGTACATATATAGACTTTCTTGGTTAGCTTAATCATATGTGAATAGTTACTAAGATTTAACTACAAAATTAGTTTTGCATATATATATATATATACTATATATATATATATATATATATATATATATATATATATATATATATATATATATATATATATATATATATAAGAGTCCTATGAGTGTTAAGATTAACTAAAAATAATTAATATAAATCAAGTAATTTAAATTGATATATGTATGCTTAAAAGTTATATGAATGTTTTGAAACCAGTGAAGGTTAAATAAATAAGTGATTAACTTAGTATGCATGTAATTAACCAATGGACTAAGATTTGTATGATAATATAATGAATGAGTATGATAAAGGTTGTTGTATAATAATATGTGATGATATGAACTTGATACCTGTTATTGCTACATTATCATATGCTTAATGGCATGCTCATACGTGTGTCTATTATTAACAACTTCTATGAGAGGTCATCCTCATGGTTTGTGTTCCCTACTAAGCTAGTAAGCTTAGCACGGATTTTTAATTTGTGTAGGTCTAAAGGTAAAGGAGTTGAACTCAGGGATCATCTGCAGTATTGAAAGCCAACACAAAAGGAGGATATTAGGATTTAAAGTTTAAAGTTTATTAATAATGTTAATGTATTAATATGAGATTATGTTATCCAATATGTATAATAATAATATTGATGTAAATGTATTCTAAACTTGTAGATTAATAGTAATTTCATGGTATTGATGTACAAGTAATTTAGAATATGTTTTAAGACAACATAACACGTGTTGACAAATTTAGTTAATAATGAATGTGTAATCCAGTACAGTAGTTACATATTAGAGATTAGAGGAAGCATTACATTTAGTGGTATCAAAGTATAAGTTTAGGTGATTTTAGTCAATAGGAGTCTAGGAATAGATTATTATGTATAGTTATGTGTTGAATTAATATAGATATCCCTATTTTGCTTGATTGTAGGTTAAAAGATGGATGGTTCGAAAGAAACTAGAGAAAAAGTTAGAGAAATCAACAACCTTATGGAATTTAATTTAATTAACCCCAATCCATTTTTTATATCTAGAGATGAGATATCAGCTATAATATTAGAGTACTTATTGAAAACGAACCATAAATTGGCTAAGATTTTACAAAGTTTATCGGGCATAGGGTACTAAGAGATGTGGAAAGGAAAAAAAAGATTAAAAGATGTAAGAGTGAGAGTACAGAAAAGGTGGAAACAAGTAAAACAAAAAGAGTATTGGAAAATGGTTATACTAACTTCAAGTATGGGAAGAGAGTTTGTATTACATAGGCAACTCCAACCCTAATGACATCACAACCCATGCAAGGACTAGCTGGACAAGGTAGAGGAGCCCAAGCTTGTAAATGCTCACATTGCTCTAAAAATCATTGGGGTGCATGTAGAATTATCAAAAGGACCTATTTTAGATACGAGTGCATAGATCATTTTATCACACATTGCTCAAAAAAGTAAGAGTAAAGTGGTGCATCACAAATGAGTGGAAAGAAGTTGGATATTCCAGCTATATCTCGAAGGGAAGAGATAGATCATAGTGACAGGGATCGATCCATGGAATTAACTATATAAGTACGGACTAATAGGATCAAAGCTTTAATGAAGTGAGATGTAATTGGAGAAGCTTTTAGTACTACATCTTCTCCTCCTTTTTGATATTGACATATACATATGTGTGTGTGTGTGTGCGTGCACGCGCACACACGTGCACTAATAGGCCCTAATAATATGATTAGATGTATACATTTGAAGTTTTCAAATGAAATGGCATAAATAAAAATGAAAAATCATGACTAACAAATTAATGAAACAAATAGAAAAATTCCACAGTGTATGTGATAAACCCTAAAGGTTAGAATTTAATTAGAATAAGATTTAAGCCAATTAGAATTATATGACTTTAAATTGAAAGACTTTGGTACACTGAGGAATTGTTTAGACATTTCTTCTGAAGATAATTTAATGATAGTAATCAAGGGGAAGTGAAGGGCAATTGGGCACCCTAAATTGATTTTAGAATTAATGACCTTTATTATAAGTATGAATTTTGAGGATGGAATTCTTTTAATGGGGAGAGAAATATGAGGCCGCAACATGTACCCTAGAAGAATATATACATGCTTAAGTGGTATTTGAGATAAAGCATGCCTTGTTAATAAAATTTGTTGTAATATAGGACATAGAGGGAATTGCTTTTAAAGATGAGGACACTATGGTAATTTTATTAAAGATATGCACATGTGTCATTAGTGACACATCATTTAGGGATTAAATTAATAGGAGAAAAGAAAATAAAGAGGATTTGGTAATTCAAAGTGTATAGATGGATTGAAAGAAAATTCGGCAAAGAAAATATTTGGATTAATGACATAGTGAAAAATGGATATAGTTTTGACCATACATTTGACTCACTCCTAAGGTGTGGGAGTGACTTATAGTCATCCACCCCTATTGGTGATAAATGGGATGCATTTTAGCCACATAAATGACTTACTCAAACCTATAGGAGTGTGACACACTTAATCATTCATTTACTCACTCACACTTATAGGGGTGTGACTCATCTAATCATTCATTAACTCACTCACTCCTATGATGTAAGTGACTAAGTGAGTGGGAGTGAGTAAGTGGGGGAAAGGTGGCATATTGATGATCGTTATATCTATTGAATTAATCATAGCCATCCAAATGAAAGTATATAAGGGAAAATATCCTACATACTTTAAGATTTCCTACATTTCTTCATCTTTTCTTTTTTGGCCAAATTGATGTCTCCACTTTTCCTCCATCAATTTCATCTTTTCAACATAGTTTTCACCAAAATTTCTCCTTAAATTTCATCTTACACTAGATTAAGGCAAATACCTCACCATAGTTCAAAGGTAGTATTAGGAATATTTAAAGTTTAGGAACTTTTAATTTCTTAAAATGTTTTTGATTTATTTTAATGGTTGAAAATCTTATATTGGTGTTTTGCTTTAAGTATGGTTGAGATGAAAAAATTTTGCTTTAAGTTTCACCTGTCCCAATGAGGTTATTTTATGAATATGTTGAGTTTTAAAGCTCCAAATTGGGTGATTCAATTAGATCATAAACTACATATATAGATCTAAAAGTCTTATGCAGAGGTTAAAATCTGATACTATCTCTAAAATCACCAAAACCTAGATTGAAGTGTAGCCATGGTTAATGACTTGTCAACTAGAATAGTTTGAACTATTTTTAAGATATCTCTTGCCGTAGTTATCCAAATGACCTAATTTTTATGTCATTATAAAATTAAGACATAGATATAAAACTTTTATGATGAAATGGAAAATTGATTTTACCTTAAGGATTATTGAATTTTAGATTGAAGTTGAGTGATGGCTACTGCCCTATCACTCAGAGCAATCTAGAGTAGTCTATTTTATTTTTATAAATATCTCAAGATATAGAAATCCAAATGACTTGATTTTTAATACCATTTAAACTAGAGACATAGAAAAACAAAAGTCCAGAAGACCATTTGAACTAAATTTGGCTGGAACCATGTCAAAAATGCAAAACAAGGTAAAAATTTTGCTGGAGGCATCAAGTGAGCATTGTAAGGCCTCACGAATTACATGGAATTTTCCAAGTATTTCTAGAACCTTATAAACATATACATAAAGATATGATATGACATGTTATACATGAAATATATGTTAATTGATTTGAATTGGGTGATTAAGTTTCATTTGGTACATTGCATATCTTTATAAGTATATTGTATGAGTATGTATATGAAATGTGCAAGTAATGAAGATATGTGCATACTTAATGTATGTCTAAATCATAGACATATCTTTATAAAATGTATGCATATTTTATTTTAATAATGAAGAAAATAATGAAATGAAATAAGTAAAACATCCATATACAAGTGAAGAACTATATGCTTTTTGCATTAATTACTAGTACATGATATGCATACATGAACATGTATATGACTCTATTTTTATAAATTCATGCATATGGCTGGGTTAAAGAAGTATACGCTTGTAAAGAGAAAAGTTATAAAAATCAAAGGAAGTAAATTACAATTGCATGCGTCTATGTTTAGATTGTGGATAGATAGACATGCCTATAAGGATATATTTCAACTTCCACAGTTTTGATCCCGTTTGGATCGTAATACAACGTTGGCCCCATTTGGATCACTTATTTGACCATGTTTGGGTCCACTTAACCAGTCTATAGTAAAGTGTTGACCCTATTTGGGTCTATAAATCCGATGCTTTTGGGTATCAACAGGGCCAGTTATCCACACCCTTAGAAAGGTGTAGGCTTACCAAAGGAAATAATTAAAGTATTATATTAAGTAATATGACAATGACAATGATGATATGAAACTTGATGGCTTGATCTATATGTTACTTTTATATGAATGCATGCATAATAAATAGAAAACATGAAATTGGATGAAGTTATATTTGGAACATGTAGTTTTATAGTATTGTAGTATCACATGTATGTAATTGTTATTGTAATTACATAATACTTTCTGCACTTTAGACCATAAGCTATATATAAATACGTGTAATTATTTGATTGTTTGTCATTAATCACATTGCAAAGACACATTTTTTGTAATTATGTATTGCGTACTTGATGTCATTAATTAATGTTTTGACTTATGGTTAATTTGAAAATTAGATTGCTTATCGTATGTAAGCACGCTCAATATACGAACCTACAAATTCTGCATAGAAATTCGATGCAATTCATAAATTAAATGCAAGCTATAATTTTGAAGGATTAAAGAGCTAGGCTCGTACTTATGAAATGAAGAAAAGACATAATGATAGTGACAAAATTAAGACCAATAATAAAATGCATAGAATACATAGGGTTATAATATAAACATTGGTATGGTATGAAATCTGCTAGTTTATTAAGTACACATATAGACTATCCAATATACTCCACCACCCCATTTTAAACCCTCTTCACCACCTCTATCTCTTCCTCCCTCGCCATGTAATCCTACCCTAAAACCTTTTCAAGGTCACCCACATTCTTGTGCTACACAATCTCTTCTTTGGAAACCAAAACCTACTGAACCACCTCCTTCTATTTTCATGTACCAACCCACTGCTCCTTACACTAATGAGTTTCCTTCTCTTCAGGAACTTACCAACCCAAACACTAAATTCGTACCACTCCCTTTGTTAAATCTTCAGGTGTTACCCTTGAAGGAATCCCTCGATTTGTTCCTTCCATTGAAGTTATTCTAAACTAGCAATCGAAAAATACTTTAGCTCAGAATAAAGTAATTCACAAAATTGAAACAAAAGTTGATAATTTTTCTTTTTGTGTTGATCCTTTAGATTCCAAGATCTCTTATCAAAATTCTGTTGCATACAAGTTGCTTCAATATTTATAGAATCAAGTTGCAGAGTTAGATAAACAATTCATGACTTCTATTGATCAAAAGGTGTATGATTCTACTTTTACATAAAAAGCTTCTGAGATTACCCATTTTAAAGCAAAAATTGTAGCCATTAAGAGAGATCTAAACAAGACTTCCACTCTTGCACCTCCAACCATGTCTTTCCCCATAAAGTTTCATTTTCTTTCATTTTAGTCCTTGATCTTACTTTCTTTGCCAAAATTACAATTTTGTCTAAATTTTCTCAAAATTTTCACCAAATTACAATTTCGCCCTTAATTTATAGCATTTGTTCAAAATTCACTTTCTACCCTTTCTGTCTGCAAATTTTATTATCTATTGACTATTTTACTCTCATTTACTCTTTTTGTATCCTTTTTTCATTTTTACTCCTCAATTTATATTTTAGTCTTCAATATTTCTTTATGTCATGGTAAATTACCATTTTACCCTTTTATTTTACTTTTTGCTAATTTACATCAATTTGATTCTCTCGTTATCATTATTTTGCTAGTTAATCCTTTTGATGCTTATTTCTCTTCTTAATTTCCACATAATTTTTAAATGTAAAATTTCAAATTACTCTTTAAACTTTTTATTTTATCATTCCTCGCTTGGTTTTACCTCAACTTTGACCATTTGTCTTAACTATTATTATACTCATTTGTTTTTCATATAAATCTTACATAATTCCTACTTGAATGTGAAATTACAATTAGGTCCATAAACTTTTTATTTATCATATTTGACCCTGTTTGATCTTAATTTTGACTTTTTTTGCTTTTTTGACTTTTATTGCCCTCTAAGTAAAAAATTTGCAATTTGATCCTTACGTTACTTCATAAAGTGGTTAATTACATTTTGATCCATAAAATTTTCATTAGTTACGATTTTGCCCTTTTTTACTCATTTGATCATTGTAACTTCGTTAATCATCTTATTGATGTCAAATTATAATTTGGTCCCTGATTTATTGCTAATTATTTTTTTATCCTTTTGAATCTATTAATCATGTTTTTCACTTTATTTCTTATTTATTCACATTTATGACCGCTTTATGCTTGATTTACTTTTTTATCCTTATTTTTTCGAGTAATTATAATTTTTCCCTTTTTGAACTATTAACTATATTTTTCACTTTATTTCTTATTTATTTAACTTTATGGCAACCTACATTCATGTTTTACCCTCTTACCCTTATTTTCCCATATATTTACAACTTTACCCCTTGTTAACATTATTAACCTCATTTTTCACATTATTTCTTACTCAATCAACTTTATGAATTTTTTTATATACGATTTATTGTTTAATTCTTATTTTTTTATATTTACTATTTTTTTCCAGAGTGATGACTAGTGAAAATCCTCGAATTAGATATACAGGATGAGAACTGTATGAGTGTATGAATGTACTATATGATTGTATGTAAGGTGACTAGTTGAGCATAGCCATCCCTCAAAATTATATGTGTGAGGTGACTACTTATGCACAATCTGATCTCATGGTGCTATTGAGGTATATGGATCACTATGGCTAGCCATTATATCCTAAGGTCCTGGATCATCCACTGTATACTAAAGGTAACTAATTATTTTACTTTATATTGTATTTATATGCCAAACTTTATGTTATTTCTATTATGTATCATATCATACTTTCTCATTCTTCTTACATACATCGATATTTCATGTAAGGCCATAATGCATACAATAAATATCATTTAGACATGATAAAAATATGGCATTTTCACAAGGGTTACTATTCGGCCTCAACAAGTCTTACAACATGCCATGTGTTTTCTTCTTTCTTTTCATGCTATACATGTTCCTAAATTCACTTTAGGTGTTTATATGTTATCATACATCCATGGTACCTTATTACTTCTTAATTACCCATGTGTACATTTCTATATCCACATGATGACCATTATGTCTACATGATATTTCAAGCTTGCTTACTTTAGTATTATATAATTTATACTTAATCTGCCAAATATTATCAAATTATCATATCATTCCATATGTAATACTGTAATACAATTTAGCCAAGTCACATTTCCATACTTTCCTTATGGTTTTCATATATTATCATACTTTACATGTTTTGATGATTATTGTATACCTTTATGTATTAATATACATTTTAGTTTTTCTTTGATAATCTTTAGTTACATAATATTACATCATTATATACGCATAGTAAACATTATGTCCATATATTTGTTCAAGTTTAAATCATTCCAATTATTTTAATTTAACCTAACATAACACATTTTATGCTTATATTATTAATTAACATAAATTTATCATATTATTCTTTATTATGTACAATTCGGCCAACAATAGATTTCCCATTTCCAAAGTGTTTTCTCCATTAATTCCTACTCAAATCACCTTAATTCATCATTCTAACATCTTATCTCAATTTATTTTACATTTTTACTCAAATTTTTAAAGTTACATAATGTAAATTCTAAATAAATTTCAAGTAATTAAATGAAATAAAGTGTAGTTTATATCTATTAACCTTATTTTGGCTTGAGAATGACCTACTCTTCCTTTTCCTCTCTTTTTTTTCTCCTTGCCTTTATCTTTTCCCTAAATTTCCTCTTTAAGCAAAATTTAGGAGGGAAAAATTAATGAGTTTTAGCTATGAATTTAAATAAATAAAAGCTACTAAAGAACACTACTAATCATTCTCCACAATCCTATATTAAATTTCCTAACTAATTCTAATAAAAACTCAAATAGTTAACTAATTAGGTTAATCTTTTCTCATAAAAAATTCTCCACTTCCAAGCCTCCTCTTGCTTCAATTCAATTTCTAGGATGTAGAGGATAATTTATAGAGTATATGGGAGAAATTAGGGCTTGAAATATGGTGGAAGGAAGAAGAAACAAAGAAAAAATAATAGAACTGCAAAGAAAAGGGATGGTTCAACTTTCTCAAGAAAAAAGGAGGAAGATGGCAGATTTTTGGGCAGAATTATAAATCATTTTAGATCCCTTTAGTCTACCCTTAAGTCCACCAAATCTAAGGACGAGATTCCTCCATTTACTATATGATCCAAAGGCTTATTTTTAAGCCACTTGTCACAATTTCAAAAATCCCTACACCTTCTTAGGATATGCTACTACATCTAGGTGATTATAGATCATTTATAATGACATTTATGTTCTTAGATATTTTAAATATGGCAATTAAACCCTTTAATTAATTTAATCTCCATTTTCACCCTTTTTGCCATTTTTTGGAAATAAATGTTTTGCTTATCAGAATTCCCTAAAATTTTTTTCGCATGCAATAGCATATACAAAACCATGTTTTTAAAATTTTAGCTCATTTCGAAATCATTTTGGTATACTTTTGGCTTCGAAGGCAATTTTAGTTAGTCCGAAATTAAAAATTTCAGAACTATTAGGAAAATTATTTTCCATTTCCAATAGCTTATTTATGCTATTTCTAATATGTCTATGTGATCGAAATAATTTTTGAAGCTCTATATAATATTTTTGAGTCCAATCAAACTTTTGGTTAGCCTTTTTTGCTGTACAAAGTAAAATCTTCTCTATCTGATTTGAGGGCTCATTTAACCTCATTTTCATCTCAAATTATATCACTGAACTCCATGTAATACCTATTTTCTTATTTCAATAATAAATCAAACTACCCACTAGGTCACCCATCCTCAGATTTTTCTGGCCCGAGCATATTTAACACTTGTTCATCTTTAAAATTTTCTATATTGTACTATTATAATTTCTCAAAAAATTATCCCAAGGTTACTATTCATACTCTATAACATACCATGCATGCCAAATGCAAATTTTCGGGTGTTACAGTTCTTAATTCGAGAATAGGGAATTCAGCTCAGCTCTTTTTTTATTGGACAGATTTATCAAAAGGTCTCAGTCGCCTTTGTACTTCCCAGAAATTGATCCAAAACACATTGAAGAAAGGAAAGAATCCACAGCTCAAAGATACTTGCAAATGCCAATATTTGGAAATTCAATGTTTCCCTAAAAAGAATTGTTCTTGCAAACCTTACAAGCGTTCTAAGTGGTTGAAGAAGTCTAGGCATGTGTTTCCCTCATAACGAGGATGTAAGATTTGATTCTTTTGACATAAGAAATTTAAGCAGAAAAAAGATAGATGCTATATCTATGAAAAAAAGGTCATTTTGCAAAAGCTTTCCCTAACAAATGAAGATCACAAAAGCTCATCCAGTAGATTCAACAAACTTTTCCCATAATTCTTCAAGATGATGATATTGAATCACTCTTCTCCATTGATAATGATGTTGATCCTTATATTCTCTTTGCAATCCAATATTCTAATTCTAAATTAGATGAAAATTCCCTAAATGATGCTTTGACAAACATTGCTGCAATTAATGCCTTTCCACTTTCTATTTGTTGTCCTCCTCCACATTTGAAACTAACAACAACAGAACACATACCCTTTTCATGCCTAAAAATCCCATTTACCCTTCCTTCTTTCCATCAACATATTTCTCAAAACCTATATCCAAATCCATTTTCTCTACCCATAAATCCCGACCACATCCTTTCATCACATCCCATTCCATTAGTCCCTGCTCACATCTTTCCTAACAAATTTACCAACCTATCTATGTCATTACTTTCATTGATATTGGTGTTTACAATACTATTCTTAATCCCAAAATACTTCCCTTTGAATTTTGGAAATCTTATACCCAACATTTCAAAGTTGCTAATCAGGGTATACTCACCATCAATCTCAAGACTAAACAACCCATCAAGATTTAACTGTTTCCAAATTATTACGTATGGGTTCATGCCCTTGGTTCAAATTTTCCTGGTAAAGATCTAGTTTTTGGTTTTGATATTTTGTTTCAATTACCCAACTTATACATTCAACCCACAAAACTTTGTTACCAAAAACTTTTTCAACCTTATACCACCCAACACACCTTATTCACTATTCAAAGCCTGAATCCTTTTATAGACCTTCAAACCCAACTTGAAACCTATTGCTGTGCCATTTCTCATTCTAACTTCCTTATCAAACACCCTTCCCCTTTGTGGATCCATCCTGAATTTTTCATTACTTTACCTTTTAAGAAATCTGCAGATGTCAATCCCATAAAAGCCACCCATCCTAGTATGTCACTAAAATACTATTCTCTAGCCAAAAAGGAATACACTGTGTTGTTAACCCAAAAACTTATTAAGCCCACATAGTCAATTGGGCTTGTCAAGCCTTTTATGTCAACAAACACTCTGAATAGCTTTTTACAATTAGCATTGATCCCCTTAATTAGCCTAAAATAGCTTTTTGCATCCCAAACTTCCATTACTAATGGACTGTTATACCATTTGGTCTAAAAGTTGCTCCTTCCATTTTTCAACAATCTATGATTCAAGTTTATGAGCCTATGCTTTATCATTTATTGATTTATATTGATGATATTCTCATCTTTTCCCTTGATGTTCCTTCTCATCAGAAGCATTTTTAACAATTCATCAATATTACTAGAGATCATGGAATAATGTTGTCTCTAATTAAAATGATTCTTGCCAAGGATGAAATTGATTTTCTAGGCATGCATTTTCTCAATGTCACATACAAACCTCAACCTCACTTAGCCTCTGAACTTCTCAAATTTTTTGATAGCCACCCACTACAAGAAAATCAGCAAATAGCAACGGAAATTAGCAACCGAATTTGTTGAATTTCCGTTGCTAATAAAAATTAGCAACGGAAAATTCGATTGCAAATTTGGCGGTTGGTATTTTTAGCAACGGAATTATTTTCCGTTGCTATTTTTACCAACGAAATTAGAATTTTCGTTGTTATTTTCACCAACGGAATTAGATTTTTCGTTGCTATTTTTACCAACGGAATTAATATTTCCGTTGCTATATTTAGCAACCGAAATCAATTTTTGTTGCTATTTCTAGCAACCGAATTGAAGTTTCGGTTGCTAAATTCAGCGAAAATTATAAAAAAAAATTGCGACGGAATTTTAGTTGCTATTCCGTCACTAAATTATTGTTAATTTTGATGAGAGATTGAAGGGACTCTTTATGCCTTGTAAATTCCATTTAGCAACACTCAACCAAATCAAATGACAGAAGCTCCCAGAAACAAAAACTTAAATTGTAATGGAGATATATTCAGTAGGCATACAAAGACTACTAAAAATTTCAGAATCTTCATTATCTTGCTTTCACCATTAAAAAAATGTCAAACATGAAAATAATCCTTACCAGTTCTCATCAAACACAGATGATATATCCTTCCAAACCCCTTCTTCCATGAACAGATAATTTCCTTCAACTATGACCACTTTGTGCCTGCATATTGAAAGAAAATAAGCTCTATGTCAAATCACAAGCTAAATCTTTAACCTTTATTGTGTGCATTTTTTGATATAATTACAATTAGAATGAGAATGAGACTTCCCCTCTGTTGCAAACGGTATTAAATTTATTCAATTTGAGCTAATTGAAATATGCAAAAAGACAATCAAGGAATTAAATTATATAAAATAAAATTTTAAATGAGTTTAAATGTATTTTTTTATGCATTAATGTTATATTTCTCAATTTGGCCAGCTAGCATTCCACATTTTAATTTACTCCAAAAGTCATACTCGCTTGTTGTGGTCTACCTTTTTTTTTCGTTATTATTATAATAATTATTGTTATGAATATATTATATTTTTTGGTGCTCGCTATAAAGTTCAAGCAAAATAATATTTAATTCCCACATAATATTTTATGTTAAATATCAAATAGATAAGTGTGCATGTGGTTGGCATGGGGAAAAAGACAAATGCCTTATAATCATAAAATATTATATTAATATAATTTAGACTCTGATATATATATATATATATATATATATATATATATATATATATATATATATATATATATATATATATATATATATATATATATTGTCCTTACCTTTTAGTTTAATAAATATCTCTTAGGTTAACATAAGCAATCATCTGCACAGTACACCTTAACATAAGCATAACATTCAAAATATAGTTCTTTTTTTTTCCAGGCAGAGTTACAAGTGTTAGAACAGCAGAAGACATATTAACAAACAAATGAGCTCCAGTAGTAAGAATACAATACAAGGATAAAGGTTTACCTTCACAATGAACTGCCTAATCATCACTTGTTTTGTTTGTCCAATCCGATGAATTCGCATGACAGCCTGTTCCTCTACAGCAGGATTCCACTAAGGATCCTATGGAAATTTTGAACATTAAGCCATGGATCACACAAAGCATAACATATAACAAAAGGAAGCATGATAAGTTGGCCTGAACAAACATCTCACGGAAGAAGGAGGATACAAATCAACATGCAATTATAATTTGTACAAAAAATTGATTATCATATGCAGCTTCTCTAACCTACAATTAGTTGAGGAACCCCTAAACAATGTATATCTGGGAAAACAATATAATGTTTCTATTCTAACATAAATAATAACCATTTATTACTTGATTCGATGATAAACAACTTTGTTTAATTAATTGATTGGAATAGCTTAGAAGTATGGGCACTTGAGATTGTTGATCTCCTATCTGGTCTTCTTCCAGAACCCAAACTTAATACATATCTACTCTAGAACTTGAGATTTGGATTTATTTTACCCACTCAACTTTTCGAGAAGACACTCAATCCTCTAAACTATTAATTTTCGCAACACAATAAATTTTTAAATGCTAAAGTGGAATTTTATTTCCAATGAGAAATAGACACTTCTCTTTGGGTCAACATGAAAAAATTATACTATCTTTTTTCTTGTTTATTGGAAAGAAATTTTACGTCAGCATTTAAAAACCAATCATGTATGGAAATTAATACTTTAGGAGGTTAAATGGTTTTTCGAAAAATTTATACAGTAAAATGATTGAGGATAAAAGTTAAGAGAACTATATTAAACATTTATCAAAAACACTTTTTCTTGTATTTGATTAAATTAATCTTTCCAAGCTTTGCTCTAAGGTTGTTTTAATTTTGGAAATTCCAGCTTTAACTTGCACATGAAAACCCACACTATATTAAACATTTATCAAAAACACTTTTTCTTGTATTTGATTAAATTAATCTTTCCAAGCTTTGCTCTAAGCATGTGAATTATGTTAATCAGCTAAAACGGGGTGCCCAATGCAGATTGGAAATTCATGAAAGTGCAGATATCCAGGACAGAACAATAAAAACCCACACAAAAGACATGATATCTGAGTTTCAATATTTACAATACTTTAGCCCTAAATAAATCTTTATACTAGCAAAACCAACTTGAAATAATCAATATTTGTGCATTCATAGGGAAAAAATAAACTTGAAGAGTTAAAGAGCATTAAAGCCTAGCAAATAATTTGCTATATAAGCTCTAAAGCAGAACCAACGCCAGGAACATCTACAAGTTCATGTTAGCCTACTTTTCTAGAGCATCAACGTTGAGTTTACATTTGAAATGTATCTTTGAAATTCTTACAAAACCAAGCACATCACTTCAACATTGCAGCAGCTCAGAATCCATACCTAGACTCGCCGGACCGATCGCCAGAGCTTCGCTGGAGACTCGTCGGGAAGTGCATCGAAGCTGTCCACTTGAAGATCCAGGCCCGGGGATTCCACGATGGGTGATCACGCGTCCAACGGCCACCGGAGTTGATCGGGATTTAAAGAAAATCGTCGATAATCTCTCTCTCCGATCTACTTGCTATCGATGAGAGAGGAGAAGCGACGGACATCGGAGGAATCGTCTCAACCTCGGGATCCCACCGGTGCCATCAGTCTCCTCGATCGCTGTCGAGGTCACCGAAAAGAAGGGGGAAGAAGCTATAGTGGTGATGGGGGAACTGAAAGGAATCAAGCCACCGAAGGAAGACAGCACCAGAAAAAGTGATCGGAGGATAGTGGCAGTGGCGATCCGAGTCTCCTCGCCGACGTCGCACGCGGCGGTGGCTGGACGGCGGTGCCAGCACCTCCCTTCCTCTTCCCGTTCCCGATCAGCTCTCACGTTCTCCTCTCTCCTCTTTTTTTTTCTTTTCTAACCACACACACATCTTTTCTTCTTTTTGTTTCATATATACATATACATATATATATATATATATAATTCTTAAAATCTCTACCATTATTATTAAAATATCTATTATTATTATTATTATTATTATTAAAGTAGCATACCATATCATCTCACTTTGTACGCCTAAAATTTAGAGGTAATTACCCCATATACAACCTTTTTAGAAAACTTTTCACCCATACAACTTTTAAAAATTTAGTTTATAAAAAATACACCTTTTATAATAAGACAAAATAAGAAAAGCCAAAGAAAAGTTTCAGACTAGTTCAAAATGGAAAAATCTTTACTAACTAATTTAAACAAAGAATTATATAGAGTTACTAATTAATTTAAGCAATTAGAAAAAATAGATAATACTAACATGACAAATAGAAAACTAATACAAGAAATTAAAATACAATTAAATCCAAATGCAGAGAAAATAAAAAATTTTGAAAACTTAGATTTAGATGGTGAGAGAGAGAGAGAGGAGCGACAGGGAGAAGACACAGGTGGAAGACAATGATAAATTTATAGCTAGGGTAAATTATAAAGTAGCAAAAAAATAGCAACGAAATTTATATTTCGTTGCTAAAATAGCAACGGAATTTCATTTCCGTTGCTAAATTTTGTTACAAAATTTTTCCCATCTTTTGGAAAAAAATTTAGCAACGGAATTTCATTTCTGTTGCTATTTTAGCAACGGAAGATAATTCGGTTGCTAAATAGCAACGGAATTTTTTTGAATTCCGTTGCTAAATAGCAACCGAATTATCTTCCGTTGCTAAAATAGCAACGGAAAAAAAATTCCGTTGCTATTTTTCGTTTCAATTTTTTTCCGCCATCTTTTGGCGCCTTAATTAGCAACGGAATGTGATTCCATTGCTAATTTTCGTCGTTGAATTTTGGCGCCAAAAATTCCCTCCACTTTTAGCAACGGAAGATAACCAAAAATTTTTCCATTGCTAAATATATAAAATTTAACCAATTTTAGCAACGAAATTTCATTTTCGTTGCTAAATTTTGTTAGAAAATTTTTCCCATCCACACTACGGTTTTTTAGCAAAACCTTTAAACTAACTTTTAAAATAAAATCCTCGATATTGCTAATTCATTCCACACTATAGTTTTTTAGCAAAACCTTTAAACTAACTTTTAAAATAGAATCCTCCACCCTGGTTTGCCACTCACACTCATTCAATCCAAAAGATTAAGTCCATCACTCAGAATTTTCCAACTCTTTATATTCCTTCCATTGGAAAAAGAATACTCCAGGCAAATGCTAGTGATGAATGTTGGGGTGTCGTGCTACTTGAAGAAAAAGACAATGTTAGAAATATATATGGCTATGCAAGTGGACAATTCAAAGACTCTGAATGGCATTATCACTCCATTTTTAAAGAAATCTTAGCCGTGAAGTATGGTATAAGAATTTCATCCGATTGGACATCACTTTACAGTTGTCATGGACTTTTCATTTTTCCCAAAGATGTTATCCTTTAAAGATAAGATTGTTCCCAATTAGCAACTTCTCAAATGGGCAGAATGGTTTAGTCGATATAATTTTGATTTTAAGCATATAAAAAGGCATGAAGAATCTCATTCTAAATTACCTCTCCGGACCTCCAAATCCACCCAAATTAATTACCTTAGTTTCCACTCTTTCCTTAGTCTTCAATATGGACCACCTAAAGCTAGATCCCAATCCTTAAAAAAATGATTGTCCCCTTCAGTCTCACCCAGCTACCAACAAACAATCTTCTCTTCCTTATTATTCCCTCATAAACCTTGCCACTATAAGACTTTTTGCTACTCGCCATTTGTTCTACTTCATGCATATCTTTTCCAATAAAAGAAATGTTCCTCCAAATGAAAAAAAAATTCATATGGATCAACCTTGGTTCATCCTTTTCAAGTTCTATCAGAACTTTCCTTTTTATGAGGAAGAAATTTGGTTCCTTTAGTGTCTTTTTGCTCTTTACACCCATGCCAGTTTATTCCCTCTGATTGAATGCTATGAAATCCTCACTACTTCAGCCAATTATGATTCTTTGTACCGGTATTTCCTTGAATAGTATGCTCCACTCTCTTGGTGGAGACATGAATTTCTTTTAAAGATTCAAAACCTATAACTTTGGAAAAAAACCAAAAATTCAAGCATGGGAATACTCAGCCATATACTTTTTCACCCGACCTTATGTTTGGAATCCTTCTCAATAGGTTATATGGAGTCAATAACAAGCTTTCCATTGGTGTACATTTGACATGACAGTTCCTTTAGTAGATCCATCCATTAAATATGATCTTCATCATGTATTATGTGAACTTAATAATATTAATCCCAATGCCTTACATCTTACAATCCTTGATACTGCTGACTTCTTTTCTTTACCAAATTATCTTGATTCATTGTTCCAAGATTCCTAGGATCTATATCTTTCTTTAGGTCTCTTTGATAATAATTTCACTAAACCTGATGACCCTACCACTCAAGATTACCTATCTTCTTTTGAAAAAGAATTTAAACTATATCTCCATAAAGATAAAGGCAAAAGCAAAGCAGAATTAGATTGGACCCCATATCTAGAAGAATCTAACACAAATCTTGAAGATATAAACTTGCACCTTTTCATAAGACGATCTATTCCAGCTAAAAGGATTAGTCTTTAATAAAATTTCTTTATTAAAGTAGCTTTTGTGAAAGTTTATCTCTTGAGGTGTAAAGTAATGTAGATTTTATCTCATCTCTTTGTAAAAAGAAGTGCTTAGTGCTTAGTGCTTACTTATCTCATGAGTGATGTAATTCTCCACTAGTTGGAGATCTATATAAGCGTGTTGTATGAATCAGAAGGATTTAAGCTTTTCCTAAGATTCCTCCTAAGCAATAAAAATTATGGGTTTCTAAATTTCCTCTCTTCTTTTATCAGAAAACCTCCCTCTGTTGTTAAAGAATATGTGCAGTCTTCCTCTTTTCATCAATGTCCAGTCAAAGATACTGGTCAGGAATAGTTTATTAATCTTGAAATCCCTACAGAGTTTCCTCCTATTTGGATTCGTCAAGAATTTTCTCATCTCTATTTTGGTGCTATCAGATTAGCAGTTACCTATCATGGACGCAAAGGACCTCCTATCTTTGCTCGAATAGCTCTTTTGGATGCTCGATATCTTGAGTACCAACAAGCAGTTATTGTCACTGCACAGACTTCTTTGAATGCTGGAATGGATATGTTTGCCTTTTATCCCAACTTTAACATGCGTCTTGTAGATCCTCATCTGTTGAACTCTCTTCAAGTCCAGATCTAGATTTCTAGAGCTGATCAAGTTCAAACTACTGATGTTGCTACTCTCCATTACCAGCTGATTTATAGAGTCCAAAATTATGCCATGGACATTTCTCTCCCATGTTCATCAGATGCTCTTATGATTGTTGCTGATTCTACACAGGTACCTACTTGTGTTTAAATCCCTAAACAACTTACCAAAGAACAATTATTAGAGTACTTCCCTCAATCATGGCTCACTAGCTATGAAAACCTTCACCAACAGAACCAGCCAGTTCACTCAACAAAGCCTTTGTTCATCAAGAAAAAAGATGGTCACATTGAAACTCAATTTCATTCTCCTCCTACTGAAACACCAGAATCTTCTATAGCTTCACTGTTCTCTACACAGTTTATGCTTTAACCACTTTCTTCTTTTGCATAAGAAGATAGTATTCCTATTGAAGCTTTTGATACTCATGGTCGTCTTATTTATGCCCTTAAATGGGATGGTCATTTTTATGAGGGAGAATGCTCTTGTGATGATTGTCTTGATGCTGCTTTTGATGCGAAATATGAAGATGATTCTAGTCACCGTCATCATTCTAGAAAGAAAAAGCCTTGCTCTTCTGAGACTTATTTCCAAAATTCCTTAGAAGATAATGATGATCTTTCTATTGGAACTCTTGGTCAACCTTCAGGCAAATATGATTATGCTATGAGATACTCACCTCCTCCTCATTATGGAAATCCTTTTCCTCTTTCCATTTTACGAACCCCTTGCAAACCTTTTCCATCCTTACCACCAAATCCACATCTACCTCAAATTGCCATGTTTTTTACCCATTTTTCTTCCTATGAAGATGATTTTCCATCTCTATAGGATTCAATCAACCCTACTACTAAAATTCAAACCACTCCATTCATTAAATCTCCTAGTATCTCAACTAAAGGCACTCTTAGATCTGTTACTCCGGCTGAAGCAGTTCTCAACTGGCACACTGAATCTTCTATAGCCCAACAGAAAGTTCTTCATCGTATAGAAACTAAAGTTGATCATGTCTCTTCATGAGTTGATTCTTTAGATTCTAAACTCCAAGATAAACATTTTGCTACTCTGTAATTACTTCAATGATTTCAAGATAAGGTTGCTGATCTTGATAAGTAGCTTATGGCTTCCATTACTCAGCATACTTATGATGCTCAATTTCAACAAAAGGCACATGAAGTTTCTAAACTAAAAGTTGAAATTGCTCACATCAAGGTTGATCTGTCTAAAAACCCTACACCACCATCTTTACCTTTTCCTCTCTTTGGATCAACTTTCACCCCTTACTCTCATCAACCCTTATACCAAGTTTTGCCTCCAGTTGAACCCACTCCAACTGAACTTTATAGTTTTGGGCATACTCATGATTTGTTCATGCAACAATATTTTCATAAAATGCCTAAACGATCTGAAACTCTTCCTGTTGTTCCCGATGAACCACCACCACTAGGTACTGATCGTAAACAGAAAGGAATTCAGATTTCTAAACCTCCTTCTCATATGATTTAACCTCCAAATCCCCTAATTCAAACCCTTCAACACAAAGCTCTTCAAACTCTTCATACTATTACACCAGTTAAACCTTCATCTACATTCTCCACCTTTTCTTCTGATTTAGATTATGATCTGTCTGATACTCTTCTAGATCCTAAACATTTTCTTATTTATATGGCTGATCCTGCTGAAAGCACAACTACTCAGCAGCCTCCTAGTCAAACATATTATGCAGATGCCCCTGAAGATACTGATATGGATGATGATGATATAAGTCCTATTTTGCCTCCTCCTAAAATCACCACCGGCCCATGGTTTCAGTTTGAGGATATTCCTCGACACAAATGGCGTGATAAACTTATGGAATTCTTTGCTTGGCTTAAACTTCAAAATTGCCATTTGAATCCACCTCTTCTTGAGCAAATTTTAGTCGAATTCACTTTCAAATTCACAGACAGTCTTCATGATTGGTTTGTTAGCAATTTAGATGAATAATCTAAGATACAGTTTCTTAAAAGTGATTCTCTTACTTTTGTTCTTCAAAAGATACATCTTGAGTTTATCAACAATATTGGTGATTTTGAAGAAGCCGCTTGATCTGACCATTTCAGGATGAAATGTTGTTCTCTTCTTCGAAAAGATTTGGATCGATATTATAAAAAGATGTCTAAGCTCTTCTACATGTTGAATGGTGAAAATGATCCTAATCTGCAACAATGATTTTAATCCTCAACTCCTGAATAGCTTTCTTCCAGTACTATGCTTTTACTTCAAGAACAAGGAGTCCAACTCAATTCACTTTCGCTTGGTCAAATTTATTAGAAGATCCTTATTGCTCTGGATAAGCTTTGTACTTTATAGAAATTGATCAATGAAACTTTCAAAAAAGCAAAAGATCTACAGCTCAAAGCAGTTTGTCGTCGTCCTGATCTTGAAATTAAATGTGCTCCTACAAAGAAGTGTTCTTGTAAACCTTATAAGAAACAATCTTCATTTCCCAGATTCTCTTCTCAATTTCGTAACACTATAAGAAAAGCTGGAAATAGCAATGGAAAAATAGCAACGAAAATGATTCTGTTGCTAAATTAGCAACGAAAAACCAATTCCATTGCTATTTAGCGACGAAAAATATTTTTCGTTGCTAAAATTGGTTAAACTTTGTATATTTAGCAACAAAAAAATTTTTGGTTATCTTTCGTTGCTAAAAGTAGAGGAAATTTTTGGCACAAAAATTTAGCAACGAAAATTAGTAACGAAATCACTATTCCATTACTAATTAAGGCGCCAATAGATGGCAGAAAAAATTAGAATAAAAAATAACAACAAAATATGATTTCCGTTGCTAATTTAGCAACGAAATTTAATTTTTGTTGTTATTTTAGTAATGGAGGATTATTCGGTTGCTAAAATAGCAACAGAATTTATTTTCAGTTGCTAAAATAGCAATCGAAATATATTTTCATTGGTAAATAGCAACCGAAATAGAATTCCATTGCTAATTTTCATTTCAATGAAAAATAGCAACCGAATTAATTTTTGATTGCTAAAATAGCAACGAAATTTATTTTTGGTTGCTAAAATAGCAACCGAAATATATTTTCATTGCTAAATAGCAACCGAAATAGAATTCCGTTGTTAATTTTCATTTTCAATGAAAAATAACAACCGAATTAATTTTTGGTTGCTAAAATAGCAATGAAATTTATTTTTCGTTGCTAAAATAGCAACCAAAATATATTTTTGTTGATATTTAGCAACCGATAATAGAATTCTGTTGCTAAATAGCAACCAAATTTATTTTCGGTTGCTAAAATAGCAACGAAATTTAAATTTCATTGGTAAATGAGGGGCATTTAAGTATTTTTTATGTTTGTTAGAAATATAAAATAAAAATTAAGCTATGATATATTTCTTTGCTGCTAATTAAATTAGCATTATTTTTTACTTGAATGGGGAAACAAGTTGACAATGCTCAACAAAACTTTTATTAATTGGTTAACCTTTTAATTTGAATATTGATATACATCAAGATTTCTACACCTATATTGTAATGCTTCAAAGCTTGAGCTATCTGAGGATTTGATATTGTGTTGATAGGGTATTAGTTTCACAACAAAAAAATTGCCAATTAGCGACTAAATTTAGCGACGACATTATTTTCCTCGCAAATTTAGCGACGAATTCGCGACTGTTTTATAATTCTGTAGTGGGAAGGATATTTTCTAATTTTTTGTGATGAAATAGCGACGGAATGAATAAACAGTCAATAATTATTGGCGGAAAGCATAAGCGCCATTTTCACGACGGAATTAGCGACGAATATTTTCGTCGCTAAATTTTATAATTTTTTATTCATGAAATTAGTTCTAGAAAATTTAGCGATGGACATTTTAGTCGCTAATTTTGGAGGGAAAATATAGAGCCTTTTTGCGACGGTTTAGCGATGAAAATTTGTCTGTCGCTAATAGTAATCTGTTACAATAATACAATTAGCGACGGAAGTATTTAGTCGCTAATCCGTCGCAAATAAATTAAGAAATATATATTTTTTAATTTCACTCACATGATTTATGTATAGTTTTAAGTAATTTTAATATAGACCATATGAAATGAATATTTTATTTTGTAACAGAAAATTAGAAATTATTTTATAAGTTGATAATAATTTTTTATCAATTATACCAAAATCTAAAGTTATTCATTTAGAAAAATTATATTTTTAATAATAATAATAATAAACTAATTGTTACGATTATTATATATTTACGTGTTCAAAATTAAAAAATAAATATTTATAAAACAGTAATATAAAATTTATTATTTCATTCAAAATAATAATAAAAAAAATTGTAATTAATTTTTATTTTATAAAATTTAAATCAAATATTAAATTATTAGGAATTCTATTGATTTCTTTATCAATTATCCCCAAATAATAATAATAAAGTAATTGTTATAAGTATTATATAGTCATATTATGAAAAATAATAAATATAAATATTTATATAATAATAATATAAAGTTTATTATTTCATTTAAAATGATTATGAAAAATTTATAATTTATTTTTATTTTGTTAAAATTTTGAGCAAATTTTAAATTATTAAAAAATTTAAAATATATATTTATAAATTTATCCTTGAATACAAGGATAAAATGATGAAATTTGGTAGGGACATTTTAGTAATTTCAAAAATTGACCCTACATATAAAAATAACATTTTCTCTTCCCTTACATCTCTCCACCGTTTCAATTTAATGCGTATATGATTTTAAACTTAATTTATTATTTAGTTGAATAAGACAATAGAGTTCAATCCAAGACTTAAACTCATACAAGTCAAAATGAATAAATTTTCTAATTTAATTATTCAATTTAATTTCTATTATTTTTCTAAATGAATAAATTTTCTAATATACACACACACACATTTTAATTTTATTTCTATTATTTTTATAAATATTCAAAGCTCCATCTAAACTCATCCTTATCATTTAACTTTACTACCGCGGTTACCTAATTGAGTGGTATGGAAGACTGAGAAAACTTACTGATTTGAAAATGGAGAAATGGCTTTGAAATTCTAAACATGGCCAGATTAATAAATAAGTTAAGATATTATCTGATAAATCCAAATATATAGTCCATTTGAATCTGCATGTTTACGGTTTGGTTGGATCTTCAAATACAAATTGAACAGCTTTTATACGGAATAATATAAGTAAAGATTAAACGGCTAAGTATTTGCTGTTAGATCGACCTGATTTTTGATGAGTACGTTCGAAAATCCTTGTTGTTAATTTTGAACGATAAAGATTAGTTTTTAAGGTCTGTAAATTCAATTTTTGTTGTAAAAAAGAAGTTATTTTCTGGATTTTTTATGTAATGACCAATTTTGTATACGAAAACGATCAGAAAATAATTTGTCGTTAAATTGGCCTAATTTTTGGTGAGTACGTTCGAAACTCCTTGTTGTTAATTTTGGACGGTGAAGATTAGTTTTTAAGATCTATAAGTTCAATTTTTGTTGAAAAAATATAGGCTATTTTCTGGATTTTTTACATAATGACCAATTTTGTATGTGAAGACGATCGAAAAATCATTTGCTATTAGATCGGCCTAATTTTTGTTGAGTATGTTTGAAAATCCTTGTTGTTAATTTTGAATGGTGAAGATTAGTTTTTAAGGTCTGTGAGTTCGGTTTTTGTTGCAAAAAAATGTTATTTCTGGATTTTTTATGTAATGACCAGTTTTGTATACGAAGACAATCGGAAAATCATTTGCCGTTAGATTGGCCTAATGTTTGGAGAGTACGTTCAAAACTCCTTGTTGTTAATTTTGAACGGTGAATATTAGTTTTTAAGGTCTGTAAGTTCAATTTTTATTGCAAAAAAGAGGTTGTTTTCTGGATTTTTTACTTAATGACCAGTTTTGTATACAAAGACAATCAAAAAATCATTTGTCGTTAAATTGACCTGATATTTGGTCTGTACATTCGAAACTCCTTGTTGTCAATTTTGGATGGTGAAGATTAGTTTTTAAGATCTGTAAGTTCAGTTTTTGTTGCAAAAAAGAGGCTATTCTCTGGATTTTTTACATAATAACCAATTTTTTATGTGAAGACGATCGAAAAATCAATTGCCGTTAGATTGGCCTAATTTTTGGTGAGTACATTTGAAACTCCTTGTTGTTAATTTTGATTGGTAAAGATTAGTTTTTAAGGTCCGTGAGTTCGGTTTTTGTTGCAAAAAAGAGGTTATTTTCTGAATTTTTTATGTAATGACCAGTTTTGTATACGAAAACGATCGGAAAATCATTTGCCGTTAGATTGGCCTAATTTTAATATAGACCATATGAAATCAATATTTTATTTTGTAACTAAAAATTATAAATTATTTTACAATTTGATAATAATTTTTTATCAATTATACCAAAATCTAAAGTTATTTATTAAGAAAATTTACATTTTTAATAATAATAATAATAAATTAATTATTAAAATTATAATATATTTGTGTTTTCAATATTAATAAAAATAAATATTTATAAAATAGTAATATAAAATTTATTATTTCATTTAAAATAATAATAATAAATTTTGTAATTTATTTTTATTTTATAAAATTTAAATCAAATATTAAATTATTAGGAATTTTTTTTGATTTCTTTATCAATTATCTACAAATATAAATTTATTTATTTAAAAAATTTAAATTTTTAGTAATAATAATAAAGTATTTGTTATAATTATTATATGGTCATATTATGACAAATAATAAATATAAATATTTATATAATAATAATATAAAATTTATTATTTCATTTAAAATGAATATGAAAAATTTATAATTTATTTCTATTTTGTTAAAATTTTGAGCAAATTTTAAATTATTAAAAATTTATTATTTCATTTAAAATGAATATGAAAAATAAAAGACATGTCAATTGAAAGCTCATCGCAGCTTAATGAAAAATTATTTAAATAAAAAAATTTTAATGTGTTATATTATATAAATTTGTTAAATATAACATAAAAATATCTAATATGATATAATAAACATATAAATTTTGATATTTATTCTAAAATTCTAATTTTTTATACATTTTTAAGTGTTTTAGTCTTTTAGATTATTTAATTAGTGAAAAGAATATATACAAAGTCTATAAGATTGGATAAAATTAAATCTACAATTCATATGAAGTCCAAATCCATCCTTAAAAAAATGATTTTTTTATTAGTAATAAAATCAGACTTTACAATACAAAACTTAATAATAATAATAATAATAATAATAATAATAATAATAATAATAATAATAATAATAATAGGAAAGGTAAATAAATATCTACAATCTCTACACATTTCTAGAGAATGTTATGGCCACATATTTTAAACTTGAAAGGGGGTAGAAGTGAAATTGAGTAAAAGAGTAATAATGAAAAAAAAAGAATAGGGAGAAAGTGGATCGGGAACGAGAGGGAGAAGGAGAAGGGAGAGTTGATGTCGTCGTCCTGCCCACCATCGTCATGGTGCCGATCACTGTCAGGGATCATGACTGTTGTAAGTACTCTCCTCCATCGCCAGTGCCGCCCCGTTTTTCCCATGGGGCATCCGAGTTCTCTTCCTCGATCCTTCTACAGCAACTGAAGTCCTTTCTTCTCTCTCCGGCGAGCCACAAGGAAGGATGACAACTCCGGTAGCACGGGTGAGTTCCCAGAGAAGAGGTGTTTATTCCGATGCCTTCCACTGCACCCAAATTGCCGGCAACAGATAGAGCGATGGAAGGGAACGATCGGTGATTTAGGCGATTTCGGACTAAACGGCATGTAACGCCTTCTTAACTAAATTTAAGACCTATACTGTTCATTAATACCCTTATAAATATTAAGCTATTATTTTCATTTTAACGAAAAAATTTTACAATATAACGGCTAAATTTTCTTAGTTTCCAAACCTGTAAAAAAGTCAAATTTGCACTCCCAATACTATTCCTCCTACTCCCAAACTTCAATCAACAGTTCACAGCACTTCTATAATCTTAGTTCGTCACACATGTTCACACACATCTAGTCCATACTACATTCAAATTCATCCATCAAACTCATACATTAAGTTAATATTACATGCCAAAAATTCTCATTCTTATTGTAATAATTTACATATAATTATAAGGCAAAAGTTCAAAATCAAGATCTTCTATGTACATGCCATTTCTTCCTTCAATTCGCGTCTTTAGCACCTGTCCCTGCACGCAGTCATAAAACTACACGCTAAGCAAATCTAATTGCTTAGTGGTTGATACATTTACAAAGAATTTCAACTAATTTAATTTAATTTAATTATTTAAATTAATTTAACCACTATTATTTAATAAACCTTTATAATTTTATAAATTCATAATTTATTCATTTCATGCCTAATTATTTATTAAATAGTCTCAAAACCTTTCTTTCTCATTTAATTTCAATAATTTACCGGTCAGAGTAGAAATTTATCATTTTATCCCTACAGTTGACTTTTCCTATTATGTTGACCAAGTTTGACCTTCGATTGACTTTTTCATATTTATTCATTTTAACTACGATTTTGACTCAGTAAATTTCTTCCGATACCAAATTAACTTTAATTTTTGTAAATTACCCCTTAGTCTCTGAAAATATTTCTTGAAGGTAAATTTACCGTTTGGTCCCTATACTCTTCCTTATTTGCAAAATTTACCCTTTTCAACTCAAATAAATTATTTTATTTCTTTTAATTATGTTTCACCGGCAATTGATTAGTTTGCCCTTCATTGGATGTAAAATTATATTTTTATCCTTATTAACATATATACTTCATTTTTCATCTTATACTGTCTTTGTTCATATTTTCAACATTTCTAAAGCTAAATTTTTTTCTTTTTACACAGTTTTATTCATAATTATCATTTTGCCCCTAGGTATTGACAGCAGGAAAATCCATGAACCGGATAAGCGGATAAGCAAATCCAGTCACCGGGAGTGTCCACACTGCTTAGGAGTATGCGACTACTCCTCGAACTATCAATAATAAACCGACTAACAGAAGCAGAATAATTGATATTTTTCAAAGCAATAACAGAGTATAATAATACAGAGACAGAACACCGCGGGGTACGTGCCTCTATGGCTAGCCATACTATCCTAAGGTCCTGGTTTACCCACTGACACTAAGGGCATAACTTTTTATTTATTTTATGTCGTTATTATATTAATTTTTTTATGATAATTGTCTTATAATAACCTACATAGAATTTATTTTTCAATCATTTAAACTTCTCAGGTGTACATTTTTCAAAGATATACAGAATATTATCAAAATATAGTCAAATCAACTATTTTACTCACATTAGCCATTTGGCCACAATAGAAATTTTCACATTCATAGCCTTTAATCATTCTTTTTATACTATATTTATTTTCTTATTTATTTAAACCTCATTATAACAACATATGCTTAATTTGCACAAGATTTCTCAAAGTATCACAATTTCCATCATTATGTACTTATATACATATTCACATACCCTTATCATTTTTCATTTTTATCAAGTCCCTTATTCTTTTCACATCTTATATTATCCATATATAACCAAATAAAACATTTAATACTAAGTTACATAATAATTACCTAAAGAACATCATTAGGCCATTACTAGGGTTCCCACTTTTAAATTATTTTCTTCACTAAAATAAGTTCATACTAGTTTAAATCATCACAATATCAAGTTATTTCAAATTAATTCATCAATTGACCCTATTTTTCATAGTTACATAATAGAGATTTCAAGGAGAAATCATCAAAGAAATTGAAATTAATGGTAAATTGTATCCACTAACCTTATTTTGGCTTCCTTATCACTTATTCCACCTTGTCTTTTGCCTTTTCCTCCTTTAGATTGGCCTTCCTCCTTTTGGCCGAAAATACAAGGAAAGAATTTATCAATTTAACTCAACAATTAAAACAATTTAAATACACTACTATACTTCCCTAACCCTACTCCATATGCTGATACAAAATCTCCCTCAAATTCAAGCTCAAACTCATAAAACTATCAAAGCGTGCCTTAGAGATTTTACCTCAAGTATTATGTTTCTTGGCCTTCCCTTGTTACAAAATCTTTCCTATGTGAAAGAGCAGTGATTTTTGAGTATGGGGATAAAATTTTAGCTAAATATATGGAGGTAAAAAGCTTGAGAAGAAGAAAGAATGGAGGAAATGAAACCTAGGGTGAATTTCGGTTTTGAGAAGGAAAAAGGGAGATGATGGTCGAATTTTCCAGAGATTTTCTGCGTGTTTCTTTCTTTTATAGGGTACTAAATATCTGCAAAAGGAGAGGCCAAGATTTAATGTGTAACTATTTAATCCAATGGTCTCAAAATTGGCCACTTGTCACTCATCTAAGGCATTAGGCTTATCCTAACATTATGAGCTCACATACATAGTATCATTACACCAAAATATAATCTCATATAAAATTTCATGGTCAAATTCCCGGATTTAACCCTCCTAACGACTCGATTTCGGTTTTTCGCTCTGAAATATGAATTTTCGATTCCGATATCAGATTGCCCTGAAATTTTACCCTGAGTGTCACTATATATTCAAGAATATATGGTAAAAATTTCAACTCATTCTGACATCATTTCAATATACTTTTAGTTTCGGCAGCCTATACGGCTAGTCTGAAACCCAAATTTTCAGAATTATCAGAATTGATATTTTTCAGTTCCCCGTGTGCCACTAAACTATGAATAGAATGTATATGAAATTTGAATTCAATCAGAGGTCTCTAAGGCCTCCAATTGCTTAGTTAAAGTCTTAGTTAAACTTACGCTGAACCGTGAAATTTTTCTTCTTTTGCCCTTTTGGAGGTCTATTTGACATCAATTATCACTCAAATTATACCACTAGACTCCATTTCACACGTACTTCCATATTTGACATTACTCTCACATTGCCCATCGGGTCACCCATCCTCGGGTTACTATGGCCCAAGCACGTTTAACGAAGCACTCTTTGCAACCTTTCCGTCCTAATCAATTTTAATCACTACTAAACTTATCATAAAATAATTAATCATACGTAATAATAAATCATACACAACAAATGATAATTTGGGGCGTTACACGGCGACTTGGACGAGCGCGTGGTCACCGGAAGCAAGGTTCGGAGGCCTGGATCTACACGGCGGCAGTGACGATATGCCTCCGACGAAGCTCCAACAAGTCTCCGGTAAGCACACCAATGAACAAAAATGAAGAAAAACGCAGAAATATCATCTTATTCGGTATGTGATTAACAAATTGTTACTGTCCTATTTGAGTAATTTGTGTAGCTGCTCTTCTCCTTCAGTTTGGCGATTTTTGTTGCTTCAGTCTCTTTTCTTTGCTCCTGGTGTTGTCTTGTTTCGGTTTTCTTGCTTGTGGCTTTAGGCTTGTTTTTTCCTTGGTGATGTGAACCTTGAGCTGGCTATGCTGTTCATATATATAGTAATTTCAAGCATCTAATAATAGCATGAAAAACTGCTATTCCAGTTTAAGTTATTGCTGGGCATACATCTGTCATAGACATGGAAAAATTGGATTCTATTTTTTTCTTTATAAGAAAAATGAAGGTCAAGGCTTTATCAGCAACTTTAATTTCACATACTAATTAGAAATAAAGAAGATGGAAAAACTACATATAAAAAGCTACAGTTTGTTTTATTGCAAAGTGCAGACAGTTGTAATAAATAACTGTGCTTCCTTTTATTGTTAATAGTTGTTATTTTCGCTGTCATTAAAATTGATATGATTAAGAATGCTTTCCTTGAGATGGTGATACTTTCTATTGCCAAAGATTTGTGGATGAGTTAAGTTTGAGATATAATTATTTTCTTTTGGCTTGCTCAGATCATTTCAGCCATTTCTGGAGGGATAACTGATTTATCTTTCCATGCTGTTGGCTATGACTGGCAAATCATCAATTGTTTTTTAACTGCATCTTATTCCGTAAGTACATATTTAAAGGTTTATTCACTTTACCTTTTATAGCCCTCAATTTAGGCTCCTATTCACTTTGTTGGTTCTAATGTTTTCGTTTTCATTTTTTGTTACTTTGTATCTTTGTTAGTCATTCATGTTTAAGATTCCAAGTATTAGTAATTTTGGGGCCTTAGGCTTCTTTATGTTAACCCTGGCTTGGAGTTGAAGCAAGAAGTATATTGCTGCAGAAGGGGCACAATGGTATTTTGGAAATTAACTATTCTAAATCGGTTTGAATGGGAGCTTTGTTTGAGGTATTGGGCTTAAATAACTGATATTGTCAGGATCAACTAATTTACTTTACCTACTTGCTTATGTATCACGAATGACATAATTGTTTGTTTGTCTTTGGACTTGTCATTTGTAGTATCCTATAATTTGTGTAGTGATATCAATAAAATATAAACTTGATTTAAATCTTTAGGTGTTTCTCTTTGGTTGTTCTTTATTGTTTGATTAATTATTCCAAGGACAAAGGTCATATGGTAGATGAGAGTAGCTAAAAGATTATCTAATTTCAGGAAGAAATACTTAGAATTGTAAAGCCAAAACACTTAATTTCTTCCCATACATAGAGAACTTTTATTGCTCTTGTTATTTTCATCTATTGCTTCTTAATTAAAATAAACACATTTAATACCTGACTATTTAAAAACATTGCGTCACATATGTTTTTACAAGTCAGCTTGAGTTTAATTTGCTCATTCTCATTTTGGATTGCATTCCAACTTCCTGATTTTCATGGGAGAGAGCTAGTCCTCAGTCTTAATGATGAAATCATTGTTTGGTATATATCTATGTTTTGTGTTTTTAATGTTTCAATATTGGCGATGAAGGAATTTTATTTATGTTAGAATTCAACACTTGTTTGATATTTTGATTGATTGAGAGAGGCTGAGTGAGAATATAAGATTACTAGAAGTAGAAAGATTCGTTTGCCACTACATAACCAAATTGGGAAATAAAAATTTCCATAAAAGAGTCCCACATGTCTCTCCTTTTGCCTTAATTAAGTTTAATTTAACCACTTTCAAATTGTGTCTTGTGTTGATTTTTCTTCTTTGTTTTGCAGTATGAATCGATGCAAGTGCAGCTTGGCTGAGATTGCAGTTAAAGCAGTCATTGCTGTTGCAGAGATGCTATCATGCTCCATTTTTGTTAGAAATTAGTTTAAAAAAAATAGATGGCTTGATTTAACTATACTTTGTTTTATATATTATTTTTTTTATGTTGACTATATTTTTAATGAATTCATTATAAATTATATATATATGAAAATATTATTATTATCATTTGTATCTATTATATATGAATTTTAAAATATAAGATTATTATTTATATTGTACATGATGCAAATTTAAAAAAAAACAATAAAAGAAAAACATTAAATTATGCAATAATTTAGCGACAGATTCGCGACAGCAACTGTCGCTACTGGACAACGTTATTAGCGACAAAATATTCGTCGCTAAATTTTACAGTAAATTTTTATAATTATGCAATAATTATAAAAATAATTAGCGACGGAATTAGCGACGAAAATGTAGTCGCTAAATATTATTATTATAATTCGGCGACTAATTAGGAATATAAATTAGCAACGGAAAAAAATTAGCGACGAAATTTTTCGTCGCTAAATTAGCGACTGATTTTAAATTCCGTCGCTAAGATATTAGTGACTAGCCTTTTAGCGATTGTTCGTCGCGACGTCGCTAATTTACATTAGTGACAGAAAATAGGTAATTAGCGACGGAATTTTCCGTCACTAATTTGCAGTTTTTTGTAGTGTTTGGAGGCCTTTAAAAGTAATAATTTTAAATAAGGTGCAATTTTAATAATAATAATAATAATAATAATAATAATAAGTATTATTATGACAGTGGGAAGTCATGGGAATTTTCCAGACTAACAATCATAAGCAAAAAAGAAAAAAGAAAAAAGAAGGGATAATGGAGGAGGGAGGCGAGATGGAGGAGGAAAGCCAACTCACTGCTACACCGGCAACTCGAGCGCGCGCCACCAACCACCGCTCCTTTCTCACCACCGGCGTCTAGCCTCACGTCACCGCAGTGGTTTGGCTTGGTCCCCATCTCTTCTCCCTCGTGACTACAATGGCTCCTCCTCCTTTTTCGATGAGAAGAGGCGGCTATCGACGACATGGCCAATGCTTAATGGCGAAGCTAGGATTTATTTTTAAGGGGGGCAAAAATATAAATTATATTTAAAATTAAAAAATAAATTGAGGAGAAGGGGGTCAAAATAAAATTTTAAATGAGTAAAACTATTTATTTAATATATGTATATATATAAAATAAAAAAATTCAAAAAATAAGGGGGGCAATTGCCCCCCTTCCTTTCCACCTGGCTTCGCCAGTACCAATGCTGGCTAGTCCTTTGGGGTAAGGCATAGACTCCTGTACCCCCTGATCGTCCCCAACCACCAGCAATGGACAGATCGGGAAACGAGAGGAAGATTGGTGGTTCTTGAGTAGATCCCGATCGAACGGTGATGCTCTGGAGCGTGTGACCACCTCTATAGGTCTCCTCTCAATGCCGGCTACCTCCAGATTATTTTGGTCCCATGTTGGCAAAGCTCCAATCAAGTTCCGACGAAACTTTGGCGAGCATAGGGACCGATGGAAAGAGGATAAAATGCAGAAAAAATTGACTTCAATTGGTAAGTGATCACCAAAATTGTCTCTGTAAACTTTATTGAGTTAACCTTGAAATTTGGTTAAGGATTTTTGCATTTCTTTGAATTAAATGTTGGCAATAGTAAGATTTATTAGAAATAACTTAATTGCTAGTGGAGTATTTCTAATTTAAGATCCAATTCTGAATCTTAATATTTTTTTGATAATTTAAGTATTTTTTTTATCTTACAGTATGTAATTAGAAAGTAATAATGAGGAAATGAATGAAGTTTTTAAGGTCATTGTTGTGTATATATATATATATACATATATATATATATATAAATATATTATGGTAATGCTTAGAACTATTTTGTTAAACCACATTAGCACTCAAATATCTTGTATATGACCAAGACAAATAAGTATGATAGTTAATAAATTGATTTTCATATTTTAATTATAGGATAACCCCATGTTACATAAGAAAAATATGAGATTAAAGGAGGTTGCATTATATATATATATATACACACACACACACACACACACACATCGTTTAGTATCACAGGTACACATGACAGTTATAAGCTATATGCATAATGAACTTATGCATCATTGATGTCTAGTTAATGATCATTATAGTGAATATAAGTTTCTATAGTTATACATTACTTGCCTGATATCTCAAAGGTGCATAACTTGGTCAGGAAGTTAACAATGTGTAAATCAATAGGATTTCAATCATACCTGTAGGAATGGGAATAATACCAATTAGACTAGCATATAATAATGGTTTTCTGATATTAAAAAACTGTAATAATGTTTAGCAATGGATTGGCGACGGACAAAACCGTCATTAATTTTTTTACTTATGGGTGAATTTAGCAACTGAAAATGAATTCTGTTGCTAAAAATAACAACGGAATATATTTTTCGTTGCTAATTTTAGCAACGTAAATCAATAAGTTTATATTTTGTTGCTAAATTTGACCAAGTAACTGAATCTTGCGATGTTGAATTTAGCAACGAAATTCAATTTTCGTTGCTAAAAATAGCAGCCGCCAAATTAGCAACCGAAATTTCCATTGCAATATTTGATTAGCAACAGAAAATTGAATTTTTCCGTTGCTAATTTTCATTACTAAATTGCAATTTTCTTGTAGTGAAAAGGTCCTAAATTTAAGAAAGGTTCTAAGGTTCGTTACTTTCGTAAGAAGAAGTTTCAACCTAAAGGAGATCGTTGTTATCTCTGTGGACAGAAAGGACATTTTGCCAAATCTTGCCCCAACAAGAAGTGCTCTTAACGCCTCATTCAACAACTTCATCAAACCTCTCCCCTTTCTTTTGAGGATGATGATATTGAATATGTCTTCTCTATGTATGATGAATCCGACCCTTACACCCCTTTTGCTCTCTCTTAGTCTGATAATGATACTGATGAACCTCTATTTGATGATGATAATTTTGATGACCAAATCCCATCCAGCTATGCAATTCAAACACCTCTAAAACCCTCTATTTCTCTTACCTGTCCTATTCCATTAGTCCCTGTTATTGTTTATCCAGAACCTTATGCTCTTCCTATCCATGTTATTGCATTTGTTGATATAGGTGCACAAAACACTATCCTTAACCCAACCATTTTACCCTCCAAGTTTTTGAAACCTTTTACCTAACGTTTTCAAGCAGCTAACCAAGGAATTCTCACTATCCACCAAAAAACTAAACATCCAATTAAGATTCAAATCTTTATTGATTTTTATATCTGGATCCATGCTTTTGGTTCTACACTTCCTGGAAAAGATTTAGTTCTTGGTTTTGATGTTTTGTTTTAGTTACCCAAACTTTGCATCCTTCCTACATGTCTTAAATTTAAACACCAATTTCTTCCCTACAGTACCCAACATATCATTTTTTCTATCAAACCACCTAATCCTTTTGACCACCATAAAGCCAATCTTCTTACTCACTATTGCGCAACCTCTCATACATAATTTCTCACAAAACATAGTTCACCTCTTTGGACCCGACCTGATTTTTTCATTTCCTTCACTACAAGAAAAAAGCAAAATGATGATTTTTCGTCTCTAAATCAGTTTAGCGACGATTTAGCAATGACAAAAATTTTGTAACAAAAGTCGTCCTAGCTTATTTTAGCGAGGATTTTCGTCCTCGCTAACTTTAGCGAGGATTTAATCCTCGTTAAGTTTTGCGAGGACTAACATTAGCGATGATTAAAGTCCCCGCTAAGTTTTGCGAGGATTTAGTCCTCGCTAAAGTTAGCGAAGATTAAAGTCCTCGCTAAATTTTTGCTAGGACGAGTTTCTTGCTAAAATTTAACATGCATTTTGTGACAAAAATTGTTCTTGCTAAATTTAGCATGAGATTTATCCTTGCTAAATGTTCATATGAAATTTTTTGTTTTCTTAATTTAATATGAAAATTTTATTATTTAAATAATAAACTGAAAAATAATAAATTTATTCACTCAATATTTAATATAAAAACATATATATATTAATGAATAAATTGTTATTTACAAGTGTATATCATTGCTAATAATATATCCAAAATAATACATCCATATATAACAATAATAATTAAAAATCATAAATAGCTCATAAAATACCAGTTGCTTTTAGCTCCTATAGTTGTGTAGTGATTGATTGCAGATAACGAAGAACTCCATTCAATGTCATTATTAGAACTTGATCTTCCTATTGTTGATGTTGAACATCTTACCTGTGTTTGCATAACTTGACTAAATACAAAAAAGAAGTAAAATATGACCTATACAATAGTAACAATAAAGAAGCAAAATATGACCTATATACTTCATATATAGATGAGTCTTCGATACTCTAAAGGCAATGCAAAGACAAAAAAATTCTGACTATAAATACGCATAAGCCAGTTGCACCTTTCAAGACATTTTTTACATCACCTTTGTATGGTGACGTTCCTCAATTTCTCTACAGCCTACTTTATCCCAGACTTCAAACTCAAACTACAACACAAGCAAGTTTGGGATAATCACAGGTCAAGAACAATGACATATGAATATTTTCATACTATTGGTGTTACATGTAGAATGGAAAACAAATTTTTTGTGCATCATTCAATCTCCGAGGTCCTTTGGTCATTAATTATCACATTATTTAGCAAATTAGGATTTCACAAACCATTAAGAATTTAATCAGTTAGAGACCATATAACCCAATGGAATATGAAGCTAACAAGAAAGCGCCTTCAAACTTAATGTACCACAAAAATGAATGGCAAGGCAATAAAGGCCATCCCTAAGTGAATGAATTGACCATCACTAATTTCTATGCTTTTCTTATATCAAATTATGTTATTTCTTCAGTACATTAAAAAACAAGCTTAAAGCTCACAAACTTGAAAATTAAAAAACAGCATATCCACATCAACACACTTAAAGCAGCTCAACTAGCATTGTGTTAATCAGTTTCACATGTATATTCAAAAGTCAAAATCAGTAAAACATGCTTTCCAAATTCATAATTGAATTACTGAATTGATATGATTCTTTATTAGTTATTAGCCCTAAGAAATGGAGCTTCTATTCGAAAAATCAATGGTGAAATTAAGAAAGAAAACTTGAGCATTGAAATATTTTTACCAATTTGGCTACAAAGTCTATTATCTCAACAACTCCCTCTGTTTTGCCTCTCAAAATACTGCTCAAAGTGCATTAAAATCTCACTACAGTGAGCTGCTTTTATAGCAGAAAATTAAGATAACTTGCTGCCAAGTTTTTCTTCACGAGTTGTACAAAGTCCAATAAAAAATCACTTTTGTGCATATTTGCCCATGCTTAAGATGTAACAACTCAAACTGATCTATGATTTGTATCTGATAAAATTTTAAGCCACATCAGAAAAATCTCAGCAACTCCAACGACATTGAATTCTTTAAGTTACTCAATTATTAGGCCAAAATTAAATGTATGTGCCATATATAACATGCTACTGCTTCCAACATGTACATTTGCTCAGCTACCTCTTGTTTCTTTAGTGGTTTAGGGATTTCACTTTAGAAAGACGTTAAAGACCTTAATTAACTAACAAGAAGGCTTTTGGGTTACTTGTACCCATAAAATACATATCATAAGATTTATGACCTTGAAATGTAATATTTAAATTTCACTAGTCTATCGAATTTTCAAGATATCTTCATATTTTATTTACGAAAGCTGTTGATGGACATACATTTTAAGTCATGAAAATAGTATTACAAATGCATCGTAAATGAGGGACAACCAGTCTACAGCACACAGCTTATATATATCTACACACGCACGTGAACGCGCGCATACACACAGTAGCATGATGCACAAAAGGAAAAAAAAAAGCGCAGTGAGTTAATCACTTTCCCAACAAATACAGTTCTGTATGCAGAACAGACCCTTGCCAACGTAATATGGTTCACAACAGAATAGAAGTATCATTTTAAAACCAGACATTTAGGTGTAGATAATTGTCAAATATGATAACTGAACCTACCTTTGCATACCATATTGTGCGCCCAGGCTCTGATTTTACAAGTTGTTGAGCTGAAAGCTTAGCTGACAAAGGATCTTTTGAGTCTGTAACACCCTCATCTTCAACAAAATCGTGCTCAAAACTGTTGCGTTCAGATGTTTAACAAGCATTAGTCCATTATGACTTCCTTTGGTGGGAAAATAAATACCGATCATCCTTTTAGTTTATGGAAGCTTCAAAATTAACAACCCACAAGAGGAAAGAGGGTAATTTTACGCTTATGAAACACAACGAGATGGCTTTACATTGGCAAGCAACAAAAGTGAAAAAATGAATATAATAGCATACCATTTACAACTGAAAAAATCAACCAATGACAAAAAGCAATAGCATTAAAAATTGCATACTATTTGCAAATATTCAAAAAGCAATACCTGACAGGCGTATAAAGAGAAAGTTTAAGATTCTCCTTTGGCCAGTTCACAATAACCTATGAACAAGAAGGAGAAAAAGTTAAAGAAGAAATCAAACTATCCAAGCTAGACATCCCTTCAAACAAGGATGAAAAAAATCAGAGCACAAACCTTGGAAAATTCTGGTTAAACAAACAATCTGGGATATCTTTTATCCAGTGACAAGTAATCCCTCTCTGTATCAACCAAACGGGCAGCATGAATCTACAAGTACACATCAACAATTACAAATGCAGAGAAATAAATTGATAAACAATTCAAGTTACATACGATAGTGGGCATTATATAATGTACAGTACATCTCATGAGAAAGCAGAAGCAATTAAATAAAGTCTAACTTTGGAAGGAAATTCCTAATTCGGCAGCAGCAATGGCTTATATACAGTCTATTCATAAAAGAAATTTCCACATGAGAAATTTCTAAATTGCAGTTGCTAAAGCTTCAAAGATGCATCTGGGGAACTGTAAAAGAGATTGACAAAGTGCGTCGGCATGATTCTGAGTGTTTTCCCAGCAATGTGACAATATGAGAAATAGCTGGCAAGTGAAAAAAATTAAAATAAAATAAAATGAAAGGCATGGCAAGAAAAGGAAAGATAAGGAGACAAGATGGGGCTTAATCAAATTCAAGAGCAAAAGAAGGAACACAAGGAAGCAGACACAAGGAAAGCAACCAACAAAAGAGCTCTAACAAAGGTAATAAAAAGAAAATGGAACTTCGAGAGAGTCATAAATAAGCAATCAATCCAGGCAGAAGCTTAGTATAACAAGAGAATAGGAACGGTCAGGTAGATTATAACTGAATTCAATTAAGCCTCCCACTCCAAACCCCAAAAGAAAAACTGTGGGATCTTCATGTCTTATCATCATTGAACTACTAAACTCTTGCAGTTGTTTCTCTTTACCTTGCAGATATATTCTCTTATTTTTTCTTTAACGGGTGAATGACGCCTTCAGCATAAGAGAGCAACTAGTTAGTTACGAAGATTGCAAGACACACAAGCAGCTTTACATTCAGAACTAGAATAGGACGCAAATGAACGCAGGGGATGAGTAAAGAAACAGAGAGGGGAAAGTGGGTGGTGAAACAAAAGGGAATAAGATTTTTTGGATTTAGAAAACATAAAGCCCGCTAAACATCTATTTTATCCCGCCAAAATATTTGGGTAATTAGCTAGGACATGGGTCTCATAAATTTGACGAGAGCTTTTGTCCTAGCTAATTTTGAATTTAGAAAACATAAATAAATATAAATATAATAATTTAATTTAATTTAGTTAATTTCAATAACAATAATTTAGTTCGTTTAAGTTTTTATTATATAATTAATAATAATTAATATTATTAAATATAAAAATAATAATTTAATTTAATTTAAATAATAATAATTTAATTTATTTCAATTTTTTCTAAAAAATATATTAACTAAATTTACTAAATTAAATATAAATATAATTTAAATTATATAAAAATAGTTAAAATATAATTATCTAATTTTTGCTAAATTAGCGAGGATTAAGTCCTCGCAAAATAGTTCATATGTCAAATGCCAATCTATTTACCCGTTAGCGAGGGTTTTGTCCTCGCTAATTTAGCGAGGATTTGTTCCTCGCTAAATGGTTAATATATCTATTTAATTGTTAGTGAGGGAATTGTCCTCGCTAATTTAACGAGGATTTATTCCTCGCCAAATTAGCGAGGATTAAACGGTTCATATGTCAAATGGCAATCTATTTACCTGTCCTTGCTAAATGGTTAATATATCAAATGCTAAACTATTTAACCATTAGCGAGAAAATTATCCTCGCTAATTTAGCGAGGATTTGTTCATCGCAAAATTAGCGAGGATTAAGTCCTAGCTAAATGGTTCATATACTATTTAACCGTTAGCGAGGGAATTGTCCTCGCTAAGTTAGCGAGGATTTATTCCTTGCAAAATTAGCGATGATTAAGTCCTCGCTAAATGGTTAATATATCAAATGCTAAACTATTAAACAATTTCCTCGCTAATTTAGCGAGGATTTGTTTCTCACAAAATTAGCGAGGATTAAGTCCTCGCTAAATGGTTAATATGTCAAATGACAATCTATTTACCCATTAGCGAGGGTTTTATCCTCGCTAATTTAGCGAGGATTTGTTCCTCGCAAAATTAGCGAGGATTAAGTCCTCACTAGATGGTTAATTTATCATTCTAGCCGTGAATTAAGATTTAGCGAGGGGTCTTTGCTAGCAAAGTCGTCTTTATTTTTTGCGCCAAAAATTTGGCTCCCAAAATTAGCTACAACAAAAATTATTTCTCGCTAAATCGTCGCAAAATCTGTTTCCCCACTCACAGCTAACAATATTTGCGACAAAAATCATTTTTCGTCGCAATGTTGTCGCTAAATTATGCATTTAGCAACAAATTTTATTGTCCTCGCTAATTTTCATCGCTATTCTATATTTTTTTATAGTGCCTTACCCTTCAAAAAATCTAAAGACATCAACCCAACAAGAGCCACACATCCTGGAATGGCTCCGGATGATCTTCATTTGGCCCAAGAAGAATGATCTCAACTTTTGGCCTAAAAAATCATTAAGCCCACTAGGTCTAATTGGGCTTGTCAACCTTTTTATGTGAATAAGCATTCTGAACAAGTCCGTGGAAAGAAAAGACTTGTTATTGACTACACCCCACTTAACCCATTCCTCAAAGACAATAAATTTCCTTTACCCAAAATAAGCTCCCTATTTCCCTTCCTTCACAATGCTCGAATCTTTTCAAAGTTTGATCTTAAAGTAGGTTTATGGCAATTAGGTATTATCCTAGATGATAGACCTAAAACTACTTTTTGTATTCCTAACTTTCACTACCAATGGACTGTTATGCCTTTTGGCATCAAAATAGCTCCTTCCATCTTTCAGCAAGCTATGATCAGAATTTATAAACCTTTGCTTCATCATTCATTAATTTATATTGATGATGTTCTAATCTTTTCTCCAGACATATCCTCTCATCAAGTTCATTTTCAGCAATTCATTGATCTTACCATATCTCATGGAATTATGCTCTCACCCACTAAATTCCACTTGGCACAATCTAAAATTGATTTTTTAGGTATATATTTTTACAATGGTACCTATCAACCATAGCCCCATATTGGCCAAGAACTTTTCAAGTTCCCTGATAGTCATTTTACTGTTAAACAATTCACTACAAGAAAATCTAGAAATAGCAATGAAAAAATAGCAACGAAAATGATTCCGTTGCTAATTTAGCAACGAAAAACCAATTTCGTCGCTATTTAGCAATGAAAAATAATTTTCATTGCTAAAATTGGTTAAACTTTGTAGATTTAGCAACGAAAAAATTTTTGGTTATCTTCCGTTGCTAAAAGTGGAGGGAAATTCTGGCGCGAAAATTTAGCAATGAAATCACTATTCTTTTGCTAATTAAGGCGCCAATAGGTGGCAGAAAAAATTGGAACGAAAAATAGCAACGGAATATGATTTTCGTTGCTAATTTAGCAAAGAAATTTAATTTTCGTTACTATTTTAGCAACGGAGGATTATTGGTTGCTAAAATAGAATTAGAATTTATATTTGGTTGCTAAAATAGCAACTGAAATATATTTCTGTTGCTAAATAGCAACCAAAATAGAATTTCGTTGCTAATTTTCATTTTTAATGAAAAATAGCAACCAAATTATTTTTCGATTGCTAAAATAGCAACTGAATTTATTTTCGGTTGCTATTTATATTTTCGTTGCTAAATAGCAACCGAATTAATTTTCGGTTGCTAAAATAGCAACGGATTTTTTTTTCGGTTGCTAAAATAGAAACCGAAATATATTTCCGTTGCTATTTAGCAACCGAAATATATTTCCGTTTCTATTTAGCAATCGAAATAGAATTTCGTTGCTAAATAGCAACCGAATTTATTTTCGATTGCTAAAATAGCAATAGAATTTAAATTTCGTTGCTAAATAAGGGACATTTAAGTATTTTTTATGTTTGTTAGAAATATAAAATAGAAATTAAGCTATGATATATTTCTTTGCTGCTAATTAAATTAATATTATTTTTTACTTGAATGGGGAAACAAGTTGACAATGCTGGCCATAACAAAAAAATCACTTATTTCCTCTTTTTTCTCTTATAAAAAATTACTTATTTTCTCACTCAAATAAAAACAGTGATGTTAAACACAATTTAATCAATTTATAACCTAAAAGAAGTTGAATCCAAGCATAATAAAGATAATAATATCATCATCACCATTATTAAAAACTATGAGCTTTTATTTTTCTTATAAATCTAACTTTGAGCTTTTATTTTCAAATTTCCATCAATCTTCAGAAATAGCAATCTGAAGTATTATTTTTTTTCTAAAAAAAAGTGGAAAGGCAAAATAACTAGCGTATATACAAATTAAAATAATGGGCCCGGTGAGTATGGGCTAAATTTGGCAAAACCCAAATTTGACATAGGTCCCAATAAACCCATCAAACCTGTAACGCCCCAATCATGACCTTAATAGAAATACCTTTAATCTGATGATGTTGCTCATTAGTTGTTAATTAATTAGCTACGTAATATTAGGGATCTAAAGGATGTAGTTGTATAGAGATAAAATAATAACTCTATGTATAATAATGAAATATAAGTAGAATTAATTATTCAAAAATGTAAAATTTTTCTGGTGCTAAATAGTAAATTATATAACAATATAATGAGATTAATGTGAAATTAAATTTATTTAGTGATATCATTGTAAATAAATAGAATTGTAGGGTAATTTTATAATTTAATGAATGTATTGGGTTTAAAAGGTAGAGAGATGACAATACAAAAGAGAAGAGGAAATAAAAAAAGGAAAAATCGGGATGGAGCATCGAAAGCAGAGGGAGAGACGGTGAGAGAGAATCCAATCAACACCGCATCGTCGTTGGCCTCCTTTGCCGTTCCTCCTCCGTCATCCGTCCCGTTAGCCCAATTGCTGCTCTCCTTGCTTCCATTTCGAGTGGAAATCTCTCTCTCTAATCAACAGCTCCTCCTCGAGATTTTGGCCACCTTTGGTGTCGAATGGCAGAACGGACACCAACGAAAGACTTCTGGTGGTTCGACGCTCCTTCTTACACTCACCGATCATCCTCAAGCACCGGTAATGAGTAGATCAGAGAGGAAGATGCCGATGGGTCTTGAGGTAGATCCCAACCAAATGGAGAGGCATTGGGGCGCATGAACACCATCAAGGGACTACTGTGACTCCAGCTACAAGAGGATAGCATCGATACATCTCCAGCGGAGCTCCGGCGAGATTCCGGTGGGTACAATAATAGGTATGGGAAATTATATTTAAAATCTGGATTTGCATGAATGAAATTGATACAATGATGGGATGATTGTCTATAAATCACAATAATAGTGACTTGAAAGCAAAAATAACCAACTATAAATGGATTAAAACATAATGAAAATATTAGATATGGAACCCAGAATATATTTACATAAATAATTGGATTTAAAAGATATCTTGCATATGTTAAATGGAGGACATAGGAAAATCGATTATATGCATTGGATAACCAGCTAGACGTGCATTAATTTCAAGGAAACAATTTAGTTAAATTGTCATCAATTAATAAACCATAAGGTTTAATTACTTGAATTTTATTTTAGCTCAAAATGAAAGCTTTGTATATTGTTATCAGATTATATAGGGCAAGTGATTTATGACTTTGTTAATTAACCTCTTTGTTAATGATATGGGCTATCAGCTTCCTTATGTCATATTGTTGAGTCATTAGAGATATATATATTAAGCAGTTGAGTTAACATTTGATTAGATATATGCAGCAAGTAATTAGCCTGATGATATATATATATATATATATATATATATATATATATATATATATATATATATATATATATATATATATATATATATATATATATATGCAAGGAACGCCTAAAATAAAAAGATTAAATGTAGAGTTTTTTTTTTAAATTAGGGACAATGTATAAAAGTAAAAATTCATCAATCTAAAGTTTTGTGGCTAGTTGTTTTCTCTCGTTGGGTCAGCAGTGTCATTAGTTTTGATCTTTGAAATCATTGTCTTGCTGGGTGCAGCTTCCATGGTACTGTCACTTGCTTTTATGGGTTTTTTTTATTGGGATGCAGTTGTAACAGATGGATTAGGCTGGGAGCTATTATTGTGTTTGGTTATTTGTCTTTGCTGTCCCTAGTTGCTTTGGCTTCATTGTAATTTTATTCATTCAATACACCTCATTAGCTTATAAAAAAAAGTTGTGTCAGCAAACGTTAATCAATCTAAAGTTGATTAGATGCTCTATTATTAACTACAACAGTATAGTTGGTTGAGATGACTTATATAACATGATAAATTTGAATAAAAAAATATTAAATAATAATTATAAGTTCCATTAGTTAGTTTAACTTGAGAATTGAAATCATTAAACAGAATACCTATTATTAGCCCGTTGAATAAAATGAAAATATTAATTTCATTTTCTCATCAATTTTTTATTTTTTTATAATTATATTATTGAAATGGAGAAGCAAAATTCTAATATTAGTAAATTGGAAAAATAATTAAATTTTTAGCTGTTTAAATTAAGAATTGTTTAGTCAGATTTTCTTATGAATTTAAAGTAGAATATAAAAGCATTAGCAACCAATTCCAATTGATTGCAATTCCAAAATCAATAACGTATCAGCATTTGATGGGATTTTTGAGTCAATAATTAGTATTATTTACACCTATTTATTTCAGGATCTGGTTGCTGATTTCTATGTGCTTATTTTTCCTAATTTCTCATCGTAGAAGAATGAGAAATATTTGTCGATTTTCATGATCATCGTTCATCATCCCAGGCAGAATTTTTTTTTCTTTTCAAATTTTTGATATTATTTTCTTATAACGATGCATCGTGTTGGCAAAAGTTAATCCATCTAAAGTTGCGTCTTTGACAAGTTTAATCGATAAAGTGGATGGAAATGTTCGATGCTCTACTACTACCTGCAACAGTTAAGTGGATGGAACGTATTGAATGTATTGGACATTTGACTATTAGACAATTAAGATATATGATTATTAGTGTATTGGACATGTATGTATGGAGCTGTTTGTGTGCCTTTCCTATTCAAATTGAACTTGCAAATACATTTTTGTGCTTTATTATATATCATTTAGGAAATAAATGCTGCCATAGTCTTTGCAGGTACTCTGTTCTAGTATACATATGCTTTTTTATTGCTTACCCTATTGTTGTTTCTGGTTATATCTTCCATTGACCACTTAACCCTCCCTATTTTTTCATATTATTTTGTGAATGTTTATTAGAATACAACCAAGATTAAAGTCAAGGTCAGTGTTATCGGTATCAATATGTATGTCGGGAGTGATTCAGCATAGATGTTTAAGTTTACTTGATAATCTAGAGAGTGATTCAACTAGAAATAGATGGAATGGTAGGAATATAATAATAGTGGCATGAGAACTAAGTTGTAGCATAATTTCCTGTTCAGCTATTGAGAAGCTTTTGATTGCATGATTTCAATTTCATGTCCACTGAAATTTAGTAAATTGGGACATACAATGAAATGCTTGTTTTTGATATAGGATTTCTATGTGAATGATTTGTAATTTCTATGTGAATGATTCTCCCTTTCTTATGTCACACATTTTCAGGAAGTTAACAATGTGTAAATTAATAAGATTTCAGTCATACCCATAGGAATGGGAATAATATCAATTAGATTAGCATATAATAATGGTTTTCTGATATTAAAAAACTGTAATAATGTTTAGCGATGGATTGGCGACAGACAGAACCGTCATTAATTTTTTTACTTATGGGTGAATTTAGCAACGGAATATATTTTACTGTTGCTAATTGTAGCAATGAAAATCAATATCCGTTGCTAAATTTAGCAATGAAAGTTTATATTTCGTTGCTAATTTGTCCAAGTCACCGAATCTTGCGGTGTTGAATTTAGCAACGGAATTCAAATTTCATTGCTAAATTTAGCAACGGAATTAAATTTTCGTTACTAAATTTAGCAATGGAATAAAAATTCCGTTGCTAAAAATAACAACCGCCCAATTAGCAACCGAAATTTTTGTTGCTAATTTCCGTTGCAATTTTTGATTAGCAACGAAAAATTGACTTTTTCCGTTGCTAATTTTCGTTGCTAAATTACAATTTTCTTGTAGTGATTACAATAGTTTCTTAGCATAGGAAACTATGTACGCCAATTCATTTCCCATTTCAGTCAGATCACTAAACCACTTTATCGCTTATTGAAAAAAGATCCTCCACCGTGGTCTTCTATTTATACACCATCTGTCAAAAAGCTTAAAGCAATGGTTCAGAATTTGCCACCCTTACACATTCCATCAATTGGTCGTCATTTTCTACAAACTGATGCTAGCGATGAACATTGGGGTGCTGTCCTTCTTGAAGAAATCAATGGTGCAAAACACGTGTGCAAATATGCCAGTGGCCACTTCAACTATTCTGAATGCCATTATCATTCAACTTTCAAAGAAACTTTAGCAGTCAAATATGGAATAAAGAGATTTGAATTTCATCTCATTGGTTACAAGTTCACAGTTGTCATGGATTGTTCGTCGTTTCCCAAAATGCTTTCCTTCAAAGGTAAGTCTATCCCTTATCAACAGTTACTTAGATGGGCTGAATGGTTCAGTCATTATGATTTTGATGTTCAGCATATAAAAGGCAATAAAAATTTCCTTTCAAACTACCTTTCTCATCCTTGTAAACATACCTTACCTTCACACCCACCTCCTCCTGTGTTACCCTTTGTCTTCATGATGAATCATTTGAAACTTAACCCTAATCCTCGTTTAAATGTCAATCCTGTTCACTATACTCCAGCTACCAGAAAAGAATCATCACCTCCCAATTATCCTTTAACCAATCCCACTGATATAAAATTCTTTGCTACTTGCAACTTGTTTTATTATCTCCATGTTTTTTCCATGAAAAGGCCTTTATCCCCTACACTAAACTATTTCCAAGTTGACCAGCCATGGTCTTTACTTGTCCAACTAAATCAGAGTAATCCCTTGTATGTTGAAGAATTATGGTTCTTACGGTATCTCTCGGTCCTTTTACACCCATGCTCTTCTTTTCCCTTTAGTTGAGCTCTATGAGGTCCTTATCACTCCTAATAATCATGATTCATACTAATGGTAGTTTCTTGAATGGTATGCTCCCCTCTCTTGGTGGAGACATGAACTCTTGAAACAAATTCAAGATCTTTGTCTACGGAAAAAATCTGAAAAAGAAGCTCATGATTATTCAGTTATCTATTTCTTCCATCGTCCATATGTGCATAATCCATCTACAGGTAATCTCTGGACTCAACCACAAGCTTTTCACTGGCGGACATTTGCTACTTCAGATCCTTTAGCCACTTTATCCATCAAGGAAGCTCTTCATCAAGCCTTGTGTGATTTAAATAATATTTCACCTGGCTCTCTTCATCCTTCTGTCCTGGATACTGCTGAATCCTCTTCAAGACCTAATTATTTAAATTCTTTGTTTTAAGATTCATAAGATCCTTATCTTTCTTTAAGTATACCAAATAATAATTTTCAAGAACCTAATGACCCTACAACCCAGGATTATCTTGGTGCTTTTGAACAAAAATTTTTTGATAATGTTCACTAAGATAAAAGAAAGGCTCCTATTGATCCAGATGCTTGGTATCGTTCTCCTACAGATACAGATCCTGAAGACATGAACATGTCCCCATCACATGAGCCCATTTGCAAAAAGGATTGAAGATGCTATCTGCTACTTGTTTTCCACTCACTGCTTCAGATGCTTGTTGTTTGCCACTCATGTTTAATTATTAAAGTGTGATGTATAATGTAAAGTAAAGTTGTTTGTTTTATTACTTTTGTAAAAGGAGATTCCTTGTCTCCTCGTCCTTTTCTACTTTTGAGTTGTAAAGGAGATTCTTTCTTATCTTCTATTTAATTATTGTGTTTGTAATCATAAGCAATGAGGTCAGCATCCACTGTAGCTACCTCTATATAAGTGTGTAAGTTTATTGAGGTTTTCAAACTTCACTTCTAGTTTGAATTCTCACAATAAAAGAGATGTGTTTTTAAATTTTCTCTCTCTTGCCATTTTGATTTCTTTCTTTACCTTACAAGGATCCTGTTAACAGTTTTCAGGTTTCTATGATCCTATATAAGTCTGTGGTCTATAGCATAAGAGGATAGTCCCCAGTTAGGTCAAAGAAGTGTCATTTTTTGGATAGTCATACCTTGCTAATTCATATAGATTTGTATAAGGATCATATATGCCTGCATATAGTTGTTAAATCTATCAGCCAAGTTAGAAATTTCCCATTGTTAGTTTTTTTTTGTATTGATTGTTGAATATAGAGAAAAAGAGGTTTTTATATTTTTTGGGGAGAATAAAAAATAATTTTTCTATTTTTTTCATCTTGTAGAAAATAATGAGTATTACAGGCAAATTTTTCTTGTCAACTGGGTTTTATTTATTTATGTGCTTTTGGAAAAAATTTCCTGTAAGAAATTCTTTTAAAATTTTTTAATTTTAATTTGATTTTGAAGATATTATATAGATTCTGGAATGACAAAAGAATATGAGCTTTCCTTTTATCTTACATTTTTGTATTCTTTGATATTAATAGATATATGAAAAATATTACTGAACTTATAATGCAGCTTCTAAATATTTCAATTGGCAATTACACTTACCAATATATATATATATATTGCTAGTAAGGATGCTTATAGAAGAGCTATAGAATGGGAAAAAATAAGGTGTTGGCTAAGGTACTAAGTTTCTTCAACTTCTATGATTGTGTTATTCTTATGTTGATTATCAATGTTTTCTATGCAGACATCATGCTTATATAGTTCAAAGGTGATAGAAGTTGCAGGCAATTTGATGCTTGTGATATGCCTAATAGAGATGCAGGTTGTTTTTTCTTTCCTTTCTTCCTTTTCTGAGTATAAATTAACCGAGTTCATTTCCTTTTTTTAAGACATCGATACACAATTGATGCACTACATGGTTAAATTATGGATATAAATTGTTATTATTAATGGGACTTAGCTGTTCAGTTATTTTTAGTCCACTTAACATAGCCTTAGTTCTGAACCCAGTTAGGAAATTGCATAAGTCATTTTTCTCTATTCTGTTAAATTTTCTCATTGCTGCTTTAATCAATCAAAAAGTGAATGACTTTGGCATTATAGTAATGTATTTATTTGAGAATAATGTCTCAATAGGCAAAATTTGTATTAGAAATGCATGAATATTTTGACTGTAGAATCATTTGTGTTTTTTCTGTTAAGTTCTTGTTGTGGTTTAAATTCTTGCTTTTATTGATAATTTCATTTTAATCTAAGATATATGTAACAATTAGAATGCATGTTTTATTGAACTTATGACTTTATTTCATTTTAGTTTAGGATATATGTAACAATTAAAAAGCATGTTTTATTAGAAAGTATGCAATAAGAATCTATATATTTCTCATATTATTGGTTTTTTAAACTATTTATCATTTATTTTCAGGCTAGGTAAGCTCGAGGAAAGCTCAAAGAATGACAATAATTGCTGAAATCTTTATTCTCACAAGCTTTATGGATGTAGAAAGCCATCACCACCAAGCACCAAAACTAGAAGATTTTATCGGGGATTCATCATCAATTGTTCGATCTTTGGATATTGGAGTTCCACAGAGAAAGCCATTGTTTCTATTGATTTGAATGCTCTAAAAAGGTTGTTGATATTTTTGGCCAATGAACTTCAATTTATAGAGGTGTTACTACATACACTACTGTTACCTTATAACCTTGTTAACTGAGCATTTGGTTTAGGAAAATGTTGGATTTATTTTTAAGCTAAATGTTAATCTTAGTATGAACAATCACTAGTTTATTATATTTAATTAATAATATATTATTGGCCAATATAGACATATGTTGATAATTGGGGCATAAAAGACTAGTTTTTGAGCTCTTCTTAATGAATATAATTGATTATTTTGGTTATAATGTTGCAGTCATAGATGGACAAGCAGATATGAAGTGCATCTATAGGATAACAACTGCAGCAGAGAGGGTAAAGCTAGAAAAGGGCGTCAAGGTCTGTTTCAATTTCTTGCCAACCAATAAATTATGATGGGTTTCAAATAAATTATTTGGCTCTAGGCTCAAATAATATGAAATGTGTTTATTTGTGTTTTCTCAAGTATTGTTAAGGGATAGTGTAGTTTTGCAATGTGGTATTCTATGTAAAACATAATAATTAAAAAATTTTAATAATTTTTAGCAACAAAATGGTGACTGATTTCACTATCGTGAAAATTTTTTATTGGTGGGTGAATTTAGCAACGGAAAAATAGTTTTCGTTGCTAAATTTAGTAACAAAAATGTTATTTCATGGCTAATTTTGACCAATTCACCGAATCTACATTGGTTGGATTTAGCAACGGAAAGAAATTTTCGTTGCTAAAAAATAGCAACCGTCAAATTAGCAACCACTGATTTAGTTGCTAATTTTTATTGCTATTTTTATTAGCAATGAAAAATTGACATTTTTCATTGCTAAATGGATTTTTTTCTTGTAGTGGTTATACATTATTAGAAACAATCTCATTATTTTAGAAATACTAATTCCTTATATTATGACCATTAGATCCACACAATTATTTTGCTTATTGATCTTATTTTATTATTCTATTCTCTATTACATTCTCCTTACAGGACGTATGGCTTATTTATACCTTATTATGCACTTATTCCAATTTATTTCCTATATACATACACAGTTCTCTAAAGTCCCTATTAAGTTACATTATAATAATTTTCCTTTTAAATTATATTATTGATTCAATTTAATCACAATAATCATATAACCAAATACTTTTTTATTATTTAAATTTAATCTATAAAATTACATTTTGGTCTATAATTTTTCAATGGTGATCAATTTTTTTTTTAAAATTAGGTATGTCTAAATTTTAATTAAATGCCATAATTTCACATTAATTCATAATTAACCTAAACCTTTCCTAATATATACAATATATATGAAATTAAAGGGTTTAGAGTTATTCACTTACCTAATTTCACTCCAAATCACTCAATAATCTTGCCTTTGCCCTTGTCGTTGATTGCTTGGCTTTCCCTCACCTTATTTCTCTAATTATTTAGCAGTATTTTTATGTCCAAAATTCACCATGATTTCAATCAATTATCATCCAAATAACACATACAAAATCATAATCAACATTTAATTAACCAAAATTATAAAAAAAAACTCAAATTTTCCTAAACTTAACAAAATACCCATTTGATGAAATGGGTTATTTCTTACTTCTTTCACCACTATAGATAATCAAAGATGGAGAAGGAACAATTTTTTGGTAAATTAGGATGAAATTAGGGACAAAATCTAAGGATTAAAGCTTGAAAATTAAAGAAAAAAGAAGAAGAAGAAGAAGAAGAAGAAGAACAAGAAAGAAGAGAAGGCTACAACAGTAAGGAGACGAACAACCAACCAATTCAACAAACAAAAGTCAAGTTTTACATTTGCTATGGCTTACCCAACTTAGGACAAAAATAAATTAAGTCTTAGATGGATCTAATGCCATTTGTCACTCTTTAATTGGTCAAAATATTTTTAGTTATCAATTTTGATTAAAATTAGACAAAAAATTTTAAAAATGTTAATTAGGCCGTATTTAAAATTTTGGATCAATTCAAGGTCGTTTCGATATAAAATTTGGCCCAAATGTAAATTTTGCCAATCCAAAAGTTGAATTTTCAAAGTCTTCAGAAAATTTATTTCACCCTTCCAGAAATTTATATACATGATTTCTAGTGACTCAGTGCAATCAAAATAATTTTATAAAATCCGTGAAATATTTCAAGCTGATCAAAATTTTTAGTCAACTCTATCGATCCCGTTATTTATTTTATTTTTCACTTTTAGAGATTTATTTGACCTCAATTTCATCCCAAATTATACCATCGAACTTGTCGTGATTAGTACTTTCTAATGGTGAATAAAAAAATTTTGTGGGCTGTTATGCTTTTCCTAAAAGCTTAAATACTGCAAGTATATGGTATACCGATTATAGTACTTTAGATATCGATCCCATGAGGAATGTTGATTAACATTGTACACTATTACTACTCAATTTTAATCTTGTTTACAATACTCATTAATTTGCAAGTTACAACTATTATTAACACTACACTACACTAAATTAAATATTATTCTACTTTAATGATGATTAGAGAAGACTTATGAGTGCGATGAATGTAATATATATATATATATATGGAACTTGTTTGTTTTCTCTTATTTAGAATTTATTCTTTATCATGCAAGCCAAGTTGCAATAATGTTCTATGTCGCAACTATCTCATCTAGACTAGATTATGCCTTAAATATGCATTTATGGTTCTAAATCGCAGTTCTTGTATTTAGACTAGAATTACATAAACACGTATTCAAAGAATAAAAACCAACCTATAACAACTATCTCCACATGCGATCTCTCAAACTATGCTTTGATAATGAATTTTCTATTAACTATCAGAAAGATGTTGCTCTCGCTAACTCTTTTACTTATAACAATTATAATGATTTTCAGAGAAGGAATTGCCATCTAAGGTCGTTTTCCTTAACTTATAATGATACTAATAAAGTTTTAATAGGAAATTCTACATATAAAGATAAACGAAAGAGAAATGATTAAATATGAATAACAACATTCAAGTTCCTAAAAAGAATTCATAATAATAACAAAGAAGAAGTAAAGATTAGAAATAAAAGAAGGGGATCTCTCAACCCTTCTTCATTTCACCAAGTGTAGTCCTCTTCCTTGTATTTGCCTTCTCTTCAAGCAATAAAACTTAAACTAAAACCTACAACTATATTCTACAATTACATTTTCAAATAAGAAAAATAAATGTTAGATCTCTCTATTAATTATAACTTCCAGGGTATTTATATATTTTCAAGCATTAAGTTCATTCAAGTGCCTCTCCATAGGTATGCTACCATTGGTGAACCTTGGTGTCATTTTAGGTGACTTTTCAAGCTTAACTGCCTATAACCTCCCTCTATCGCGATCGCAGTGCCTGTTGCCCTCGCGACAAAACACTCTTCTTCCTCACATCTTTCTCTTTCTAGTCAAGCGTCTTCTATCGCCCTCACAACAGAACATTTTTTTTCTTCACTTACTTCTACTCCTTTTTCACATTTTCCCCCTTTTTTCTCCTACATACACAAAACTTGAAAAAAAAACATTAAACACACCTAATTCTAGCACAATTTAATATAACTAAACATTATTTTGGTAACAAAATATGGATTAAATATGAGCTATTTAGGCTCATATCAAACCTCCCACACTTAAACTTTTGCTTGTCCCCAAGCAAAACCTAACAAATAAGTAAACAACACAAGCACGCAATTTCAGAGCTCACATTTATATTTTGCAAATATTTGAAAACCACATGCAGAAACGTTCAACTCTTCACAAATTTTGCCCAAGTATGCAAATTCTCAAATAAAATCATGATCCATTAAACTTAAACAGCCATGCACATTTGGAAAATTATGAAGTTGCAAAACATAAGAATGTGTAAACTTAAGAACTTGAATATCTTAACACATGTAAATATTATTTCACACCAAGTATTGCCTAAAGTAGTTCTCACTCAAACACTATATTCTTAAAGCACTTATTCACTCGATGTGTTTATGGGTTAGTGTTTCTCTCATTCCTTGAACATGCCATTGCCTATCATAAGCTTGTAATTAGTAAACATCTCCACGACTAGTATAAAATGATACATGAAATCAAAAGGGTCTTACGAGGGTTGTAGCTTGGCTTAGGTTAAGGTAGGATAATTTTTGGTTTAAGTAGCTCAAATTGTGAATAGAAACAATATCACTATATCATAGGAGATTTGTTGAAGAATCTAAACATCGTATGATGTAATTTACTTCTCATATGCCCTTTCTCAATTACACACGACAATACTAGTTTCTTTAGTTCATTCTTTTTTTTTTTTACAAATGGCTTGTAGAAACTAGCTCTGTTCCAATATTGAACCTAGAGGAAAGGGAATTTCTTAAACTCATAGTTTGAATACCATCATGCTTAATTTAGCAATATATATCTCCTAATGATAAACCAAATTATCTCTCTTCACAAAAAGGGTAACACAAAGAAATGGATTTTTGTTTAGCAAAGGATATTGGCTAATTATATGTTACTAAAAAAAATAGGTCTAAGGCTCAAAATTATCTACCTAAAGTCAAGATAGGTAAGTTTTTATAGTAAGCCAAAATGGATTAACCTAAATGCCCTTATAATTTTTCATGCTTATCTCGTACTAAATGTAATTTCAAAATTTACCAAGAACAAATTCTAGAGGATATGGCATATTAAGGCTCTCATACAAGAAAAAAATATCATGTACAAGGCTCAAAAGCTCACTTAAGCTATAGGTCAATTTACCCTAAGCAATAAATTGGCAAAAAATAATATGTTTATACATATAAAAAGATACTCAACTTAAAAAGAACTTACACTATAGTGCTTTGCCAAGTCATAACCTTCACTATGTACATTTAATTATCTAAGTAAAATGAAAATGATCAGGTTAAAAAAATTTTCCTAACTAGACTAAAAATGATAGAAATTCAAGCTAAAGCATGTATTTATTTCCAAATAGGTTCCAAATACACAAGCTCCAAAATTAAATTCACAACACAACATACACATAACAATAAACAAAAACATGAAACAACATAAGCAATTAACTACCCTAAGCAACAAAAACAAGAAACAACATAACATGCATATCCCCCCCACACTTAAAGGACACAATGTCCTCATTGTGTAAGAAAAACATCACAAAACACACTATAAAAGAAAAACACAAACACAAAATAAAAGTAAAAAGTAAATAGGAGTAAAAGAAGAAGTTACTCAGCCAATCCACTAGGGGACACTTCCTTGGCATCACTCTCGCAATATATGTCACGCTCGCGACAGACCTTGCATTCGCAACAATGAAGAAAAATCATTAGTTTTTTAGTTTAGATTTTTTTTCCTGAAATTTATAATGAAATACTAAGTAGTATAACCTGTAGAACCAAAAATAAACTATGTTAGCATACTAAATCAACTAAAAACAACATAAAACAAAACTAATTAAATATTGTAATCCAAAATCAGAAATGAAGATTCATAATGACAATAAATTTAATCAAGCATTCCCCGGCAACGGTGCCAAAAAACTTGTTATGGTTTTTTTAAAAGCTTAAATATCGCAAGTATACTATGTACCGATTATAGAACTTCAGCTATCGATCCCATGAGGAATGTTGATTAACATTGTATACTATTACTGCTAAATTTTAATCTTGTTTACAATGCTCATTAATTTGCAAGTTACAACTATTATTAACATTACACTATACTAAATTAAATATTATTCTACTTTAATGATGATTAGAGAAGACTTATGAGTGTGATGAATGTAATATATATATATATAAATATGAAACTTGTTAGTTTTCTCTTATTTAGAATTTAATCTTTATCATGCAAGCCAAGTTGCAATAATGTTTTATGTGCAGCTCTCGCATCTAGACTAGATTATGCCTTAAACATGCATTTATGGTTCTAAATCGTAGCTCTCACATTTTGACTAGAATTACATAAACACATATTCAAAGAATAAAAACTAACCTATAACAAGTATCTCCACATACGATCTCTCAAACTATGCTTTGATAATGAATTTTTTATTAAATATCAGAAAGATGTTGCTCTCGCTAACTCTCTTACTTATAACCACTATGATGATTTTCAGACAAGGAATTGCCATCTAAGGTCATTTTCCTTAACTTATAATGATACTAATAAAGTTTTAATAGGAAATTATACATATAAAGATAAACGAAAGAGAAATGATTAAATATGAATAACAACATTCAAGTTCCTAAAAAGAATGCATAATAATAACAAAGAATAAGTAAAGATTAGAAATAAAAGAAGGAAATCTCTCAACCCTTCTTTATTCCACCAAGTGTAGTCTTCTTCCTTGTATTTGCCTTCTTTTTAAGCCATAAAACTTAAACTAAAACCTAAAACTATATTCTACAATTACATTTTCAAATAAGAAAAACAAATGTTAGATCTCTCCATTGATTATAACTTCCAGGGTAATTATAGATTTTCAAGGATTAAGTTCCTTAAAGTGCCTCTTCATAGGTATACAATCCTTGGTGAACCTTGGTATCCTTTTAGGTGACTTTTCAAACTTAACTGCCTATAAGCACCCTCTGTCGCGATCACGATGCCTGTCGCCCTCACGACAAAACACTCTTCTTCCTCACATCTTTCTCTTCCTAATCAAGTGTCCCCTGTCGCCCTCGCTATAGAACACTCCTTTTCTTCACTTACTTCTACTCCTTCACATTTTCCCCTTTTTTCTCCTACATACATAAAACTTGACAAAAAACATTAAACACACCTAATTCTAGCACAATTTAATAAAATTAAACATTATTTTGGTAACAAAATATGGATTAAATATGAGCTATTTAGGCTCATATCAGTCCCCCACACTTAAACTTTTGCTTGTTCCCAAGCAAAACCTAACAAACAAGTAAACAACACAAGCATACAATTTTGGAGCTCACATTTATATTAGGTAAATATTTGAAAACCATATGCAGAAACGTTTATCTCTTCACAAATTTAGCCCAAGTATGTAAATTCTCAAATAAAATCATGATCCATTAAACTTAAACAACCATGCACATTTGGAAAATTATGAAGTTGCAAAACATAAGAATGTGTAAACTTAAGAACTTGAATATCTTAACACATGTAAATATTATTTCACACCACGTATTGCCTAAAGTAGTTCTCACTCAAACACTATATTCTTAAAGAACTTATTCACTCGATGTGTTTATGGGTTAGTGTTTCTCTCATTCCTTGAACATGCCATTGCCTGCCATAAGCTTGTTATTAGTAAACATCTCCACTACTAGTATAAAATGATACATGAAATCAAAAGGGTCTTACGAGGGTTGTAGCTTGGCTTAGGTTAAGGTAGGATAATTTTTGGTTTAAGTAGCTCAAATTGTGAATAGAAACAATATCACTATATCATAGGAGATTTGTTGAAGAATTTAAGCATCGCATGATGTAATTTACTTCTCATATGCCCTTTCTCAATGACACATGACAATACTAGTTTCTTTTGCTCATTCTTGTTTTTTTTTTATAAATGGCTTGTAGAAACTAGCTCTATTCCAATATTGAACCTAGAGAAAAGAGAATTTCTTGAACTCATATTTTGAATACCATCATGCTTAATTTAGCAATATATATCTCCTAATGATAAAGCAAATTATCTCACTTCACAAAAAGGGTAACACAAAGAAATGGATTTATGTTTAGCAAAGGATATTGGCTAATTATATGTTACTCAATAAAAATAGGTTCAAGGCTCAAAATTGGCTACTTAAAGTCAAGATAGGTAAGTTTTTATAGCAAGCCAAAATGGATTAATCTAAATGCCCTTATCATTTTTCATGCTCATCTCATACTAAATGTAATTTCAAAATTTACCAAGAACAAATTCTAGAGGATATGGCATATTAAGGCTCTCATACAAGAAAAAAATATCATCTACAAGACTCAAAAGCTCACTTAAACTATAGGTCAAATTACCCTAAGCAATAAATTGGCAAAAAATAATCTGTTTATACATGTTAAAAGATACTCAAATTAAAAAGAACCTACACTAAAGTGCTTTGCCAAGTCATAACCTTCACTATATACATTCAATTATCTAAGTAAAACGAAAATGATCTGCTTAAAAAAAATTTGCCTAACTAGAATAAAAATGATAGAAATTCAAGCTAAAGCATACATTTATTTCGAAATAGGTTCCAAATACACAAGCTCCAAAATTAAATTCACAACACAACATACACATAACAATAAACAAAAACATGAAACAACATAAGCAATTAACAACCCTAAGCAACAAAAACTATTGGAAATTATCGGTTACATGTATCTCATACATAAGCGAAATTTAAAATTTTTAACTAATAGATCTGATCTTGCCTTGAATTTACAATATACATATTAATGAGAATAAGAAAAATTACCTTTGATTTTTATTGAACAGTTGATTTTCCTTTTCACCGGGTTGTCGCAAACCACAGTGTCTAAAATTGAACACCTCCAATGAGTAATCCACACTAGAAAAGGATTGAATGAACCAACAATGGAGGAATACAAGGCTGGCCGAAATCCCTTGATGCTAGCAAGGGGGAAGTGGCGGCTAGGGTTAGAGAATAAGAGAAAATCTTTTTCTCTTAATTATTCACCTTAACCCTAAAACCCTATCACTTGGATTTTTATAGTTAGGTTAAAAAATCCAACTTCATAATAGGATTGGGTTCTTTAAAATTACTGGAGAAATATAAGATAGCTTGTAGGCTCATTGTCCTCTACTACAATTATGCCTCTATCTGAATCAATGTGAAATCTATATCTCACAGGGATAAAATGCATCCTAGTAGATCTTTTAGGATTTTATGTATAATCAGGTTCAATTGTAATCTCATCATTATAAAATTCAGTCTCGGGTTCAATCGGTTGATCTACTTCTATTTGTGGGTCTTGAACTTCACCAAGTTCAATTTTACTCCCACTGTCCTCTCATAGGAGATATTCTCTTTCCAAGAAGATAGCATGCCTTAAAACAAACACCTTTTGTTATAAGGGATGGTAGAAATAATATCCAAATGTTTCTTTTGGATATCCCACAAATAAATATTTGTCAGACTTAACATCTAGTTTGTCTAACACTGTCCTCTTCACATAAGTAGGATAACCCTATACTTTCATATGAGAAAGTGTGGGTTTTTTTGTTATTCCACATCTCATATGGAGTAACATCAACCAATTTACTAGGAACTCTATTTAACACATAAACATCAATTTCTAGTGCATATCCCTAAAAGGACTTAGGCAAGTCTGCTCGGCTCATCATGGATCGAACCATATCTAATAGTATTCGATTTCTCCTCTCAGATACACCATTATATTGTGGAGTATATGCTGGAGTCCATTAAGATAAAATCCCATTATCTCTAAGATAATCTTGAAATTCGTAGCTTAAGTATTCTCCACCTCGATCTGATCTAAGTGTTTTAATACTCTTGCCAAGTTGCTTCTCTACTTCATTTCTGAATTCTTTGAACTTTTCAAATGCTTCTGATTTATATTTCATTAGATAGATATATCCAAATATGGATTAATCATCTATGAAAGTAATGAAGTAGGAGTAACCTCCTCTGGTATGTGTAGTCATTGGACCACATACATCTGAATGTATTAAGTCCAAAACCATTTTAGCTCGTTCTCCTTTACCAATAAAGGGAACTTTTGTCATTTTTCTCAATAAACAAGATTCGCACGTATCAAATCATTCATAATCAAATGATCCCAAATCACTTGACTTGTGTAATTTGGTCATGCGTTTCTCATTTATATGGCCTAAATGACAATGCCATAAATTTGAGGTATTTAGATTATCTTATTTCATTCTCTTGCTATCCACATTATGCACTTCTTTAATTAAATCAAGAACATATATACCATTCTCAATGATAGCTTTAGCATAAAACATATTATTCTTAAAAATGTAACAACATTTGTCTTTTAAAGAAATGCCATAATCATTCGATAAACAACTGAAAGAAATAATACTTTTAGATAATGCTAGAACATAAAAACAATTGTTTAACTCCAGTATTAATCCACTTGGAAGAGGCAAATGGTAATTTCCCACAACTGTTGTAGAGATGTTTTATCTAGTAGCTGACTATAGACATATTTCTACCTTTCTAACTTTTCTACCGCTTTTAAGCCCTTGTAGATCATTACACAAATGAGATCCACATCCAATATCTAATACCCAAGATTGTTTTGAAGCAATAGAATAAGTATTTATTTCAATCATATGAATACCTGAAGTAGAAGCATCAACTTGCTTTTTCTCCTTGAGAGAATCTAGATAGGCCTTGCAGTTACGCTTTCAATGACCATCTTTTCCACAATGGAAGCAAGTTCATTTGGGATTCTCTTTCTTGGAAACCTTTTTCTTTGAGATCTCACCATTTTTTGGTTGCGCCTTGGTTATCTTCTTCTTCTTCTGCTTCTTGCCTTTAGCAAAGTGACAACCATGACACTTTTTGAATTCTTCTTGAAGGATCCATCAGCTGTTTTGAGCATGTTGATTAACTCAGGAATGGTTACTTGGATCTTGTTCATGTTGAAGTTAAGCATGAAAGGTGTATAACTTGAAGCCAACGAATACAAGATTAAATCTATGTATAGATCATTATCCATTACATAGCCAAGTCTACTCAAATTCTCAATATACCCATACATCTTCAATGCATGAGTAGCAGCCAAAGTGCATTCCACCATTTTGCAGCTAAATAGAGCTCGAGCAATCTCATATTGCTCAGTTCTAGCTTGAGAAGAATAAAGCTCCTCTAGATGCAAAATGATGGTTCTGAAGCTATGAGGACATAGTACCTAGCATCAGACATGCTGCTGCTTCACTATCCTCCATGTTTTTTATAAGTGCCCTTAATCTCATCAATGGCATCATCTGATGGAAGTGGTGGTGGATCTTTATCTAAGACATAATGGATCTTTTTAGCTCTAAGAACAATTCTCACTTGCTTGATCCAGTCAGAATAGTTGCTGCCAACTAGCTTGTTATCCAAGATTGATCCTATATTAATGTTTGATGTGCTCATTATGATGACCTATATGTGAAAAAGAAAACATATGAGAGTATGTTCATATATATTTATGCATTAATTAGGTCTTTAATTAATCCATTTACTCCCACTATTTTATTGCGGATCAATAGCCCTCACTATTTAATCCGAGAAAACCCAATGGTTTCCTTAGTGGGCCAATATCCAATCCTTGATATGAAATTTGACCTTGATTGTGGTCAACAAATCAAACTCCATACCCTTGAAAGGTAGGTATCTCTATACCAATTGTGTCTCTACACAACTATTGGATCATTAGGTTATCAACTTTTGATACATGCATATCATATATGCATTCCCTAATCTTGCCTCTAGAACCATTATCCTTGATTGGGGTTAACAAGCTAATGGGCTAGCTAAGATGACCCATTTAATTAGATTCAAACATATTTAATATAATATGAGCTTGACTGTGGTCAACAACCCACACTATAAAGAACTCTAGTTCTCCTCAAATTAATGGAAGGCTTATATACCTTAGTATTAGTATGAGGCATTTTAGTTAATTAAGTCTCATCATACATGGTTGGCATACATTGGTATGCATTCTATATCTATCACAAAAATATAAGCATCCAAATATGGTATAGTTATGGATTTTACTATATTGATTTCCCCAAGCCAAAAGGGAAATCAAAAGGTCACACCTAGGTAATATGCATGATTCAAACAAGTAAAAAAAATAATTACATTATCTTCAAACTTGTTCGATCTCCATCCGTCCCATCTTTCTCTTTGATAGTGGTCTCCATCTCTATCTCTAATTCTAATCTAAGTAATCTAATTACATATTACAATTTAAAAAAGAAATACAAACCAAAAACAAGTGGCCGAGACATGAAAGTTCTCATTAGGCCAAAACAAGCATTATGCTCCATCACATTGGGCATTGTCCATAACTATCCATCATGCCAATCATACACCCTTATATGCATTTCTAATTCATAAAGTAAAATATATAATGGATTACTAACTTTGTTTGAACTCTTGAAACATACTTTTGAGTTATTTTAATAATGTGATCAAATTAGGAAACTTTTTCCATTTTGGAAACTTTCATTTTAGGAAACATTTTTGCATACATGTGTTCTTGCCTTAATTATCAATCCAATTGATTATTAATTAATTATCAATTGATTATTTAATTAATTAATCATATTAAAAAATTAAAAAATTAATTTTTTACTTAAAACAAGGTTACCTAAAACCCACACAATAAACCCTAAAGTGTGTTCACACACAAACTAGTTTTGTGTCTATTGGACCATTTGGGCCTTTTGAAATAAGCCAAGCCCACTTCAGCCCTTAAAACCCATTAATAAACTTAATTAAAGTCTATAATATTTAATTTAAATCAGCTCCTTGGGCCCACCAAGTCATTCACTAATTTAAACCAAGTCCGTAAACATAATTAAGCCCATTAAGTGGTTTTAATGAATTAAAATTAATTCAATTAATTCAAGACCCATTTTAATTAATCCAATTAATTAAAAACATATTAATATATCAGATATATCAAATTTAGAATATTAAAAATTGTTCTAAATAAGAACTCACCAAGAACACATCAAAAACACCAATTTATCGAACTTTTCGACTAAACTAGTTTTCTTGCAAAACTTGTTGAATTTTAATTTTGTTTGATCCTATGGCTTAATATTACATATTAAATACATAAATTATCATTAAAATAATTTTAGAGTGGATCAATAAAAATTTAATTTAGAACAGCCCCTAAAACTTTTATTGAAAAATAAAACCCTACTCACCATTCACAATGGTTCTTTTCTCAAAAGAATCGTTTTTATTTTTCGTTTTATATATTTGATCATATACATCCAGAAATCAATATTTCTCACTCATGAAAAATCAAATCTGATATTTTAAATTTCATGAAATAAATAACTCAAAAATAAAAAATATTCCACAAAAAAAATATAGAATTGTAGATTGATGGCAAAACTGAGGCTCTAATACCATGTTGAAAATTATCGATTATATGCATCTCATACATAAGTGAAATTTAAAATTTTTAACCAATAAATCTGATCTTTCCATGAATTTACAATAAACACATTAATGAGAATAAGAAAAATCACCTTTAATTTTTGTTGAACAATTGATTTTCCTTCTTACCGAGTTATCGCAAACCACAGTGTCTAAAATTGAATACCTCCAATGAGTAATCCAAATTAGAGAAGGATTGAATGAACCAACAATGGAGGAATACAAGGCTGGCCGAAATCTCTTGATTTTAGCATAGGGGAAGTGGCGGCTAGGGTTAGAGAATGAAATAAAATCTTTTTCTCTTAATTATTCACCTTAACCCTAAAACCCTATCACTTGAATTTTTATAGTTAGGTTAAAAAATTCAACTTCATAATAGGATTGGGATCTTTAAAATTGCTGGAGAAATATTAAATGGGCTTCTGAAATTATTAATAATTTATTTGGGCTCAATTAAATCCAATTTAAATCCTTTCACAAAAGACGATGCACAAAACTCACAAACTAGGCCCTTTGTGCATATACTTGGATTTAATCACCCAAATGAATTTCAAATCCATCCAAATTCAATATGTAGGCTCCATAACACTTATAAATATATTTAATTTATCTTGGTCTAAGAATTAGGCCTCTAAGGCCTTCTATCAGCAAGTGGCATGAAACCCTTCCTTTGGAGGGTTTCTGCGCCAAAATCATTTCCTTGGGCCTTTTTAAATTTCTCCAATGGATCTATTAATTATTATATCAGCCCTATAACACTTATAGTCTAATAATAATTAATTATGAAATATATTATTTCAATTAGGGCCATTTTACAGAACATTTCTAAAAAAGTTCTACAAATAATTTTACTTGATCATAATTAATTAAACTCTTTAATTAATTATTCTCTTATTCACTTCTTTATTCCCATAATAATATCAAATATTATTATCCTTGTCATTTCACCATTTTATCATTTTCTCTATATTTGTGTGACCTATTAGGTTCCTGTCCATATTGGCAGTATAATATGTAATTGTGAGTTTTATTCAAAACTCACATGATTTAAACTTTTTTAAATAATTTTATCAATCCCTATTGATATTTATGATACACTATTATACAAATCATGAGCGGCCTCTAGCTAGGTATCATGACTACCCAAATGTCAGGAAAGTCAAGTGGTTTGACTATACCCTTCCATAGAAACAGTTACTGTGCAATTACTTCTTTCACCACTCTTATCTCAATTAGATTCTAAGTATGGATTTTTGTCAACTCATATAAATCTAATTATGTATGTTATATTAATTTAACCATTATTACCAAAATGCCCTTCATGGATCCCTATCCATCTTAGCATATTACTCTAGCTAGAAATTATCTGAACAAGGCAATTATAGAATCATGCAAGATAACTTCCCTTAATAAATCTGGGATGGTGAATCCTTTGTTAATCACTCAACTATCTTCAAGTAGGTCATGATACACCCAACCTCCTAACTATGTTCATCTCCAGTTGGAAGTAATAAGTTATGGAGTCAAAGTATACCACTTGCTACTTAAGATAACCTTGGTGATCTCAAGTCTAAGGGTACTTGCACAACCACTATGAAGAGATTCCTCACTGATATATATTTAATATCCATGTGAGGATTCTCTTTGAAGGTCTCTAATGAACTTGTTCTTTTAACAAGCATCGATATGTTAGCTTTGATTATCTTCCATAATTATAATTATGAGAACCACTGCTTGAACCATTCAAGAAGCATAATATATGCTAGTCTGTCTGAATTAACAATGTCTTATGTTGTTAATTCTATGACTATGGATATTTAGATATTAACACATTTGCATGCAATAGACATCTCATATCATGAACACCTTCATGATTGCCTTTGCACTGTGTTTATAATATCAAGGACTTCATTTATTAATTTAAGATTTACAAACTCATGTATTTAAACATAGCATTAATAAATGAATGATGTCTTTTATTAAGAATATAAATTCATACATATGAAATACATTCGTATTACATGGGCTCTAGGGCATACTCTCTAACAAAAACAAGAAACAACATAACATGTATATCCCCCCCCCACACACACACATTTAAAGTACATAATGTCCTCATTGTGTAAGAAAAACACAAACACAAAATAAAAGTAAAAAGTAAATAGGAGTAAAAGGAGAAGTTACTCGGCCAGTCCACTAAGGAACACTTCCTTGGCATCGCACTCACGACAGACCTTGCGTTCGCAACAATGAAGAAAAATCATTAGTTTTTTAGATTAGATTTTTTTTTTCTAAAATTTATAATGAAATACTAAGTAGTATAACCTGTAGAACCAAAAATAAACTATGTTAGCATACTAAATCAACTAAAAACAACATAAAACAAAACTAATTAAATATTGTAATCCAAAATCAGAAATCAAGATTCAAAATGACAATAAATTTAATCAAGCATTCCTCGGCAACAGCACCAAAAACTTGTTATTCTTTTTCTAAAAGCTTAAATACCACAAATATACGGTGTATCGATTATAGTACTTCAGATATCGATCACACGAGGAATATTGATTAACAATGTACACTATTACTACTCAATTTTAATCTTTTTTACAATGCTCATTAATTTGCAAGTTACAACTATTATTAACACTACACTACACTCAATTAAATATTATTCTACTTCAATGATGGTCGGAGAAGACTTATGAGTGTGATGAATGTAATATATATAAAAATATGGAACTTGTTAGTTTTCTCTTATTTAGAATTTAATCTTTATCATGCATACCAAGTTGGAATAATGTTCAATGTTACAGCTCTCGCATCTAGTCTAGATTATGCCTTAAACATGCATTTTTGGTTCTAAATCGCAGCTCTCGCATTTAGACTAGAATTACATAAACACACATTCAAAGAATAAAAACCAACCTATAAAAACTATCTCCAAATGCGATCTCTCAAACTATGCTTTGATAATAAATTTTTTATTAACTATCAGAAAGATATTGCTCTCGCTAACTTTCTTACTTATAACCACTATGATGATTTTCAGAGAAGGAATTGCCATCTAAGGTCATTTTCCTTAACTTATAATTATACTAATAAAGTTTTAATAGGAAATTCTACATATAAAGATAAACGAAAGAGACATGATTAAATAAGAATAATAACATTCAAGTTCCTAAAAAGAATTCATAATAATAACAAAGAAGAATTAAAGATTAGAAATAAAAGAAGGGGATCTCTCAACCCTTCTTCATTTCACCAAGTGTAGTCCTCTTCCTTGTATTTGCCTTCTCTTCAAGCCATAAAACTTAAACTAAAACCTACAACTATATTCTACAATTACATTTTCAAATAAGAAAAATAAATGTTAGATCTCTCCATTGATTATAACTTCTAGGGTATTTATAGATTTTCAAGCATTAAGTTCCTTCAAGTGTCTCTCCATAGGTATGCAACCCTTGGTGAACCTTGGTGTCCTTTTAGATGACTTTTCAAGCTTAACTATCTATAACCGCCCTCTGTCGCGATCGCGACGCCTATCGTCCTCGCGATAGAACACTCTTCTTCCTCACATCTTTCTTTTCCTAGTCAAGTGTCCCCTGTCACCCTTGCGACACCTGTCGCGTCGCCCTCGCGAAATAACACTCCTTTTCTTCACTTACTTCTACTCCTTCACATTTCCCCCCTTTTCTCCTACATATACAAAACTTGACAAAAAACATTAAACACACATAATTCTAGCACAATTTAATATAACTAAACATTATGTTGGTAACAAAATATGGATTAAATATGAGCTATTTAGGCTCATAACATAGGCCCACCAGATGGCACTATTTACCTTGGAAAGTATTATTTATGTGATCGACGATTTTTGGGGCATTATATTTCTCCCCTAATAAATAAAAATTTCATCCTCGAAATTTACCTGATGTAAACATCTATGGATACTGCTGTCGCATAGTCTCCTCTAGCTCCTAAGTCTCTTCCTTGATGTTATGGCAAGTCCATAATACTTTAACTACTGGTATCTTCTTATTCCTCAACTATTTTACTTATCTTTCAAGAATTCTCACTGGTTCCTCATCATATGATAGATTTATCTTCAATTGGATGTCCCATGTTGTCATCACGTGCAATGGATCTGATATATATCGTTTGTGAATAGATGCGTGGAACACATAATGGATCTTTTGTAATTTCACTGGCAAATCCAGTTTATAAGCTACTAGTCCTACTTTCTCCAGAATCTCATAAAGGCCTATAAACCTGGGACTTAATTTCCCTTTCCTACCAAATCTCACAATCTTCCTTCAGGAGGATACTTTCGAAAATAATTTTCCACCCACTTAATACTCAACATCCTTCCTTTTCAAGTCAGTGTAGGACCTCTATCTATCATTTGCTGCCTTTAAATGGTCTCTAATCAATTGGACCTTGTCTTTAGTTTCTTTAATCAAATTAGGTCCAACCAACTTATTCTCATTCAGCTCAGTCCAACATAATGAAGTCCTACATCTTCTCCCATACAGTGTTTTATATGGTTCCATTTTAATAATGGCTTAGTAGTTATTGTTGTATGAAAATTCAGCTAAAGGGAGATATTTTTCCCAATCGCCACTAAAATCTAAAACATAGCATCTCAACACGTCCTTAAGCACCTGTATAACTCTTTCGGACTATGCATTCATTTGTAGGTTGAAAGCCATACTAAAATATAATCTTATGCCTAATGAAGAATCTAATAGTAAATCAGGGATCTTGATTTGAAATTATGGATATAAAAACACCATTCAATCATACTATCTCATTAATGTAAATCTCAACCAACCTCACTAGAAAAAAATCTAATCTCATAGGCAGATAATGGTCGAATTTAGTTAGTTCGTCGACTATCACCCAAATAGTGTCATGTTGATGTCTGGTGAGTGCAAACCCGATATAAAGTCTATGGTGATCTTATCCCATTTTCATTTCGGTATAGAAATAGGCTGAAGTAATCTAGAAGAAACCTAATGCTTAGCCTTAACTTTTAACCAATCAAACACCTGGATACAAAATCTGCAATCTCTCTCTTCATCTCAGGCTACCAGTAATGAGTCTTCAAGTCCTAACAGATTTTGTTATTGCCTGGATGCATCAAATAACTACTATTATGTGCCTTTGTCAAAATCTTTTTATTTAACTCTTTATTAGTAGGCACACACAATCTTTCCCTGAAGAACAAACTATTATTTGGTGCTAGAGTAAATTCAGTGTCCCTGCTCTCACTAATATCCATCATAGCCTTAACCAACTTTTTATCATATAGTTGGGTCGCTTTTACTTGTTGTAACAAGTCTGGCTTGAGTTGTAATTCAACTAAAAGTGTTTTATTTGCTATCAGGGACAATCTCCCATTCATGGCTTTTAAAGCTACCATATATCACTCGATTCCCATTTATACTATATGGAAGGCAAATATATAATATATTTAATTAACTCATTACCTGCCATATGTTTTCTATTGAGCGCATCAGCTACCACATTGGTTTTACCCGGGTGATAGCCAATGTAACAGCCATAGTCTTTAATCAATTCTAGCTAATGCCTCTGCCTCAAATTAAGTTCCTTCTATGTTGGCAGATATTTTAAACTATTCTGGTCAGTGAACATAAAATATTTCTCACCATATAGATAATGCCTCTAAATTTTTAATGAAAATACAATCGCTGCTAGCTCCAAATCATGAGTGGGATAACTCCTCTCATATGTCTTCAGCTGTCTAAAAGTATAAATGACTACTTTAACCTTCTACATTAGAACATAGCCTTGTCCATTTCTAGAGGCATCCCTGTAAATCACAAAATCTTTTCTTGATACTGGCTGGGTCAAAATAGGAGTTTATGTCAACATATTCTTTAACTGCTCAAAACTCTCATCACACTTCTTTGACCATACAAATCTAGTATTCTTTTGAAGTAATTGGGTCAGGGGAGTAGTAAGGGTGGAGAACCCCTTCATGAACCTTCTATAATAATCGACCAGACCTAGAAAACTTTTAACTTATGTCACATTTCCAAGAGTCTTTAACTCCAATATTGCCTGTACTTTCTTAAGATCTATAGATATGCTTTGTGCATACACTATACATCCTAAGAAAGTAACTTTCTAAAGCTAGAACTCACACTTATTAAGCTTTCCATATAACTGCTTGTCCCTCAAAATCTGAAGTACTATCTTAAGATGTCTGCCATATTTTTTAGGACTCTTAAAATACACCAAAATATCATCTATGAAGACCACCACAAACTAATCCAAACATGGCTTAAAAATTCAATTCATAAGATCTATAAAAGCCACTGGTGCATTAATCAATCCAAACAGCATCACCAGGAACTCACAGTGTCTATATCTAGTACATAAATTTATCTTTTGCACACCAACCTCCCTAACCCCCAATTGGTAGTATCTGAATTGCAAATCATTCTTGGAAAACATCCTTACACCTTTCAGCTAGTCAAACAAGTCATCAATATCAGGCAGTAGATATTTATTCTTGAAAGTGACCTTGTTCAACTGCCTATAATCAATTCTTAGTCGCAGAGATCCATCTTTCTTCTTGTCAAACAACACTGGTGCATCCCAAGGTGAGATACTAGGCCTAATAAATCCTTTCTCTAGTAGCTTTTTTAACTAAACCTTAAGTTCTTTTAACTCAATGGGTGCCATTCTATATGGAGTTATAGAGATAGATATAGTACCAGGCATCACCTTAATAGAAAATTCCACCTCTCTTTCAGGTGGCAAAACAGGTAATGCATTCAAAAAAATATCTGGGAAGTCACAAACTGTAGAAATATTACTGATATATGATCCCTCCTTCCTAGTTTCAATTACACAAGCCAAATATGTTGTACATCATTTTCCCATTAACCTGCATGCTGCAGTAGCTAAAATCATATTTGTTAAGAAATTCAATCATTCCCCAACTATTGTTATTTATATCTTATCTCGGGTCATCAAAGTGATCCACTTTAACCGATAATCTACTATAATTTGGTGAGCATGAAGCCAATCCATACCCAGAATGATGTCAAATTCTCGAAAATGAAGAGTTATCAAATTGGTAGGAAAGATACACTATCAAATACTAATAGGGCAATCCCGGAATATTATATCAACTATTATATTATGCCCTAAAGGATTGCTAACCTAAATATTATGCTAAAGCTATGCAATAACTAACCCTTTCCCTTGTGCAATCTCTGTGCTAATATAAGAGTGTGTCGACCATGGGTCTATCAAAGCATAAATAGAAGTACCAATGAGAAAAAATTTACTAATAATGATGTTCAAAATATCTTAATCCTTCCTGGCCCTAACAGCATAATTATGGACTGTAGGTCGACTCTCTGCTCCACTCTGACCTCGTTCAGCCCCTCTACCAGCAAATGACCCTAAGGCTTTCCCTTTAACTCTGCCTTTCCATGTTGTGGCTCCATAACCAGTTGCCTGAGGTCCTGAAATAGTTGTTCGAGCTCTAAGACAATCTCTCACCATGTGGTATCTCGACCCGCATCTAAGGTAAGCTCCTGTACGCCTCCAACCCCCTAGGTGCCTTTTTCCATAGAAATCACATATAGGTATCTATTGCTCTTCAACAAATACTAGACCTCTAGGTGGGCTAACTATAAATTGAGCTGTGGTGCCTATCTTGGCAGTCGTCCTCTTATCTCCTCCTTTTTTGGGATTTGGCCTGTCTGCTGGCCTTATCAGTTTGAATTAACTCAACTCGAGAAGCTGTAAGTTTTAAAGATCCCATATCCATATACTCTTGAGATGCAATGGACTCTTTGATCTTGTTATCGAGACCCTGTTCAAATAACTAACACATTTTCAAATAAGTCAAGGTATAATCCTTCATATAAGCCCCAAGATACTCAAACTCCTATTCATATTCTTGAACAAATCTATTTCCCTATCTCAGTCTCTAAAAGGCACCTCTATGCCCCTCTGGTGCACTTTCCCAACATACTTATCCCCAAACTGCTGTAAAAAGAACTTTCATATCAATTACTCTATGGAGGTGTGATATGAGCATGAAAAGCTCATAAATAGTGTGTTTTAATGTGTAGTTTTGTTTAGTATTGTGTTTATTATTTTGATATTTTATCTATATTTTGTTGCTTTTATGTGTTTTGTGTGTTTGTGATTGTTTTAGTTGTCTTGTAGGATAAAGAAAATTATTTGAGGCTTAAAGGAGTCAATTGGAGAAGGAGGAGGAGAATGAGAGCTACAAGGCCATTGTCGCGAGTGCGACAATGCAAGAGAGCTCGCGACAGCAAGCAGGGAAGAAAGTTAGGCCAGCAGAAGAAGTGTGTATTATCGTGAGGGCAACAATGAAGGAAAGGTCGCGACAGCTAGCAGAGCCAGCCAAAGCACGGGTGTGTCTTGTTACGAGCGCGACACAGGATGGATGAGCAGTTGTATTTTTTAAGAGATGCAATTTTTCACCACTAAGTGCAACTTTTGTGAAGAGTTATTTTTGAAGAGCCATATCTTTTAGGGAGGCATATATATGCCAAGTGAACAGATTTTGGGGATAAAAAATTTTGGAATTTGATATTGTGATCTTAAGAACAATAATTTTCTTTAAAACTTTTGTTTAATTTTCATGACTTGAAGAAGGAGACAAAGCAGGGGAGAAGATATCTTTTGTGGAGGGAAAAGGGTTGAGAGATCCCCTTCTTCTTATTCTTACTTTTTATTTTATTCCTTGTAATCTTTATATGAATATTATTTTGTTATTTGATTATATATGAAGAATTTCCTGTTTTCCATTTACTTAATTGATCTTTGAATGTAGAATTTGCTATTAAAAGTTTTTTAGTGTCATTATAGGGTGAGGAAAAAGACCTTGGATGGCAATTCCTTTTCTGAAAATCAACATAATGGTCATAAATAAAGGAGTTAGTGAGAGCAACGTCTTATTGAAAGTTAATAGAAAATTCATTATCAAAGCATAGTTTTAGAGATCACATGTGGAGATAATTGCTATAGGTTGGTGATTTATCTTAAAATATGTAATTAAAATTAACTAGTTCATTAACGAGGGTTGAGAATTAGCACTTTAATTGCATGTCTTAGGCAATCTAATTCATGTCGAGAGAGTGGATTAGAGATTTATTCCAACTTAGTTTACTAATAAGATTAAAACATATTAATTAAAATAATGGTATCAAGTGCATGATTATTTAATTTCATTATATTTATTTTCTTCTTTGATTATATTTAACTAGGATTTAATTTACACAATAAGGTAGTTTAGAATTAATTTGCACTTACAGGCATCGTGAACAAGATTAAAATTAAGTAGTAATAGTGGGTAATTTAAATCAACATTTCCTCGTGGGATCGATATCTGAAGTACTATAACCGGGACACCGTATACTTGCGGTATTTAAGCTTCTAGAAAAAGCATAACAAGTTTTTGGCGCCATTGTCGGGGACATGTTTGATTTAATTATTGCATTATGAATCTTGATTTAAGATTTTGGATTACAATATTTAATTTATTTTTGTTGTTTGTTTTGTTTTGAAGTTTCAAGATTTGACAGTTCATGCCGCGTACACGAAGTTCATAAGAAGAACTTGAGCCGTTGAATTTAGAGATAGGGAGATTTATTTCGAGTAACCGCAAGTCTAATAAGAAAATGAATTGGAATAGAAGATTGACCATGGCTGATGAAGAGAATCCACCGCGATTAATGGACTTTGCCACGCTAGCATTGAGTGGTGCTCAACAAGGGGTGGTAAGACCAATGGTAAATGCAAACCAATTTGAGATTAAACCATCTCTTTTACAAATGATTCAAAATAGTATACAATTCTATGGTTTGGCAAATGAGGATCCTAATGCTCATTTGGCAAACTTCTTAGAAATTTGTGATACCTTCAAAATTAATGGGGTTTCAGCGGATGCAATTAAGCTTAGACTTTTTCCTTTTACATTGAAGGATAAAGCAAAAGCTTGGTTGAATTCCCTTACTAGGGGTTCAATAACAACTTGAGACCAATTAGCCCAAGCCTTTTTATCAAAATATTTTTTCGTAGCAAAAACTGCCAAAATTATAAAGGATATCACCAAATTTGTTCAATATGACACTGAATCTTTGTATGAGGCATGGGAAAGGTTCAAAGAATTGAAGCGAAGTTGGCCACACCATAATCTACCAAGGGAGTTGCTGATGCAAACGTTCTATAATGGTGTGAATCCAACTACTCGAGGCACAATTGATGTTGCAGCTGGGAGATCTCTTATGAGGAAGACCACGGAGGCTGCATTTGAGTTATTAGAGAAAATATCCATGAATAATTGTATGTGGCCAACTGAGAGAGTAAGAGACCCTACTTCTAATACCAATGTTAATACTAGGGGGGTCCATTCAATAGATTCTGTTGTGGCCTTGCAAGCCTAAGTAGCTGCATTAACACAAAAGATTAATAGTCTAGGAGGGGGAGGAAATCCACAAACTGAGTGCACTATTTATGGCCAACTAAGTCATGGTAATGAGGGTTGTAGTTTGGGAATGGGTAGTACGAATGAGCAAGTTAGTTTCATCTAAGGGCAAGGATGAGGAAACCCCTACTCAAACACCTATAATCCTGGTTGGAGAAACCATCTGAATTTTTCTTCGGGAGGTAATAACAATCAAAATATAGGAGTAGGATTTTAACAACCTCAAGATAGGTTTGAAGCCTTGGAAGTGAAGGTAGATAGGTTTATTGAGGAGCTTAATTTAAAGTTTACTTCACAAGAAGATAATCAAAAGAGGTTAGAAACTAAATTCGATCACATAACAAAGAATCTAGCCTCTTCAATTCATAATTTGGAAGTGCAATTAGGGCAAATTGTCAAGGCTTTACCTTCCCGGTTATAAGGAAACTTACCAAGCAATACAGAGGAAAATCCTCACGACCGTTTGAAAGAAGTTTAGGATAGATTTCATATTGTTTATATTTATATTTAAAGTTGATTTAGTGGTTATTTGCATGTGTAATTTCTATTTCCATTTTTATTTTATTTTATTTTTATTGTTTTATTTGTATTGATTTATTTTCATATTTATTTTTGAATACTTACACATTTTTTATCTTCATTTTCCAGGTATTTATTTGTGTTTTCTATTATTACTTTTTTCCATTTGATTAAAAAAACTAAGTCATAAAGTATCATCCTTGTTGCGAGCGCGACATGGATGTGTGGGACGGATCACAGGACTCTATCGTGAGCGCACCCTCTTCGCCCTCGTGACTGTTTCATCATGATAGTGGGCTTAGGGTTCTATCACGAGTGCGACGGTATCGCCCTCGCGACTGATGCATAGGGAGAATGGCATTTAGCTTCTGTCACGAGCGCAACCAGCCTCACGAGCTCGCTAGGTTCAAATACCGTATCTTGTCGTGTGTGTGACGTTGTCGCGAGGTCGTGATAGGACACGAGATTCGAATTTTTGAGGTTTTTAGCTGCCTTTTCACCTTTCCTATAAATAGCTAAACCCTAGTTTCAAACCTTCACCTTCCCACATTCAGCTACTCTCTAGTTTTCTAAGTTTTTCTCTCAAGGTTTTGGGTTTTCTTCTCCTCTTTTATTTCTCACATGATTTTGTGGAAAGTATTTGTTGGATTCTGTGTTGTTTCTTTTTCTTCTTCACTTTGTGCTGTGATTTTAGCTTGGATTTCTCTATTTTCCATCATGGTACGCACCAAGTCAATAGGACGCAAGGATAAGCAACCTGTCGTAGAGCCAAGTTCTCTGCCATTGCCGCCGGTTGAGTATCTTCAAGCCAGGTTTGAGTGTCCCTTTCCTATATACTTTGAAGATGAAGGAAAGAAATTTAAATTTTTTGCTACCAAAACTTATGTAAGCATGTTACACTTAGACAATGAATTGCTCAAAGATCTAGGTCTCACTACACCATTTGATAAATTTGTCAAATATATGAAATGGAAAAAATTTTATATTATGAATTTGCCTATTAGGAAGGATTGGGCTGTGGAATTTTTTGTCACCTTGACATATGTAGACAGTAAAAAGACTCATTTTAAATTTAGACATCAAGACGCTGAATTTATTTTTGGGTTTGAAGAAATGCATGCTTGGTTTGGTTTTCCTTTGAATAGAAAATGTTTTAATGCCAATTCATTTGATCACCGGTCCATTTGGACTAAAATAACTGGCTTAAATGAATTCAATAACAAAAATGCATCCAATAGACTTATTAAGGATAATGCTTTGTTCTTATTTCATAAATATTTATGTCATGCATTATTTGGACGAGTCAAAAGCACTAAGGTTCAAACTAAGGATTTGTTTATGCTTGATTTGTTGTTGTCGCATAAAACACCATGTTCTATTGATTTTTTCTTTGATGGGTTATATTATGCATCCATTGCTAAAACTAAAACGGTTGGAATGTATCACAAGGTAACTGACATTATTTTAGGGTGTTTAGGTGACTTGGATAATTTTGTTTTGGATGAAAATGAGCCTGTTACTAAAATGGATATCCGTTATTTGAGTAATTCACATATTTTAGATAGAGGCGCTTGGCCTCCGCAGTTTTTTTCACGTTTTGCACAGGAAACGGGTCCTCGTCGTGCAAAGGGCAAAGGGAAAGCACCTGAATCATCAACTGCTACAACATCTGGTGATTCAAAAGGTGATGATGATGAAGCTGAAGCTGCCCGTGCTAGTGATTTGGGTGTTGGACGCGATGATAGTGGTGAGCTAAGTGTTGGAGCTGAGCAATGGGAAGTTGCTGGATTGCAGCAAGTCATGTCTTGTTTGGATGGCATTAAAGCTTCAAATCAAACCATGGCGGCACGGATGGATTCTCTTGAGGTTACTGTTCACAAAATACATAAAAGTCATAAGAGCCTTAGCCGCAAGTTGCTTTCCTTCTTCCGCTATCAGAACATTCCATTTACTCCTTCTCTGTCGAGGTCCCCAAGTGGACCAGCTGAGTAATGTTCCTCTCTCCTCTTGTCACTTTTATTTTGTTTTTGTACTTATTTGTGTTGTGTTTTTGTTTATGTAGTCTGTTTGTTTTTGTGGTGTCTTTCTTACACAATGAGAACATTGTGTCCTTTAAGTGTGGGGAAGCTAGCTGTTAGTGTGTATATAGGATTAGTTTTAACTTTTTATGTTGTGTTATGGAGTTTTTCTTTTTAAGGTACTTACTTGGTGGCATATGTAGGCAATCTTTGCATAGTTAATTATGAGTCTATTAAATACATCTACTAACGTAGAATTAAGGATCTTTTGTTTTAAGATGATTATGCATCTATGGATAGGCATGTTTAGGTAAAGTACTTTGGTATACATTTCTTTTAAGCCAAGTTTCTTTAAGCATGTTCTTTAGATTAGTGAGTCTTGCATGATGTAGAGTTTTGCCATAGCCATGGTGAGCTTTTGAGCCTTAACGATCTTAATAATTTTTTTTTTGTTGAGAGAATTCCTCTTGTATTCATTACTCTAGAACTTGTGTTAGATAATTTTTGAGATCACATTTAGTATATAATATGCATGAGAAATGATAAGGGCATTAGAAATAACCTCTTTTAGCTTACTTAAACAACTACCCTTTTTGACTTTAGGTAGCCATTTTGAGCCTATAACCATTTTATTCATGAGCATATTTTTGTCCCTGCACCAATTTCTAATGAATTAAACTTTTCTTTTTGAACCCTTGTGTGGAAAAGGTAGTAATGCTTTGATGAGTAGGATATAGATTGATATTTTGTAAGCATGAATTATTTATGAATTATTTTTGATCCCTTATAGTCCATAGTTGAAAAAAAAAAGAAAACTACTACACTAGTTTGCTTAAAAAAGAATGAAAACAAAAGTAAGAGAAGCAACTAGTTGAAGTTAACCATAATGAAAGCTAGTGGGAATTAAAGAATGTTGTAAGGGGATATATAAATTTCATTAGGAAAGATAGATATCATGCTTTAGTTTTTGCAATATGAAGTCTTACTTGTTTTAGTAATTGCTATATTTTTCCACATATGAACTACTTAACCCAAAATTGTTCCTACCCTAACCTAAGCCAAGCTATAACCCTTTTAAGATCCTTTTGATTTTGTGCATTATTTTATGCTAGTGATAGAGATTTTTATTTAATACAAGCTTATGGTATGTGGTGGTACAAGAGAAAATACAAGTTAAACACAATCCATTAAACACTTGAGTGATGTAAGGCAGAAATTATAAGAGAATAACTCTACATTTTGTAATACTTGCTAGGTTAGAGTACATGTTGTAAGAAATTATGAACTTTATATATATGTACTTTACATTTTCTTGTTTATCTTATTTGGGGGCATATGAGTATTAAACCATTTGATTCCTCAATTTTGTTTTGGTATTTGTTGACATTGACTCAATAATGAATATGCTAAAGCAACCTGCATGCGTTAACTTGTGAGAATCTCAAGAAGTATGAACTCCATATTCCATGTTCTATGTTTTATTTATATGTTTGAGCTTAGATATTTTCTTGCATTTTGAATTTTTGCTTGAGGACAAGCAAAAGTTCAAGTGTGGGGAATTGATATAAGCTTGAAAAGCTCATAAATAATGTGTTTTAATGTGTAGTTTTGTTTATTATTATGTTTATTATTTTGATATTTTATATATATTTTGTTGCTTTTATGTGTTTTGTGTGTTTGTGGCTGTTTTAGTTGTCTTGTAGGAGAAAGGAAATTATTTGAGGCTTAAAGGAGTCAATTGGAGAAGGAGGAGGAGAATGAGAGCTACAAGGGCATTATCGCGAGCGCGATAATGCAAGAGAGCTCGCGACAGCAAGCGGGGAAGAAAGCCAGACCAGCAGAAGAAGTATGTATTGTTGCGAGGGCGACAATGAAGGAAAGGTCACGACAGCTAGCGGAGCCAGCCAAAGCATGGGCATGTCTTGTCGCGAGCGCGACACAGGATGGATAAGCAGTTGTATTTTTGAAGAGATGCAATTTTTCACCACCAAGTGCAACTTTTGTGAAGAGTTATTTTTGAAGAGCTATATCTTTTAGGGAGGCATATATATGCCAAGTGAACAGATTTTGGGGATAAAAAAATTTTGGAATTTGATATTGTGATCTTAAGAACAATAATTTTCTTTAAAACTTTTGTTTAATTTTCATGACTTGAAGAAGGAGACAAAGCAAGGTAGAAGATATCTTTTGTGAAGAAAAAAGGGTTGAGAGATCCCCTTTTTCTTGTTCTTACTTTTTATTTTCTTCCTTGTAATCTTTATATGAATATTATTTTGGCATTTGATTATATATGAACAATTTCCTATTTTCCATTTACTTAATTGATCTTTGAATGTAGAATTTGCTATTAAAAGTTTATCAGTATCATTATAGGTTGAGGAAAAAGACCTTAGATGGCAATTCCTTTTTTGAAAATCAACATAATGGTCATAAATAAGGGAGTTATCGAGAGCAACGTCTTATTAAAAGTTAATAGGAAATTCATTATCAAAGCATAGTTTCAGAGATCACATGTGGAGATAATTGCTTTAGGTTGGTGATTTATCTTAAAATATGTAATTAAAATCAACTAGTTCATTAACAAGAGTTAAGAATTAGCACTTTAATTGCATGTCTTAGGCAATCTAATTCATGTCGAGAGAGTGGATTAGAGATTTATTCTAACTTGGCTTACTAATAAGATTAAAGCATATTAATTAAAATAATGGTATCAAGTGCATGATTATTTAATTTCATTATATTTATTGTCTTCTTTGATTATATTTAACTAGGATTTAATTTACACAATAAGGTAGTTTAGAATTAATTTCCACTTACAGGCATCGTAAACAAGATTAAAATTGAGTAGTAATAGTGGGTAATTTAAATCAACATTTCCTCGTGGGGTCGATATCTAAAGTACTATAATCGGTACACTGTATACTTGCGGTATTTAAGCTTCTAGAAAAAGCATAACAAGGTGTATCGTCAAACTATCTCTCACCAAGTGAAAGTCAATCCTTGAAATAATGCAACTACCCCCTCAAGCATCTCCTCTAATGGGCTATGAAAGATCTAAAATAGTCTTTTCATTCTGTCCAACCACTCCTCAGCTTTCATAGCTATAGTTTGACCATGGTCGAAGAAATCCTCTGCCCCTAATTTCTTTAACTACTCTAAAATAAACTTTTTAAGTAAGGATGGAGGTGGCTGCAGCTACTGTGGCTGAGGTGAAAAAGGACCTTACATCCTCTAGTATAATAAATTTGCCATCATCTGTATGAATTCCTGAGGTCCAACAGGCGATGGAACTAGTGCCATTGGTGATGGAGCAGGCTGACCATGGTCCTGTAACTTTGCATCACTCACACTTAGAGAGGCTTCACTCTCTCTATCATCAACCTCGATGCCCTCTCGAGATCTATAGGCCATCTTTACACTATAAAACAGATATAGGGGACAGATAAATATAAGTTTCTCCAATAAATTCACCTTAAAATCAAAACATCTCAGCTCATGGGATATATATAAATTAGGCATTTAATCACTCAATCGAACTTAAATCTTTATTCTCAGACCTTAGAACCGCTTAAGCCAGCTCTGATACCACTAAATATAATGTCCGATAATCGAACATTGATCCAAGTACCGGTGTCACAATACACTACGATGATCCTTAAATTATTATTAAATTATCCATCTTTATCATATCCAAATTTTTAACCACTAATTCGTGGGTCCTATATTTTGAATATATTATTATTAAATTTGCAGAAATTTAGGAGCATAATGATTGAAATCCAAATTTTACCTTCCTGCAATTGCTACAAAAATACTCTCAAATACTCACACATATCTAACCCAACCTTCGACAATATATAAAAATCTGCAACATCAACCAATACAGAACAACAGACATTTCCATAATTGTATATTTAAACATAAATATATACAGTACAATTTCTTTGCTTTATCTCATTAAACTTATTTACAGTGTATGATATATATATATATCCAAAAATATATACAACCCAAAAAAACTAGTCATGCCACCCTACTCGGCATCTTTCATATATACATGCCAACCAAAGAAAACACAAAATGCTGGATTTCTCTTCAGCACAAGCTAATCACTATGCCCTGCATACAGTACAAAACCACATGCTAAGTACTAAAGTATCTAATGGTGAACATAAAACCTTAAACCCTAGAATTTCATTGCGATTTATTTCATACATTATTCATAATTATATTTCATTATTCCTTTTTCATCATTTAATTCCATTATAATTACTTTTTACACTAATTTTTTGATTTAATCCCAAATTTCACTTTTGTTGACAAAATTACTATTTTCAAGTTTTATTCTTAAATTTTAATCACTTTTCATTTTTATTCCACATTATAGGGGTAAATTTTCACTTTAGTCCTTAAAATTTCAAAAATGCACTTTTACCCTAATTTCATTTATTCTTCCATTCTTTTATATTTTTTCTTACATTTTGGTGTTCTTATACTTTTACCCCTGGTATATCATGGAAATATATAACTGAATAAGATAAGAGGAACGATGGACCAAATAGGTCCCAGTACTATAGTATTATCAATTACACACATTTTTTTCTTTTTCTTTTTCCCCCAAACACTCTAATACAGTTGTGAAACCATATCAAGGTTACCACTATGCAAGTTGCCATGACTTGCTACCACGGTTACAATAATATCCCTATGGCTAGCCATGTACATCCTAATTCCTAATTTTACATATAATACTAAGGGCAAACCGTCATTACAATATAATATAGTTTATATCAATGCATCATTACCATTCATGGTATTACAATAATAATTGTTATACATTATCAGAAATAATCTCATTATTTCAGAAATACCAATTCCTTCAATTAAGATCATTCGGTCCACACATAATCATTTAACTTATTGATCTTATTTTATTATTTTATTCTCCATTACATGCTTCTTGCATATCATATGGCTTATTTATACCCTATTATACATTTATTCCAATTTATTTCTTATATACATACATAGTTCTCCAAATTCCATATTAAATTACATTATAATAATTTCCCTTTTAAATTGTATTTTCTACTCAATTTAATTACAATGATCATATAACCACAAAATTTTCGATTATTTCAATTTAGTCTACAAAATTAGATTTTGTTCCCTAATTTTTCAATGGTGGCCGAATTTTTTTCCTAAATTAGGCATGTCTAAATTTTAATTAAATGTCATAATTCCATTAATTTAACCTTCAATTTCTTAATTCTAAGCTCAATTTCACATTTAATCCATAATTAACTTAAACTTTCCCTAATTATATGTACAACATATATGGAACTAAAGGGTTTCGAGTTATTCACTTACCTAATTTCACTCCAAATCATTCAATAATCTTGCATTTGCCCTTATCTTTGATTGCTTGGCTTCCCACACCTTGATTCTCTAATTGGCAGAAATTTCGTGTCCAAAATTTACCATGATTTCAATCAATTATCATCAAATAACATATACAAAATCATAATCAACACTTAATTAACCAAATTATCAAGAAAAACTTAATTTTTTCTAAACTTATCAAAATACCCACTTGATAAAATGGATTATTTTTTTACTTTTTTCTCTACTACAGGCAACCAAACATGGAGGGAGGAGCAATTTTTTTGGTAATTTGGGATGAAATTAGAGACAAAACCTAAGGATTAAAGCTTGAAAAAAAATGAAGGAAGAAGAAGAAGAGAAGGCTATGGCAGTAAGGATAAGAAGAACCGGCCAATTCAACAAACAAAAGTTAAATTTTACATATACTATGGCTTAACCACCTTAGGATAAAAATTAATTAAGTCCTAAGTGGATCTAATACCATCCGTCACTTTTTAACCTGCCAAAACTCTTTTAGTTGTCAATTTTTGGTAAAAATTAGACTAAAAATTTTTAAAAATATTAATTAGGCCATGTTTAAAATTTTAGATCAATCCAAGGTCGTTTTGATATAAAATATGGCCCGAATGCATATTTTGCCAGTCCGAAAACTGAATTTTCAAAGTTTTCAGAAAATTTATTTCACCCTTCCAAAAATTCACATACATAATTTTTAGTGACTTGGTTCAATCGGAATAATTTTATGAAATCCATGGAATATTTTCAAGCCGATCAAAGTTTTTGATAAACTCTATCGATCCCGTTATTTATTTTATTTTTTACTTTTTGAGGCCTATTTAATCTCAATTTCATCCTAAATTATACCACCGAACTTATCATGAATAATACTTTCCAATGATGAAGAAAAAAAATTTGAGCCCGATGGACCTCAGATGGCACTATTCATCTCAGAAAAATACTATTTATGTGATTGACGATTTATGGGACGTTACATGTATTATTGTTATTAATGTATTTTTATTATTTTTAGATCATATTTTACTATTTGTATATTCAATATTTGTATAAAATTCTATTTTTAGAGTAATATTAAATTATTAATGAAATATTTTATTTTTTTTTGTATATATCAACTTATTATTTATATTATGTTTTCAAATTTGACCATATATAATATTAAATTGAATATCATTATCATCAGATCCATTAATTTATTAATAAAAAATTTTATAATAACTTGTATCAAATCCATGAGTAGGTCCAATTTCACCCAACCTATTTGAGAATTAGCCTATTTATGATCTATACTTTTTTATTTATTTATGGTCCAATCTAAGTCCGCCCAACTCTCTCATTTATCACCTCTAATTTTTTAAAATTAACAGGACTAGTAAATTGGTATTTACACATTAGAAGAAAATAATAATAAAATCTCTAAGATTTTTAGTGACAAAAATTGCGAAACTCGTTTGACAAGTAGTGGGAGACATTTAGCGACGGTATTTTCTTTTAGCGACAATAGTTCACCGTTGCTAAACTTTTTTAGCGACATTAGACTTTTAGCGATGGTGAGCACTGTTATGTCACTTGATACATGTCCAATAATTAATTACCACGTGTCATCATCTGTTTATACCAGCAACAATATGTACCTTTTTTTGTGGGGATTTTAGTGACAGAAGTGGCTGTTGCTAATTCTTTAAAATATTAAATAATATATGAAGTATTTAGGAAACTGGATCTCTATTTTTTTGATATTTCATATCAGACTGACTTTATTATTTAGCGACAAAATCGTATACTATCAGAATTCGTCGCTATTGTGCAAAAAATTATGTGTAAAATTTAGCTCTCCTTTTGTTTTTTAAATTTAAATTTTATTATTTATAGCAGTAGCAGGAATAATAAACAATAATAACAATAAACGAAAAGACCTAACTATCACAGTTCGATTCCATTCGCGTCTCTCGCTCGATCTCACTCCATCTCCGCTATCCATCGCCGATAACCATCGCCACCAGCTCGTCTTCGACCTCCACAAAATCTTTACAGCCCTCTCTCTCTTAGATCTCACAGCTTGCTTATTCTCTGTTTCTCGATCTCACAGTTCGCTGCCTCTCTCTCTCTCTCTCTCGATATACCTTGCACAGCCCACTCATCTCTGGCATCCACCAGCATCTTCTACCTCAACAGCCTGCACTTACTCGTATTTCATCAGATTAAAACCCAATTGGATGTTTTAGGCAAAGAAGAAAAGAATCCCTATTTTTTATCTTCAAATCATCATTTTTGTAAGAGACTAAATTTCATATCTTTATGTTTTTGGTATTTGTTGTTTGAAATAATTTGGGTTAATTTGTTGTTCTTAACGTGAAATAATTTAATCTCTTATGGTTGGAGCTGTTCTAATTGGCTGTGAGCTGCGCAAGACGTTTGCTCTCTCTGGGTTTCAAGATATTTATATTATGAGTATTATTCCTTGTTTAATTTCATTTTATTAATGAGAATTTCATTATCTCTACTTTCTGTAACCGTCATTTTTACTTGGTCACTCAAGTCTAAAGTTATAATGTTTGCTCTCCCTTTTCTAAATTTTTCTTATAGGAACAGATTTGTGAGTTATCTCTCTTTGATTTTCCGTTACTGGAGTTAGTGGAATTAGTCTCTTGCTGTTTGCTTTTCACCATGTGAGCAAGCTTAAACTCCGGAGATAACCAACATAGGTGATTATTTGTGAGTAACTTTAGTTTTTGTTAACATCTAGCTTTCATATTTGATGTTGAAAACCAAAATTAGCTAGCTCTTTAGAGTCCTGTTCCTGTTAGTTCGTTCTTTTTCTATTTTTTTGCTGCTAAATTTTATTTTACATTTTACACACCAATGCCTCTTAACATTTTTGTAGCACACATTACTTTTGATTTGTTAAGAACCATTTTACCATAATGATTGTTTAGGATCTTTTGACCCTCTGCAAATTGGTGAGATGTAAGGTCCTATAACAAATTGGGTACTTGTGCCCTTCTTCAACTTCCTATTTTTATGCTTTCTAGTTTCTTTGAATATCATTCTCCTTTAAGGTAGATATTACATGTATGGTACACGCTAAATTTGATGTTATAAATTTTGAAAATTTAAAATTAATTTTAACATCAGCATGTAACTTAGTGAAGAATCAAGTTAAAGCCTAGCTCCTTCATAGTACACACGTTCAAATTTGTGAATTTCATGAAGCATTTTTCTGACAACAGAAAGCTCCGTTTTTTTTTTAAGAAAAATATTCTTTTCTTCCTTTGTTTTGTTATATCTTCTCCCAAGATAAAGTAGAAAATAAATAATAACCCGTTTTTAGAGATTAAATAAATGGGAAGCAATTAAGTAGCTTGTTCTTTTCACTGTTCCATAAGTATCTTTTATTATAGAGATAATCATTCAATGACTGTGAGAATGTACATGGTTATAGAATTTTTTCCAATCTAGTAGGTTCCAACCAATTTTTTTTTTCTTGATTCATTTATGGGTTTTTCTCTTCTTTTCTTTGTTTAGTTGTGATGCCACACTGAATGATATGTCAATTTCTCATGTATATATTATATGTTATTGTTGCTTTTGTTTTGTTTGATTCTTTGGGTTCTCAATGAAAACTGCAACTCACTGATTCTTTTCAGTTTTTTTTTTTGGATAAAATAGCCATGTGTTTCAGGGTGGGCATCAAAATTATGGATCTAACATTCAGAATTTTGTATCATTGCGCTTGGAATTCACCAATTTAGTTGATAGGGCTGGGGACAATTATGTAAAATCTTGGAAATCTTGAACTGCATTGTGTTTGGTAGTCCATTTCATCATAGTAGGTAGCATATATGAACTTGAGAAAATATTCTTTAGGTACAAGAATATTGAATGAGTATAACTTTAATATTAAACATGGTACAGAAATTAAATGAATGAAATGACTGAAAAGTACATACATATGAATTAAAGTAAAAAGTCAACCAAAAAAAATTGAAGTGAAAAGAACGATTAATTGGGTGCAGGTTGAAGAGAAAAAAACAAAAGGAAAAGAAGAAAGTGAAAAGGAGAAAGATAAAATGAGGAAGTGCAGAAGCAGAAGCGGAATTGGTAGACCATGTTTATATGGTTTTCATGATTCCTTTTCTCTTTGACGAAAAGATTTTTGTTTTGGGTATGCATGTGAATGTGATATTCTTGTTCAATTAATCATGGAGTGCATTGCATGGCCACAGATATAAAGATTTTATGTTTATGTTTCCTCTTGTTACTTAGGTATGAGTAAAAATGGGCGACAGTTTTGGGGTTCACGTGCTTACCCTTTTTGTTTGTGAATATATGCACAACAGCTTAAGAAAGAGAGCTTAACTATGACAAGTGCTACACAAGTTGAGGGATGATATGTTTTGCAGGATGCTTGTTTTAATTTGTTATTTTCTGATAAAGATGATGGTTAACTATTTTCTTCGTTAATCCTCATTAGGTGAAGTTGCATGTTAAGGGAAAAACAGAGTGCTACGAGTGTCAACCGAAATCTGCCCCAAAGATATATCCTTTCTGTCCAATTACAAGTACTCCATCTCAAGTGCTTAATGGTTAGTTATTTTCCATGTGACTTGTCTTTCTGTTTTGTTTGAATCAATTGTTCTTCAAAAACTATTATAATATTTTTTAAAGCATGCAACAGTATACTTTATTGAGAGTTAATCTCTCTAAAAGTGAAGCAGTATGTACTTATGATGCAGTACAATTCTCTTGGTGGCTTTTCCCTTTGTTTTCGATAATTGGGACCCCTTTTTGATAGATGTTGGTCGACAGCTAATGTTTATATACACTTCACTTGCATTGACTTCTGAAATTTAGGACCTTCCTTAATTAGATTGGTAAACATCTAAGACACTGTTTACTTTTACTGACTTTGGAATTTAGGAACAAACTTAATCACATGTACCCTGAATTCTCCTCAATTTAGACTTGGATTATAAACTCATTAGAAAATATTAAATTTGGATATTTAGAATGGATTATAAACTCATTAGAAAATGCTAGATTGGAAAAACTTCCTTGCTAGTTTTAGCTACTGATTTTTGTCATCAAAATTAGCAATGAAATTGGCTACAGAAATGTCTATCGCTAACTATTTTGCATTAATTATTGGGGGACTGTTTTTCATCTCAAATTGGCAGTGTTTTAAGGTATTTAGTGACTGTTTTTTAATGTCACTATTTTGTTACTGCAAACACTTTCGGTCACCAAAATTAAGCAATTGATGAATTAGTCATGGTTTAGTCGCCCCATTGCCAAAAATTGATAAAAGATTTAGTGATGGAATTTGGACTCTTAGTGACTGTTTTTGCTGCTGTTGTTTAAGTTTTTTTGTAGTGTTGGCATGATTTTTGGGATTAAAAGTAGGACTTTGTCCATTTTCGTTATCAACATTCCATTAAATTACTACAAATTCTTTTAAATCAATTTTACTCGTGTAAATCCTTTTTTATTTGATTATTACAATAAGGAAGCAGTAATTAAAGACTAGCAATTGAATAAGGCATGATAATGATTAGATGATGCGTTGTATTCAAGTAAATTCTATAGAAATCTACTAAGCTCTAAAAGTATATGTCGCAATGGATATTATATTGAAATAATAAATGAGGGAGATTGAATATTATATGTTACCTCCACAAAATTGAACCAGAAATTCATATTAGAAAAACTTTCAAGTTTCTCAATAGGATTGTATTCTACAAAAATAAAAATGGATGAATCAAATTTTATGCACCAAAAGTGCTCCTACTAAAAAAATTTTCATATTTTGGCACGATCATCTTGGTTATCTTGGTTCAACCGTGATGTGACATATTGTTGAAAATACAAAATGGACATGGACTAAATGATCATAAAGTTGTTTTATCCAATGATTAGTTTTGTAGTTTTTGTGCTCGAGGTAAATTGATTATGAAATTCGCCATCTAAATTATCTATGTAGTCTCTTGTTCTTTTGGAAAGAATACAAAGAGATATTTGGTGCCCAATTCATCCATCTTGTCGATCACTTTGATATTTTATTGTTTTGAATAATGCTTCAACTAAATGGTCACATGCATGTTTATTTTCATCGTATAATGTTGCTTTGACCAAATTTTTTGCTCAAATTATAAAGTTAAGGTCAATTGATTCCGCTTTTATTAATAGATACATCGACCCTTTATTAGGTATTTTTTTCGATTAAGATTTTTAAATTATCAATTTGATGAATTAGTTTTCCCACTATTAGGGAATATAAAGGACTAAAAGTTCAAGAAATTAGTTAAAATACACAAACTTTTTCCAAATTTAATGCACACACAAATCAACGTGAGATTGAAGTTCAAGGAATAATTCTTTTGCAGAATGTTGCAAATCAACTGCCAAATATCTTTATGGACACCCAAAAGGTCATTAAACCATGCATTTTAGCTGCTAATGCCCTTTCACGATTAATTCTCTTTGCCGGATATCTGTTGGGTATAACAACAAATGAATCTAGTTTATGTAGAAGCTTGGTAGAACTATTAGTACAAAAGACATTGTTTCTTGAAAGAAGAGGGAAATGAAAACTCATCCAAGTGATACTCCTAAAGAGCTGAGAAGCAACTCAAATCCACAATTTTATATTTCTAGAAAAGCAACCCAGAAGTGGTTCCAATATTGGTAAATTATGGGATCTCACTAAAAATAGTAAATATGTTAAAGAGATGAAATTATTGTTGATAATATGTTTGCATATGCAATTGGTTTTGAAATAACAAATGATGATAAGACTGAGCCTAGAAGAATGTTGACAAAGAAGTGATTGACAAAAATGGAAAGAGGCAATTTAGACTAAGCTAGATTTATTAGCTAAAAGCAAAGTATTTGGACTAGTAGTCCTTGCACCAGAAGATTTTGAATTGTTTGGATATAAATGTGTCTTTGTGCATTTGAGAAATTAGTTAAATGAAGTTGTGACACACGAGGCAAGACTTGTGGTGCAATATTTCTCACAAAGATCTGGCATAATACTCGCCGGTTATGGATGTAATTACTTTTAGATTTTTTTTTTAGCTCAGGAGTCTTGACATACGTCTAGTGGACTTAGTGATAGGTTATTTATATGGGTCATTAGATAATGACATGTATATAAAAATCCCTTATGAATTCATGATGTTTGAAGCATATAATTCAGAGCTTCGACAAATGTATTCTATTAAACTCTAAAGATTTTTAGATGGCTTAAAGCAATATGGACTATGTGGTACAGTCATTTGTCCATGTGTTTCCATTAAGAAAAAAATATTGGATTTGCTATATTTGTAATTTATGTTGATTATTTGAATATAATAAAGACTCTTGAAGAGATCTTTATTACTACAAATTATTTAAAAAAGTAATTTGAAATGAAAGATATTGGAAAAATAAAATTGTCTTAAATTTTAAGTTAAATATCTATCAAATGATATTCTTTTGCATCAATTGACTTATATGGATAAAATTTTGAAGCAAATTTATATGGATAAATTTTATCCATTGAGTGCACTATTGATTGTTTATTCTCTAAACGTGAAAAAGATCATGTAATAGGAGCACTTTTGTGTCTTTTAAGCGGCACTAGACTAAGTATAGCTTTTGCAATTATCCGTTAGTAAGATTTAGTTATGTCCTACTTGAAGGCATTGGAATAGAGTGAAATATGTTCTATGTTATTTTTGTGGCACTTCTAATATGTATTTGTATTTTCTAAAGGGATAAATTTAGATGTTGGGTATCTTTACGATCCTTATAAATTTCGATCACAAATAGATTATGTTTTCACATATAGTAATATTGCTATTTTATGGCGATCTGTAAAAAAGACAATTGCCACTGCTTCATCAAATCATTCATAAATTTTAGTATGAAGCAAGCTGTAAATGTGTGATTAAAGACCATGATTCAGCACGTCAAAGGAATATGTGAATTGATGATGGAGGACACATCAATAATATTATATGAGGATAATATAGCGTATATTGTACGTATAAAGAGTGGCTATATAAAGGGTTAAAAAACCAAACATATTTCACCAATTTTTGTGCTCAAAAACTCATAAGAATGATCAAATTAATATTTTCAAAGTTTGCTAAAGTTATAGTCCAATAGATTTTTTCATCAAAACTCTACCAACTTTAATTTTCAAAAAGAATATATGCAGTATCAGGATGTGCTAGCTTAAGAAAATGTTATAATTGGTGTATTTTATATGAAAAGTGGATTGCTTATAAATACATTTTTTTTCATCGCTAAGTTTTTATCTAATTGGTTATTTTTTAGTAAGGTTTTAATGAGGCATATGCATAGAGCATAGTTATCTAGGAGAAAACATTTTGTTAAATATCAAATAACTCTGTTACTTTTTCTAATTCTAGTAGAGGTCTATTTTTTTGACTTTGTACATATAAATACCCTTATGGATTGTTTAGTTTACTAAAAATTAATAGAAAACCTGTACCCATATTTTGTTCTTTTGCTTTTTATTTGTGTTTTCTTTATTTGCAACAATTATAATTTTTTACTGGACTGAAAATTTTAATTTTGTAAGTTGTAATAGAATATTGCTTAACAAGCTTATGTCCACCCTTTGTGGAAATATGACATACCTTCTCCTCTTCCTCCACCACCAAGAAGTTTTTATTATTATTATTATTATTATTATTATTATTATTATTATTCATGGTGTGGATTGTGAAACCGTTACTCCAATTTTTTATCAATTTTGATTAATTCGTGTTAGAGAGTTTGCACGCTATGGACGATGACGCCTCAAACACTTTCCGGCGAATGTCAGGTCGAACTCGCAAAGTTGCTTCAAAAATGGCAGCAGCCCTTGCAAGCACCGATAACCGAACTCAGGTTTTGTAGTTGCTTTGGTCTTTTGCTTTGGTCTTTTGGGAATATTTTTTCTTCAGGAAAAAAAATCCCTTGAAAAAATCACTTTTCCATTAATTTCCAGGCAGCTCGTGCTCGACTTGAAGCATTGGAAAATGATTATGCCGGAATGGAAATGGTGGAAACTAATGATGATGATGAGGCTTCTTTAGATGATGACGATGAAGGTCTCTTTACATATAAATATTATTTCTTTTTCTTTCTGTTCCTCTTTTCAGATTTTGCAGTATTCTTGTTCTTTTGATTCATATGCATTTCAATTAGCTGTGGCTCTTTGATTTTAGTCCTAATTTTGCTATTTTATGGTTTTATCTCCTTTTGAATCATGTCATCTGTAATTTTCTTCCCAATTAGATTGCACCTTTTTCAACTTGTTCTGTTAGAAATTTCACTATCTGCATTTGTTAATGTTCTTGTCACATATTTATTTCCTTGGCTATATATATTTCGTCCCACACCTAAAATGAAAATATGATTTTTATTAGGTTTATGGATTAAAGTTTTGGACTTTGGGCTGGTTAGTTATTTGCCTATGGAGGATAGATGGTTTGCACTTGAATTGGCATTATCATTTTTCTTTTTGTTTCTTCTTAGTATTTAATCATTAACTGAGCTGTTTTAATGGCTAACTTATCAAATATCATTGGTTATGCTTTTTCCTCGTACCTCTCTTAAAACCTTCTCTGATATTCCTGTTTCAGGATATCTGCAAAAGAAGCCATCCAAGAGCACTAAACGTCAAACCCGTCAAGCAAAAGCGCTTGAGAATGCAAGGAAAGCTTCAAGAAATTTTCTTGAGCTCTTACATGAGGTTAGTATTAAAACAATAAAAAAAAAATATTATCAATTTCTCCATTCTGTTTCCCTATATTATATGTTCTGGGTTTTCTTTTTCTTCAAGAATATGTTCTGAATGCTAGTTCACCAAAAACAGGCAAATTTGGAATCATTGCCTCCAAATGTACCATCTTACTTGAAGGCAGCAGTAGGTCCTCCAAGCTCTTCATGTCGCCACCATTTCTGCACTGTTTGTGGATATGCATCCAACTATACATGTGTTAGATGTGGAATGCGCTTTTGTTCAATCCGTTGCCAGAATATACATGATGATACCCGCTGTCTGAAATTTGTTGCTTGATTGGTGCGACTTAGCCAGCAGATTTTTGTGGATACAGTCACTGCATTAGGCTGAAGTGTTCGATTGAAATATCATATGAAGTCAATACTAGCACTTAGAATGGACGAAGGATAGATTACAATACTGAGAAGACACATTTCTGTAAGTTCATCTTCAGTGGAAGTTGTTCAAACCATTGCTTTTCAGTAAATTTTGCGTTAATTCAGACCTGGAATTGCTTACAGTGGTTTATTTGATTTTTTTTTTCATCTGAAAATTTGTCTACCTTCCAGTTGCTGGGCTCGTTTTAAGGGATTTACTGCCAAGGTTTTGTGGTTTGGTCTTCTACTTACATGTTAATTTAGTTGGGACAAATAACATATTTATGTGTACCCCCAGATTGGTTGGGTTGGATGTTATTTACAGCAAAACCAATCCAACCCAACAAGTTAAAGCTGGATTATTATTCAGTTGTTAACCAATCCAAACCACTAAGCCAATCGGCTTTTGGGTCCGGTCGGGCCGAATATATGTGCCAGCTTTTTAACTTTTCTTTCAAAATTATACACTTTTTTTTTGTACTTTTCATAAATACCAATTTTTCAATTTTTATTTTCAAAAATACAATTTTATTTTACAAACTAAAATTCCCTTCTCTCGTCGGCCAAGCAGGCAAAATGAGGCGGTGGAAGTAACGCCACTTTAGAAGATTTCTACTTCCATGGCGATCTCATTTCCACACACACCTCTTTTTTTCTTTTTCTTCATCAAAAGCACAAAAAAAAAAAAAAAAATTCAATTCCAATCTCCCATAACAAATCTTTAAATCAGATTCTATCTTTGCTTCAGAGATGATGATTTTGATGCCCATAGCAGTACTTCAATTTTTCAAGTCATTGATCTTTCTCTTTCTATTCCAACCTTAGCTTTTGAATCCGAAAATTGTTAGGCAAGGTTTTTATTTGAAACCTATAAAAGGAATTTCAGTATATAAGAACTGGAATTTGAATATAAAATCTGGAGAAAATTATTTCCAATGAAATGCCTGCAAATTAACTGATTAGAAAATGCCTAAAAAGTTCCAAACTTGAACGGTTTGAAATGATAGAGATAAGTTCTTACAGAACTTTGAGATTTTTCCATTTTGAAATGAAGTAAGGAATCGCACCGCTTAAATTGTTTCCGGCAACATTACTGTATATTTAGTTTGAGCAAAAACTGAATATAGTGTATAAGATTTGTCAAAAGTGAATTCAATGTAATTAAATTGCTTTCTTGAACCGTCATTTGCTTTCTTGAACCCCAACAAATAAGATTATTTCCAAGAAATATTGAATAACCAATAATAGATTTTCTATCATCCAAATCACTTGCCCAATCTGAATTACAATAAGCCGAAATAAGGGAAAAAGCGGAGCGAGTAATGAACAAACCTTGATTACAATTGCCACATAGATAACGCAATATGCGTTTAATAGCAATCCAATGTTGTTGCTTAGGTGAGTGCATAAATTGTTCCACTTTGTTAATAGCAAAACAAATATCAGGTCTTGCGAATTGAAGATATTGGAGACCACCTACTCTGCTCTGGTACATGCTTAGATCATCAAAAGAATAGTCACCTGTATTCGTGAGTTTAGTAGAGGAGCTGAATGGAGTAGAGATGGCATGATAGTTCTGCATGTTGGCTCGGTCTAGAAGATCTGAAATGTATTTGGATTGATTGAGTAATACCCCATTTGAAAACCAATGAGCTTCAATACCTAAGAAATAATGAAGTTTACCCAAATCTTTGAGAGAAAATTTTTGCTGTAGTGCAACAATAATTTGTTGAATAAACAAAGAATTTCTACCCATTAACAAAAGATCACCAACATATATGAGGCAAAAAACACGAACACCATTGTTAAAAAAATAGAATACTGATGAGTCGGTTTGTGAACCTTTGAAGCCAAGAGTAAGTAAAGCATTAGTGAGACATTTGTACCATTGCCTTGGTGCTTGCTTGAGTCCATACAGTGATTTTTGAAGCTTACAAACATGTTGGGGATAGGTTTGATCAACAAAATCTTGCGGTTGTTCCATATATACATCATCCTCTAATTGACCATGTAGAAAGGCATTAAAAACATCTAGTTGCCAAATATTCCACCCTTTTAATATTGCCATTGATAAACATAAATGAACAGTATTTGGCTTCACAACTGGATTGTAAGTATGATGAAAATCAACATCGGGACGTTGATGAAATCCCTTAGCAACCAAACGAGCTTCATACCTTGAAATCAAGCCATCCGGGTTTCTTTTAATGCAAAAAACCCATTTACAACCTATGATATTCTATTGGGGATGAATGGAAACCAAGGACTAAGTCTTATTCCTTTGTAAAGCATCAAACTCATCTTGCATTCCTAGTCTCCAATGTTTATTACTATTGGCAGCTTTAAAGAAAGTGGGTTCAGTTTGATTATCAATAGCAGCAAGAAAGGATTTTGGTTTGAGAGAATTTGTTTGAGATCGAGTTACCATGGGATTAGTCTTGTTTGGGACAGATGGGATAAGATTGGATCGATCACTAGGAATAAAAATTGTTAAATTAACAACAAGAGATGAATTTTGGACATTTGATATGGACGAATTGTGGGTAGGGGCAGGTTGCAAAGGACTTTAGTAATAATAAGAGATTGAGGACTGGTTGGGTGGATAACCGAATTGAAATTTAAATTGGCTGAAGAGATTGTAGGAGTAGTTGGTAAATTTGATGGAGGAGAAACCGAACCATCTATATGTTTTGCAAGATCATAACTGTGTAAAAGAGGAAGCAGTTGTGTTTGCCATAATAGGTAGTTTGTGGAGTACAATTTGATTGGTAATTGATGGGCAATATTTGGTGGATTCGTGGAAGAAATCGAAGAAGAGGAAGTAGATAGTGCCATAGTGGAGAAAAAAAAAATAATAAAATGATGTTAAGCTATTTCAGCTCTGATACCATGATATAATGATGGCAGCCAAAAGATACTTGTATTTCATTGATAGTAATATTATATACAAGAAGTGGTTAGGCTAAGGATATGTAGTTATGATTACATGGGATTACAAGAGATAAATAAGAAATACAAATTTCAAAAATTTGAATGCTGGATATACCTTTATTAGCATAATGTACGAAGAAATCAGTCTCTTTTAGGAAATCTAAAGCGAGGATGATTATGTTTCTATGGACAATGAAATGCTTTGCTCTGTTGATTCTTGTCCTTGTTGGCTAACAATATTCATGAATAATGCTTCCTCTCAATCTATCAAGCTCTATTGCTACTTTTTTCATTGTAGGCCTCATTTTCCCATTCAATATGAGACATCTTATTGCAAGATTAGCAACACTACAAATATCTTCTTTCCTTGCTTCTGCAGCAACTTTAAGATCCAAAATTTGCGGAACCCCGATCATCTTGTGTTAGCAGAAGTAAATGTACAACAAGGTTTCTCTCATCTTCACTTCTGTCGAAAGAGATGGGCTTCTCCCCTGTTAAAAGCTCTATCAGCACTACCCAAAAACTGTAAACATGTATATGTAAATTGAGATGCTACCCATGGTGGTGCCCAGTAGTGAAGTATGCGATGGCATAAATTGAGCAAGGAGAAAGGACGGAAAGCAAAATGGTATTTTTGATTGATAATATGCAAAAGTGATATATTTGTAATTAAAAGTTGTATAAATGAAATCAAAAGTTTAAAATATTGTATAATTGATAACTTAGACAAGAACACCTTCCCCTTATATATATATATATATATATATATATATATATATATATATTGTGTGTATGTTTATGTAAAAAGCTCTTTTTTAAAAAGATGTGTAATAAAGTTTAAAGTTTGGTGTATTTTCCTTCTATTGGGGTAAAATTGAACCATTGGAACCTTTTTTGACTAATCTAATTTATTAATTAATGAAGTAATATATATATATATATAAGTAATTTTGTAAATGTTACTGTAAATAATTTCAAATATAATAATAACGAAAAGAAAAATTAAAATTAACGAGGACTCAACAATTTCAATCTTTTTCCTTTTCAACCAATCTAGTTTTTTTTTTCTTTTTCATCCAATACACAATGAGCAGCTCTGTTGCAAAATCAACACAAATTTATCAATAAGAGAATTAATATGACTAATTAAGATGACTACTTTTTTTTATTTATAAAAAAATAAAATAGTTCTTTTCAAAATTATCAATAAGAGAATTAATATGACTAATTAAGAGAATTATCAATACAATATGATCATGACCACTTTACAAGTATCCAAATTGTCCGTAGCTTTTTGAAGATCGATGGGATCAAAATTGAGAAAATTGCACATATTATCATGTTTTAACCATAATTTTTAAAAATACAGCCATCTATTAAAACTGTTTAAAAATACCTTAAAATTTTTTGTTTATAAAAATCCAACCATCGACGACAGACATATCGCACTCCAAGAAAATTAACAAATAGCAACAAAAATTAGCAACCGAATTTGTTGAATTTTCATTGCTAATAAAATTTAGCAATGAAAAATAGCAACGAAATATTTGGTTGCAAATTTGACAGTTGATATTTTTTAGCAACGAAAATTGTCTTCCGTTGCTTTTTTACCAACAGAATTAGAATTTTCGTTGCTATATTTAGCAATCGAAATCAATTTTCATTGCTATATTTAGCAACCGAATTGAAACTTCATTGCTATTTATAACAACCGAAATCAATTTTCGTTGCTATTTGTAGCAACCAAATCGAAGTTTTCGTTCCTAAATTCAACCAATATTATAAAAAATATTGTGACAAAATTATCGTCGCTATTCCGTCACTAAATTATTGTTGATTTTTTACACAAAATTTATGCAAAAGCCTATACCTGCCAATTGAAATAAAAGTGCACCTGCAATCCAGTCTACATTGCATAATTAATATGGTGTTTTCTTAATAAAATGGGTTGATTTTCCTTAATAAAAAAAGAAACTAAGTAATTTTTGAGAAGTGAGCAGTGTCTCGATCCTTTGAATTATATGTGCAAACCAATATTTTCAATCTTAATAAATGGCTCATTTTCATGTATGCAATGCCACGTTGATAACATATTACTTTATGTATGATATGTATGCTTTAATTGTATATTTCAATTAATGTATCTCTATGATTTCCAATTTATGCAAAGTGTGATATATATAACATGTGTAAATGTGTGAGAAAAGGTGTAAAAGTAATATCTTAAAAGATTTACAATTCGAGATTAATATCAGGCATAAAGCGATTGTATGGTTTCGATCCTTATAATGTTTTTTTCAAATTGTTTAGGTGTCAACTTCTGACCTATCATGTGGTGCCTAATTGCACTCCATTCTATTACTAAAAATGGGATAATGTCCCTTAAAATGTCTACTCATATTTTGAGACTTGAGTTTCCTGAATTAGATTGAGTCTTTGAATATTTCAAAGTGACTACTTTGGATAGCGGGTACAAACACTTATCTTCAAAGCATGGTCTCCAAGTGCTCCTTTTGGTTTACTAGAATTTTATAAGTGCATTGTCTAGGTCCAAACCCATGGACTTATCCTAAACCAAATAAATCAATGAGTAAAGTTTATTACTCATAATTTCTTTTTGAAACATTTAGAAACTAGTCTGAACATGGGAAATCTACTTGGGTAGAGCACTTATACGAGGATTAAGGTGGTAGTAAATATTGAGAAAGCTACTAGTTGGCATTACCAATATAGTAGATGAGGTGGAAGGTTAGATTTAGGTGCAAGAAATTGCTAGAAGTGTACCGAAGGAATGAAGGATACAGTGCAGAACAATCTTTTGGAGGCTCATCGAGAAATGGATGTTTTGAGGACAAGAATGGAATCAATTGGCTCTAACTCAGTAAGAGCACTGAGCATGCTTAAGAAAACTGCAGCATTGTTATCTCAAATTCACTGTGCATGCTTCAAAACTAAAAGAAATCCAAATACGAGTTTTAATAAATTTAAGATTATTATCGATTAATTTAATAACTAGATAATGAACCCAGCAAACAAGTAAATAATCAATTCCTCTTCCCCAAAAATGTTGGAAAAAAATTGAAAAATACCTGAGCAAAGTATCCACCAAGTCCCATTCCTTTAAACCCAATTATAACTGATTCTGCATTCCGACCTAGCATTGAAATTGTTGAATACTGTGGGTATATAATCCCGTCAAGAACAAACAAAAAATTATTGGAGTAATTAAATCCCTTAAGATTTAAACTACCAAATTGTATAAACCTAGTCGATAACATCACACTCTAGTCGATACCTTCTTCTTCTTCTTCTTCTTCTTCTTCTTTTCGATATAATTCATGAGTTCCTGCTGTTTAGCAACTGCAACCTCAAGAGCCTACGTAAGCCAGAAACCATATGTCATAAAATTTTCCTTCTATGTTAGAGAACAGAATTGAAATTGTTCTAGGCAAGTAGGCACCTTCTTGGTTTTAGCCAGCTCTTGTTTCGGAGCATCAGCGCGCTATACAGCAGCATTCAACATTTCCTCCTTCTCAGGTGGCATAACATGTGCTCTTGAGGTAACAACATTCAACTTGTTTTCCATTTCAGCCATGCGAATCATCATCTTCTTGTACTCAGTAATGGAGATCAGAGGAGCTGGCAATGCACGCCCTTTCATCACTGCATCGTCATAGCAAACCTGATTGCCATAAATAGCAGCTTCAGTAATTTTTCTTGGCATGTTTTGTGTTAATCGAACCATTGTGATGATTCCCATCACGAACGCCATTAACCCACTAATAATTGGATTGTTCATATTCCCAAGTTGGCAGCATCACCTGAATATGGAATGTAATGTTAGTTATTTTTATAGATCCTTGAAAAGTTGCAGGTTGATACTTAGCTATGGTTTTATTGAAATATGAACATCAAATCATAACACGCTTACTCTTAGTTATGGCATATCCATTGTTCTTGGTTGCAGGAGGCCAAGCAGCGTCCACAGGCTTGTCAATCATTGGTATGAATTTGTCAAAGTCATTGTTCTTTCTGTTAATAGAAAGCTACGTATAAAGAGAATTACAAAGTTAGAGAAGTAAAAGGTGACAGAACATAAAAGTTATGTATGGTTTAGAACCATAAATTATGATTTATAATGGTTTGATTCAACTGAAGAAAAAGCCCTCAAAAGTTCTCTGTTCAAACACACAGAGGCCTCGTTGTTCTTGATAAGAATTTATAGCTTCAAAAACTCGTTATTGAAACAAGAGATCAACAAGTTATACCACTAAATTAACTTGCACTGCTAATTAAAGTACCAAAACAGCAAGCCAAAGAACCACATATGTGAGACCAAAAACAGGACCTCTACAGAAACTGCCAGTAGAGAATGGCAAATTTTATTCCAAACCAATTCACCAAAAAACTTAATTAGATTTTTGTTAAACAAGATGAAATGAGACAAACATGACAACCTTTTACTAATAATATATATATATGTATAAGATTTGCTCATTCATTACTCATTAATATGAAATAATAGTTCTATAAATTAAAATTAATGTCCAGCCACTCCACTTACAATATATACAACCAAAATATGCAATAAACTTGGTATCACCAGCCTTGTGTGTGTGTGTCTATATATATATATATATATATGATTTGCTCATTCATTACTCATTAATATGAAATAATAGTTCTATAAATTAAAATTAATTTCCGGCTACTACACTTACAATATATACAACCATAATATGCAATAAACTTGGTATCGCCAGCCTTGCTTCAAAATAGGAAAAACAATGACCATTTTACATATAATATAATTATAGAAAACTCTATTGAATTTGACACTTATAACCTATGATACGAGTCCTTTAAAGAAAATTTTTATTTAATGTGTTATTCTACAAAATATGGAATTGAAAACCTGCTATTGTCCTTTATCTTTGTGTCTGCAGTGCAGAATAATTTGGACAACTGAGTTGGCTACTGCCCAGGAGAAATTGAATGAACTGGAAAGACAGAAAGAAGAGATGTTGAGGTCATATTCTCCTGCATCGCTTCTCCAAAAGCTTTAAGGTACATTTACCAATTAGCCCTTAAAGTTCAAGCTTGTTATTAGAATTTTGATGGTAAAGATATGTATGGTTTGAATACGACCTAGACATTGTGGTTTTTATTAATTGCAATGGTAATGAATAAGACAGAAGAGGAATCTGAAGCCCTGCATAGGTAACTTCTTAACAGAGAGATAGAATTTGCGGCATTTGTGCAAAAGTACAGAAAGGATACAAATATATGAGATTAACAAAAATAGAATATTTGGGTTTTGAGTACTTATAACTTCAGATTAATCAGAAAAACAAAAAAAAAGGAAAATACATTAAAAAAACTACATTTTTTCTTTTATTTATTTATTTTTTATTTTTCTAGCTTGATCACATCTCTCTGTTCTTTGCTTAGTATTTGAAACATTGTAAATCTATAACAAATGTATATATTTCCCATTTTTTTTGGTGATTTCTCTACCCATTGATTTGTTTTATTACTAAATGAAAAAATTGATTACAGAAAGTAATTATAAATGAGATAATCAATTTAGTTTGAAAGATTAGTGTTTGAAAATTATGTTATGAAATTTGGTATACCGGACGATATACTAGGTATGCCATTCGGTACACCAGCTGGTATACCAAGTATACCAGATGATATATCAGGTATACCAGCCATGATACCAAATTTCAGAAGATAATTTTCATTCTGAAATTTGGTATACCTACTGGTATAACAAAATCCAGAAGACAATTTCAATTCTAGATTTTGGTATATCAAAATCCAGAATTGAAACTCTTCTATTTTTCAGTATACCAAGTGGTATACCAGGTATACTAGCTAGTATACCAAGTATACCGGACGGTATACTAGGTATACCAGCCTTTATACCTATACCAAATTTCAGAAGATAATTTTCATTCTAAAATTTGGTATACCGACTGGTATACTAGGTATACTTGCTAGTATACCAAAATTTAGAAGATAATTTCAATTCTAAATTTTGGTAGATTTTTTAGTATACCTGGTATACTAAAAAATAGAATACTAGGTGTATCATAGGGTATACCAATTTAAAAAATTAAAATTATATTATGCATTTGAAAATATTAAAATGAATATTAATAGACATTGTTTAACTATTAATTTAAAAAATGTGGATTACAATTTATGATAAATAAATAAAAAAAAGAGAACTTTTATTTTTTTTAGAATGGTATATATTTCAATTGAGTATTTTCACCTTTAGTGCAAAATAACAATAATATATAACTGATAGTATACTTAGTATACCAATTAGGTTTTAAAAAAATATTATCTATTTTGTAGCATTTCTATAGGTCTTTCGATTATGTCCAAATTCTTTATTTTTTTCGTACCTTACTTTCACTTTAGATTTCCATCCTGATTTGATTCTTATTTTAGGTCTTTGTGCTTTAACTCTTTCAATCGATGCTAACATAAATTCTTCATCAAATTCGGTAGGTATTTTCAAATTTTCTTTTCAAGAATTGGATACATTATTCCTTCATAGGTTGCTAGAATTGAATCTTTAGTGTAGTAAACTAAACAATATTCATAAGGATTTAAGTGATATTCATTCACTACTGCCAAAGAATATGGACATGGGATTTCATCCATTTGGAAATGATTACAGCTACAGGTTTTTTCTTTCATATTGACCATATAACTCTTATCTTATTCTTGCACAGTAAATGTATCATTGCTTGAAGCTTTCACCTAAAAAAAATAAAAGAACATTTGTAGAATTTTATAAAGAGAATATTATAAGCTAAATAATTTTTCAAAATTAAGTACAAAGAAATTGTTTGGATAACCCTACGTATAACAACTAGAAGATACAAACAATACGATACAAGTAACCAAAAAAAAAAAAGTAAACGAGATTCTCGCTAATAACAACTATATAAATATACTGAATAGAGATTTTAAAACCAAATGACACACTCAAAGTCCAACAAAAAAGCATTTACGATTAAAACAATCGCAAGTTAGTTTTTTTTTTCAGGAAAGTGAAAGTAATAAGCATAGGCAACCAATGTCCAGTGCACACTTGCATTTTTATTTAAGACAAAAAGATATCAAATAGTAGCGAAAATGGAGATTCGTATTCATTTAAGGATTTCGTCGAACAGGGCAAAAAAAAAAAGAACAATAAAGAAAACGACACAAAAAAAAGAACAATAAAGAAAACAGCAAAGAAGATGAGCTCCAATCCCTTTTCCAGCGTTTAGTAGGTAAACAAATGGAAAATAAAATGGATTATACCTTTACATATACTTTATATTTTTTCCTGAAGGGATTGAGTAATTGAATACAACAGAGAACCTAGGGTTTAAAAAGAGAAAGTATGAATGTATATATGCGGTCAATACAATGGCTATGAGACAAAATTGAAATTGTCAGTCATCAGAAGCAGATCTAGTAGGAAGAAGGGAAAAGCATGAAGAAGAAATAGGAAGAAATGAATAATTTGTGTAAAATTCAAAAAGAGGTATTTTTAAAAATGGAAATTAAAAAAAGTTAATGTTAAAAGGAAAAAAGAAATGGGGGTATTTTTAGTTGTGACTTCTCTTTTTTGGGTAGTTTTGTGAAAATCCCATCAAAATTTAATCAATCTTGATAGAAAATCAGTCCTTCCACCATCATTGGTGACAATGAGCTTCTAAATGGATCTAATATTCTGCTTCTGCCACTTGTGCTAAATGCAGATTTGAAGGCTGTTGACATATGAACACCTAATACATCTTTAGCTAATTGTGAAAGGATTGGTTATTTCATGGCATTTGTTTTCCACAATCCTAACACATCAATTTGTCACCAATCTCTTCACAAGCTTCCATCAAGTACCTAGAAACCTCCAGTTGACTCTCTAAATTTTGCACTCCTTTCCTATGTTTAAAATATTTGTTTTGAAAGCTAATAATATGATCCTTATCCATATTATCTAAAATCATGTCATCGAAGACTTGACTTTTTGAATTATATGCCCCAAACCCCCTATTACTAACCGTATCACATACTAAATAATGGAGATACTATCTAGTCAATGTTTCCTCAACCTTATCGCGGCTTTTGGTTTTTCATAAACCTCATCAAAACAAAGCTTCACATAGACTGACTTGTAACAAGGATCCAAAGAAACTACAACAAAAATAATAAGAAATTAAGATTTGAATCATTTTCCCAATATTTCTCTAATTTTGTCTTCATTAGTGTAGCCATAAAACATAGGACATGATCTCCATTACGCAACAATGTCTTAAGCTTATCTATCAAAGCCAACAATTCATGAAAAAATGCATTTGATGTAACATATAAGGAACCTGAAAATCTCAATGTCACATTATAAACTAGCCTAAAAAAATTCACAAACACCATTACCATTTTCCAATTTGTGCTACTAAGAGGACATATATTAGTACTTTTGTCAAAGTAACCAATATGGTTCTCCCTCAAGCTTATCAAAATCTTCCTTAAACTTTTCAACCACTTTTAGAATTCCACCTAATTTTAACATCAAGATATAGCTTACTCTTGTACTTTAATTTATCTTTGTCAGCATACATTCTAACAGTTTGTGACCTAAAAGGAGATGACCTTACATACCTGACTGCATTCCTATTCTTTAAGATTGAATCATTAATATTAACTAAACCCTCTTTGACTACGAGATTCAATATTTGTGCACTACATCTCATGTGTAAAAATTCATAGTCTAATATGGTACCTTTCCAATCTTTGGTTTTTCAATTACCGAATTACACCATGTTAGAACTTGCATTATCTATGGTGAGAGTGAAAAAGCTATCTATCCTCTAATCTAGTAGACAATATTCAACCATTTTTTTAATTGTCCACCTAATTTTAACATCAAGATATAGCTTACTCTTGTACTTTAATTTATCTTTGTTAGCATACATTCTAAAAGTTTGTGACCTAGAAGGAGATGACCTTACATACCTGACTGCATTCCTATTCTTCAAGATTGAATCATTAATATTAGCTAAACCCTCTTTGACTACGAGATTCAATATTTGTGCACTACATCACATGTGTAAAATCTCATGGTCTAATATGGTACCTTTCCAATCTTTGGTTTCTTTTTTCAATTATCGAATTACACCATGATTAGAACTTGCATTATCTACGGTGAGAGTGAAAAAGCTATCTATCCCTTAATCTAGTAGACAATATTCAACCATTTTTTCCCCTTATGGTTAGGAGCTAAGAAAACTTTAAAATTCTTTTATAGAAGTCCCATTCTTTATCTATCCAACTGGTTGTGACATGCTTACAATTCAGAGTCTGAATAGATGTCCAACTGTCAGTAGATGAATATTTATTAGGCATCATCATGCCCTTCTCCTATCCTAGAACAAGTAGTCATAGCACTCATTCTAGGAAAAACTTCTGCTATTTGTGACCACTTTAAATTAGTAGATGATAAGACTAAGGTAGCTTGCATTTATTGCAATAAGACTTATGCTTGCAATAAGATTTCGAGAGAGACTGCAGCAAATAACGTTGCTCCTGCATTCGACTTTCTTGATTTCTTCTCCTTGTGATTCTTAATTTGCGCCATAGTTGGATTTGCAGGTAATGGAGGAACTTCGTAGTCCTCCTCCATAGCTTTCTAGAGATCATTTGCCTCCAGATGAGCCTCCATCCTTGTTGCCCAAACATGATAACCTTCACCATTAAAGACTGGTGGTGCTAGTGCAGTGAAAGGAATTTCTGAATCCATGGAAGAAGAAAGCAGAGATACAGAAAACATTTCTCTCAATCACAGGCCCCTTAAGAAGAGAGCTCTGATACCAATTTGACGGATATTTAAAAAGAAGTGAGAGAGTAAGATGATCAATTGATCAAAGTGATAGTAGAAAGAACACTTGATTTTGCTGTATCTATTCAATATTTTTATTTATTGGATAGGGAGCTTAAATACAGCAAAAAGACAAACTGAAGAAAAGAAAAAATAGGGCACTACATAGAGCACACTTCTACGATCAACAACTTCCTAAAAAACAGCAATATCTACTTATCAAATCTTTGAGAAATTCAAACAACTGAAAAAATTGAAATAACATAGCACAGTAAAAATAAAATGAAATAAATAAATAAAATTTCAGCTTCAACCACGTTGCAGCAGCTGAATCACAACTTCAACACTTTTGGAGTAGGCTTGTCAGATATTGAGATTGGCTGATTTTGTAAGGATGGTTTGTTCTTTATGTTATTTCCAGCTACAGTTTGGAGCTCCAAATTCTGGCAATTACAATTAATAATTAAGATCTTATTGGAGGACATGTTTCCATTGATGGGGATTATGACAAGATTTTCCTGAAGAAGTGGCACATTGAATTGTTAAACTCTTGACTTCTCTGTTCATGAGTAATTTCATCCATACAGTATGCACATTTCTAATTGCATGAATGTTATCGGCTTTGGTTTTTGAGGGCAAAGAATATATCTAGAAAAATATATATTGCAACTGGAATTTTTCGAAAGTGGAGTTGATCATAATATGCATTTTCATATTGCCCATTCATCTTAATTAGTCATGTTAATTCTATGATTGATGATTTTGTGTTGATTTTGCAACGGCACCAAAATTAAGCTTAGCTTGGTTGAAAAAGAAAAAGATTGAAATTGATGATTGGTTGTTAATTTTAACTTTTTTTAGTTATTATTATATTGGAAATTATTTACAGCAATAGTTCTGAATTTGCTTGTAAGTTCTGTAGATTATTTATTTATTTTTTTAAAATATTTACTTTATTAATTGATAACTTAGATTTGTTAGAAAAGTTTTACGTGGTTCAATTTTACCCCAATTAGAAAGAAAATAGGCCAGCTTTATTCAGTGGTTTCGGTTGGGTTTAGTAGTTTGGGTTGGTTAACAACTGAATAATAATGCAGCTTTAATTTGTTGGATTGGACTGGTTTGGTTTTTCTGAAAATAACATCTAAACCAACCCATGATGAGCCCCAATGATTTGTAATTGCTACAAATAAGAAATTGTTTTCTTCATTCTCAAAGCGATACAAGCATTTAATAGATACTGTTGATATAACTTAATGCAAAGTTGTCCAATTATAAATTCCCCATCCCAACAATAAAAGTAAGATAAAACATAAAATCTATGAATTTTAATTGATCTCCAAGGAATAGCAAGTGATTCCGGAGATTGGATAAAATCAAATGTATTGCATCCTTTGTTGAAGATTCTAACATTGAGGGAGATCTAGCGGTGGAGGTTGTACTGACTGCAATTTCCCGACGCCATTTTCAACAAGGAAAGACATATGCAAACCCCAAGTAAGATGGCTATCAATGTGACAATGCAGCAACCAAATTCCTGTCCCATACATTACACGATGAGTCAAGTAATGGTTCGTGAATCAGTATCAAAAAGAAAATGTAAATTTCAGGTTATTTACCTGGATTATCTGCAACAAACCGAATAGCTACCCAACCTCCAGGGGGAGTTCCAATGGTATTCCTAATTGGTGGATCAATAAGGTTGAACTTGGCTGTATCTGTGGCTGGGTTGAAGTTACCAAAACCCATTCCGACGACAGCGAACTGATAACCATGAAGATGCATTGGATGGTCCTCAGTTGTTACAATGCTGGTATCCTGGAATACAAGCTGTACTTTGGAACCATACTTGAGCTTGTAAAGCTTAGTTCCAGGAGCAGGTTGCCACAGCCCCCGTGGAACGTTACCTGTGTAGTTAAATTGCACAGGGGGCGCAGGTGGAAAATCGGTGGTGAAAATGCCAGGTTGACCTTGGTAGTAAGCTTGCATCAAGGAGTTTCTTGTTGGGAATACAAAGGACACATTGTTGATACTTGCAGTGAATCGGGTTCCATTCGGACCTTGACACCGAGGGCTATTGGGATTAGTGCAGTTGATGAGTCCTAATCCCACTGTAAAAAATAGGTTCTCGTCAATCTGAATGGGAACTTTCACCGGTTGAGGACTCCTTAGTTGAGCAGTGAAAGCGGTCGCAGTGTTTGTGTCATTATAAGCTGGTAGCTGGGGTAAAACTGGTGGGGTAGTCTTCCCTTTCCTAGCATTACAAGGAGTAGATTCGTATTCCAGGATTGCTGTCGTTGTTGTGTTGTCAAATGCTGCATTTTGTGCAGTGGCATAGGCTCGTGCTGCCATGTAGTAACGACCTGGAGTTTGATCAGCAGTGAGGAGAACATTGGTTGTTTGACCAGGAGCTATCATGATTATTGAAGTTGTAAAAGGCTTAGTATGGGCAGAATCGATTTCAACAACCGTTAGTTTGTGATTGGCCACCGCAAAGAACAGTTCTTGATTCATTGCAGAGTTTATGATTCTTAGGAGAATTGTCTCGCCCGAACCCACAGGGAATACTTTAGTTTCTACATTGTCAAAAACATAAGTGATATAGATACCTATATGTTCTGTAAGACAGATAAGTGAAATATGTGATTAATTTCACCTGTGAATATATAATTATAGTCAATTTAATATTATTGGTCACAATAAAATAATTTATATCATTAAAATAATACTAATTATTATATTTTATCAACAAAGTTTTAATGATTGGATTTTGGGATCCCCATTAATTGCATTGCAAATTTATTTGCAATTTTGGCAAGGGTGCCCATTTTCCTATCTCTCAATTTCCAATTCAATGAAAATTTTCTGCCAAAATTACAATTTAAATAGCAATTTTTTACAATTGATAGAATTTCTAAAATACGGACATTGTAACTTTATTGATATAAAATAATAATTATATTATTTAATTGATATAAATAATTTTATTGTGATCGCATAGTTAAATTGACTATAATTGTATGATCACGAATAAAATTAACCCGTAAAATTTGAATAAAGCAAAAATAATCAGCAAACCTTTTCTAGAACATCTATAAAGATCGCCTGGTTGGCCATTAATGGTGTAAGCATCAGAAACATTTGGTGCTGCTCCAGTGAAGGTTGCCAGCCTCAGGACATCCATAGGATTTCTGTCCCACCATTCACCTGTTAACCAATTATCATCATTATGTTTTTTATTAATTAATTTCATAAACTTAAAAACAAACAAATAATGGGTTACCGAGAAGAATTGGAATTTCTCGCTTGGGCATGGGAAATGGATATGGGGAACCCAGTTTAGGATAAATTATGAGAGCTCCATAAACAGTGGCTCTAAGCCATTTACTGTGAGCGTGCCACCATAAAGTCCCCTCTTGGTTTTGAATTGTGAACCTATATGTGTAACTCCTTCCTGGTAGAATTGGACATTGAGTCACATATTCAGGTCCATCTGCCCATGGATTTCTAAGTTGCCTTACTCCATGCCTGCAATAAACGAATTAATCAACTTAAATCACATAAACATATACATGTAAAACTACTTCATGTTCATAAAATGAAATTTTGAGGTTTTAATGCTATCGTCCTAAATTATAGAATTATACAGTTTAGCATCGAAAATAATAGAATATCATGTCAACGCTATGTAATTCAAAATTATACAGTTTAGCATCGAAAATTATACAATTTGGCCAATTTTTTATTTTGGTAATATTCATGAAAATATTGATGATTTCATGGTTATAGAAAACATATTTTTTATGACCAAAGCGTTAAAATTCTGCAACTTATGTAACCATATATGTGTGTGTCCATCATCTTTTTTCTCTCTCTATTTTTAATGCTAATACATGCACATGTGCATAAATAAATGCAAGTAATTACCAGTGGAGGGTGAGATTGTATCGAGCATTGTTTATGGCTTTGATAACAAGAGTATCACCATCTCTCACTTCTAATGTTGGTCCTGGAAATTGTCCATTTACAGTAATAGTGCTATGGGTTCTGCACAGCCTCTTCACCGGCGTGGCTTGAATCTATTTCAGTTCAAATCAACAGGAAGTTAATCACAGACATATGATTCGTCATTAAAGTATATATCTAAACATAAATAAAAAAATATGAAAAAGATGTGCATACAACAAATTCATGGTAGTGAATTTCAGCTTGAGAAGTAGCCACCAAGAAACCCAATATCAAAATACTTCCAAAAAATATGCTATAAGGCACCATTGTTCTCATATATGGTTTCCTGTTGAATAGGAGGATAATATGTGATATGTTCCATTGAAGAACAATAGCTCTCTCTTATATAAAAAACGAGCAAAGCGGGAAAGGACTATTAAAATTATTAATTTTCACTTAATTTGTATTAGGTTTCAGGTCAACTATTACATTCAAATTCAGGATACTTATTCTAAACTATAAAACGGATTTGGTATACCCACTAGCTCCAATCAATTTTATAAACATAAAACAAAATTATGATTCTCTGTACTTTATTGTTGAAAATTTATAAACTAACTATAGCTATAATGTTATTTTCGTATCACGATATCTATCATTTAGAGAATTATTTTGGAAAGCTAAATTTTTTCTACAAGCCAATTGAAAAAATCCTAATCTCCTTTTCTTTCTAGATTCAAAAGCTTCAATTTTTTTTTATTTAAATTTGGAGTTGTCATCAGTTCATTTACAAGCGACAACTTCTCTCCGTTTTCATCTTATTATTTTACTAAATTTATATTTGTATTTTTTAATTTTCTGTGTGTTTTTTCTTTTTTTAAATTTCTCTATAATAATTTTCAAATTAGTATAAAATCTGAATTTTTAATTTTATTTTTTATTTATTATTATTATTATTATTATTATTATTATTATTATTATTTATCTTTGGTTTTTTCATGTTTTTGACTTCAATAAACTCAGATATGAAATTTTTTTATTTTAGATTTAATTTTTATATTTATCCAGATTTTATTTGTATTTTTATAAATATGGTTATAATAAACTCAGATAAGAAATTTTTTATTTTAGATTTAATTTTCGTATTTATCCAGATCTTATTTATATTTTTATAGATATGCTTCGTTTAACTAATATTGAATATAATTTAAATTTTTTGTCAATCAAGTTTGTTCTTCAAATTTGAAGGTTATTGTTTTCATTTATGAAAGTTTTTGTCTTTTCGCATTAAGTTTTTTTATAGATAAAAGATATACTAAGTTTTTTGCTGAAAGCCAGATTATTCGAAACATCTTAATATTATCTACTGTTTTCGTCAAAAAAGTTCAAAAATATACTTCAATAATTTCATTAGTTTCACACATCTTATATACTTTTAAATTTTGTAGATTTATTTGTAATTTTCAAATATATTTTTTATTTTATTAATGAAAGTTTAATTTGTATTCACAGAAAGAAAATTTTATTTTTTGGAATTTTTATGTAAATACCATTGAAAAGTAATATGTTATTTACAAAAATTACAATCCAAAATTTATGGTTATAAAAATACCATTTTTATTTTAAATTTTAAAATATATAGCTTTCTAAAAAAATTTCGGTTTAAAATCAAAATTTCATCTCTCCAATGGTTATATATTTTCCAAATATGTATAAAAAAAATTATTTGCATGAATCACGTTACAATTTTCATTTTTTTTCCTCTTTATACCTTTATGTATGCAAGTATCCCCAACTATAATCCAATAATGATGATACTTAAATAATGTATACCATTAGTATATATTAATATACCAAAATTTATTAACGAATTCAAGTTTTTTCATATCGATATACCTTCGTATATGTAGGAAGATTGAATGGCAATCCAATAATTTTGATACTGGAAATTATATATACCGTATAGTATTCATATACCAAACTCTAGTCGTAAATTGCATCAATTCAGTTCAGTGTATTGGTAGGTATACGTTTGTATAAATACGTATACCAAACTGGTAAAAATTGATAAATCTGCATCAATCAGGGTTGATTTATCATGGTAAAAATTGAAATTTCTAAAGAAAATCGAAAAAATAGATAAGTTGGGTAGGTTCAAGTGACCTGTAAATCTCGTCTTAATACATAAACACAAAAACATACAAAAAATAAAGAAATTATTTGATGAAAATTACTTTAATCTGGAAATAAATTATTTGATGAAAAATAATGAGGATTTTTATGATTTTTAAATTAGTGGTTTACCGTTTTGGGGGATTTTCAGAAAATAAATTGTTAATTTGAATGGGATGATTTTGATTTTGAAAATTTCCTTTTTTTTTAGGGGATTTAGATTTCCAATTAAAGAATTAGTGTGAATGATTGGACAAGTAGCCAGCAATATTTCTTAACGAAAATAATAGTATTTTTAAAAACAAAAAGTAAAAAAAAATGTATATTTAAAATTGAAAAAGGAAAAAAAATAGGTACTCCATGCAATTTCTTCAATTTTTAATGTGTTTTTAGGCCATCAACACAGCAACAACTATATCCATAGTCCAAGTCAAGTTTTGAGGGTTTTTAAAACCAGCAGTGAGATATACACGAAATACGTAAAGAATTATTATTAAAATCATCATACTTACCGATTATATTGATGAATTGATCGAACTAACCAATTAAAATTAGTTTCAGTCATTATGTATTGAAGCAAACGATTGAGTCTCGGTTGGATGGCAGTAAAAAGTTATAGCAAATCCTATTGCTACTTTTACTTAAAAAGCAAATAAGCGTAATTCTCTTTAAACATGATACTATAAAAAAATTATCAAATAGCGACGAAAATTAGCAATCGAATTTGTTGAATTTTTGTTCATAATCAAAATTAACAATGAAAAATTCGATTGCAATTTTGATGGTTGGTATTGTTTAGCAACCGAATTTGTTTTCTGTTGCTAAATCTAACCAATATATGTTTCGGTGAATTGGTTAACATTACTAACATAATTACTTTTTTCGTTGCTAAATTACCAACGGAATATAATTTTCATTGCTATATTTACCAACGGCATTAAAATTTCGGTTGCTATTTTTAACAACCGAATTCAATTTCCGTTGGAAAAAATAGCAATGGAATTCATTTTCCATTGCTATTTATAACAACAAAAAAACAATTCCGTTGCTAAAAATAGCAATGGGATTTTCTTTTTCGTTGCTATTTATAGCAGCCGATTTCAATTTCCGTTGGAAAAAGTTTAGCAACCAAATATCTATTCCATTGCTAAAAATAGCAACGAAATTTCTCTTTCCGTTGCTATTTTTAACATCAGAAATTGTAAAATTATGCTAGCTTGGCATAATGTTTTAGTTTTAATCAAATTATTTATTTATAAATAAATATAATCCAAATTCACAATGAAATTTAAGAAAATATTCTTATTGAAAATATAATATTAAAATTGTAATGCACAACAATTAAAATCCTAAAAATATATTATAGTACTGTAAAGTAAAAATTAATGAAAATCACAACAAAAACAATATAAAATCAGTATCAATAACTAAGAATTACAAATCTAAGCTATATAGGTGATGGAGATGAAGGAGGATGATCTGGTTGCTGAGCACCTGTGGTTTTCAAATCTTCTACCCGATTCTTTAGCTAGGTTACAGTATCCATCAACATGGTGAGTGCGGTCTCTAGCTGAATGGCTTTCTGAGAAGATTTACACTGCTTACTACAAGCAGCTATAGATGATGCAGAGAAATTCGAATGGGAAGGGTTTGCAATTGATCCTAAACCAAAAATTCTTCCACGGTTATTCTTACTACCAACTACTTTAAGAAATAACTGACTCTCATCAACACTTTCAGAGTTCTGCCGCTGTTGAATGAGAGTCTCTTCTATTTGCTCCTAGCATTACAATAGTTATAATTAATTAGCTATATTTTCATAAAATAATTAATATTGATGTATAAATTTTACATATATTGAGTTGTCTACAATAGGTATTGATGAATATCTGACCATCATGTTTTTTTATGTGGGTGTGCATAAATACTTCAGGATATGTATGCTTCCTACCCATAGACTTTGCCTGCATAACAAGCAATATAAGGAAGCATAGTTGCTGAGTATGTCCAACTCAATTATTAGAATCTTACCCCAATTAACAATGCAATTTTTTTGACACTACCATAAAATTATAGAGCTGAGTTCACATTATTACCACATAATATTCCAAGTAAGCATTTGGGTGAAACCCAACTACCTGCTAATCAGTCAGCCTTTTGAACAAATAGACCAAACTTGATGATATAATCCAAAAATATCATGTCCAACTCAATTATTAGAATCTTACCCTAATTAACCCCCAAAGCCAATGGACCCAACAATAGTTTAATAAGTCTAACACTGTCAGCACAACACCTAGCAAACTAAACATTGCTTCATCAAAATTCAACCAAAGGTTATCAGGAACATTTGGAAAGAGGCAGTCAAACCAACTAAAACATAATAATCATCAATACCATAATTTATTCCACAATGAGGGGAAAATTCACCACTCACAATCCACAAAGAAGCCTCCAATTCCAATAGGAATAACCAAATGGAGCTGAAAAAAAACACAACAATCTTAATAGGTTTATCATAAATATAAACACGATTAAACCAAATTAACTTCCAACAGATTGAAGTAACTAATTATAGCTAAACTTATGCCCTAGTTGTAGAAGATGAAATAAAAAATGGAAAGCAAAAATCTTGATGCTTGCATATATTAAACAATCATTATCCATAATAATCATATATTTTTATAAATTTAGCAGAATTTTTTCAATTTTTATGATATTTACCTCCTGTGAAAAAAAATTATCTCAACAACAAAGCCATCAATGAAAATAGACATATATTAAACCATTATTATTCATAATAATCATACATTTATAGAATAAAATATAAGCACAAAATTCAGATACTTACCAGTTTATCTGCATGCTCGTGATGGCTCAAAGTTCTTCCAGTGTGCATATCTAGACTCTCACCATCTGACCCTCCTAGTTTGTTTGAATAATTCCTCTTTGAAGTGGTAATTGCTTTGGGTGTTGCCTAGTATTGCTGCTAACGATTCCATATTTTTTCAGAAATAAAAGTAGATCATTCACCACCCTTGTGTAAATTGGATATAAATTCTTTATATTGTTGGTGGGCTTGCTTTTCCCAAACTCCATGTAACACCCTAATCTATCAAGCATGCATAATCATCAAAACTAACATAACTCTAGTAAAAATCAGGCAAAAATAATAACACTATAAGAAAATCTGAAAATAGCAACAAAAATGATTTCGTTGCTAAATTAGCAACAAAAAATGAATTCCGTTGCTATTTAGCAATGAAAAATATATTTCGTTGCTAAAATTAGTTAAACTTTGTAGATTTAGCATTGAAAATATATTTGGTTATTTTTCGTTGCTAAAAGTGGAGGAAATTATTAACACCAAAATTTAGCAATATAATCCCTAAACCGTTGCTAAAAAAGGCGCCAACGGTTGGCAAAGAAATTTTGGAACGAAATATAGCAATGAAATTATTTTTTTATTGCTAAAATAGCAACGGAATAATTTTTTGTTTGTAAAATAGCAACCGAATTTAAATTTCGTTGCTATTTTAGCAACAAAAATATAATTCAGTTGGTATTTTTGATGTCAAGGAGGTGGAATAACTTTGGATCCAAAAATAGCAATGGAATTGAATTTTCGTTGCTAATTTTTATTTTCAAATAAAAATAGCAACGAAATTGAAATTCGGTTGCTAATTTACTTTTTCAATGAAAAATAGCAACGGAATTTAAATTTGGTTGCTAAATAACCTACCTTAAAATAGCAACCGAATTTATGTTTCGTTGCTTGTTTAGCAACCGAAATAGAATTTGGTTGCTAATTTAGCAATGAAAATCAAATTCCGTTGCTAAATTAGGGATATTTATGTAATATTGTTATTTGTTGCCCTAGCCAAAAATTAGCCCTAAGTATCAAATTTCATCCCTCTCTCTTATTTGTTTTCTTTTTCTTTTCTATCAGTTCTAAAGACTTAATTTTTCTTTCCCTTTCACGCAAGTTGCTCTCTTCTTTTTGATAGATCGATCCCAAGTTTCAAGTAAGCTCGCTCTTCTTAATATTTTGTTTTTACTTACCTTTGCTTTTTTTGATTGCTGAATTGATGCCTTTTTTAGGTTATATATTATCTTTCATGAATGGACCTGGTTAGTAGGTGTTTCCCATGATTTTTTGCCTGCGATTAGGACTTTACAGAAATGATATGAGTTTTTAAGGCAATAAAATGCAAATCCAGTTTGTGGTTTCATACGATTGTAAGTAAATTTTCATATAGATATTTTTTATCTACGTTGGCTGTGCCTTTGGTGGGGTATAATTTTCGCGGTTAGTTGTCTATGGAGACATGCTTTATCTCTCCTTCCTCTCTGCAACTCTGGTTTCAATGCTGTAATGAAATTCCTATTCTCTATTTTTTCTCTTACACCTGAGAGGCAATAGGGGTTTAATTCTTGTCCTTTATTAGTCTTTTTCGGATGAACAGATATGAAGGCATAGGTTGGGTTTTGTCTCACTGTTTATATTTTTACAGGATGGTTTTATACTGATTTTGACTTATTTTCTGTATTACTAGACGTATTTAATTCTTAAATAATTAAAATTGGGTTAAACAAATTATAATATATAAACAAAATACTCAACAGGATTTTATTTCTTTAAGGGTATCAATATTGGCCTTATCAAGATATGAATAGGTTAATAGACCATTGAATCAAACTTTGGGTGATTAGATATGGCCCTTAAGTGACCACTGACAGATAAATTTTGCTACAATCCTTAATGGAAATAAAACTAAGGTAGCCTTTGTCTCAAGGTTAGTAATTAATTTAATCCTCACTTTGTAGGCTGATCACAAATTCCAAGGCTTGCAATCTCTTCAGTGGAAAATCTTGTATCCGAAGCTTCAATTATACCTGCAGGTAACAACATGTATTGTAAACTAGCATATTCTATTAGATAAAAATCTATCATGTGCTGTACTTTCACATTCAACATCATCCAGGTCTCTAGCTTTGTTTGCATCTCTGGTTTTCTAGCTTATGGGACTTGATAATTGTTATTAACCAAGCTTAATTGGTGCTTTGTTGGAATTCCGAAGTCAACTATGAAGTTATTAAAATCACAAATATTGTTTATTATCCTTCTTATTTTTGCAAAGCTTGTTGTATTTACTTTGTTTAAATTATGGGGCTATTATGATTTACACAAATATATTCTGGAATTTAAAAACTGGTTGCTGGTTTATGCTTCAGAAATATATTTTTTTCTTTAATAAGAGAGATATCACTAGTCGCTGTCCCATATATTCTCATAGAACTGTGGTTTTTGAAGACTGTAATTGTTGCTTTTTTTATTGAAATAGTTTTGTGACTTTAAATATGTGGCTTTGTATGCATGTCAAGCTTTAACTGGCAAGTCTGAATTGATTTTTAGCTTGTTTGTAAGTTAGACTAAAAGATTAACGGATAAAAATTAATTTTGCAGGTTGCCTGTTATTTTCATTCCAAGTACAAGTATGACCAGTCTAGCATCTACAAGAAGAATGGTTTGTTACTGCCGTAACCCTTTTTAGTATTTTAACTTTCAGTTCTGGTGACATTTTATATATGTATATATATATATTCATTAATTGGGATTGCATGCTTTCAGCTGGATGGGAATTTATCAAAATGATTGCAATACTTATTTGATGTTCATGCTATCCTTGTGCATTTTACATTTTATAGTATTTAGCAGTAATTGTTTTTGGTCTGTACCTGAATATAAATATACATATGTATTGTAACTTTATATGGTTTCTTCATTCTAGATCTTTCATATGTTTGTTCTTGAATTTACAGATTATGGTTTATTTTAGGAATTTTTTGAAGTAACCAGGGAACCGGCATAACATTCATGGTAGCAAAGTTTGACGGTGTGACAACTGATAAGCAAAATGATGATTGTTTTTATGGCTTCTCATTTCTTTTTTATGTTTGCCATTTTAATTTTGACATCTCCTGTAAGGTTTTTGTGCTAGTGGCTGTGCAACAATTGCTGATTTCGGAACTTCTTTGTTGGTTGGTCCTACAGTATGTAGTCAACCATGTTTTCACCTCCATCATTTGCTTACATTGCAATTGCATGTTGGTTTATCTGGCTTGTTATAGTATCTTCTTTGTCTCTCTCTAGTCTAGTTCAATTTTTAAAAGCTACTGTCAGATGTAGATTCTTGGATCCTACTACCCTTTTCACCTTTTAGCTTTTTTTTTTAGTTTTGGAAGTAATACAAATTTTAATGAGCGATCAACTGATATATGTTTTATAAGAGAGTAAAAAACTGAAAATTTAAAAAAGAAGATATTGCATCATATCAGTTCTTCATTTACTAATTTTAGTTAAATTATTTCTTAATTTTTTTAAAAAAATAATTTTATTTAAATTGTTTCTTTTTCTCTTTGCATTTTCCCCCTTCCAAACACCCAAACTTTCTCTTGATAAAACTCTTGCAATCTGATTATAATCCTAATTTTTTTCAATTCTTTATTCGGCCCATGATTGATTAATCTGGACTCGGGTGTTGTAGACCCACAATTGGGAGTAGCCCTTTTAATGGTATATGCTTCATCATGAGACAAGAAATGAATCTAAAATTTCATCTAAAGGAATTCAAACTCTTTACTACTTGGACCAATAAAATTTCATAGTTCATACTATTAGTTTTTCATTTGGAAATCATGTACTGCTTGTAAATTTATTAAAGACAGGCTGAATTATGTTAGGCTCATTCTTGACTTGGTTCTTATTTTAGTTATTCCTTTTGTAACAATTTTGAAGATTAGTTTTCATTTTTTCCAATTGTTGTACTATATTAGCATTAAACTTCAGATTTCTATTTTAGTAGTTTACAATTTTTCATATCAACACAGCTTTATTTACTCAAAGTAATTGTTGTTTTGGTTGCTTGTTTAGTAGTGAAAGTCATACATTTAGGACTTTAATTGCTATAAAATATGTGCAATAGCTATAGATTTTAGTCTTGTACTAAAGTTTTTCATTCCTTTTGTCCAGAATATGATACTAAATGCTACCTTATTTAAATTAGTTTTTTTTATAGTGGTTGATAATGAGTTTTTGTAATGAAATGTTGACATGGAAAATTAAAAGTAATTTTCCATAAAAAATTAATAATATTTTAGTGACGGAATAGCAATGAAAATTTTGTGGCTAATTTTTTATAATATTGGTTAAATTTAGCAACTGAATTACTAATCTGTTGCTAAAAATAGCAACGAAAATTAATTGCCATTGCTAAATTTGACCAGTTCATTGCATTATATATTGGTTGGATTTTGCAACAGATTTGAAATTTCGTTGCTATTTAGCAACAAAAAAAATATTTGGTTGCTAAAAAATACCAACCGTTAAAATTGCAACCAAATTTTTCGTTACTATTTTCAGTTGCTAATTTTGATTAGCAACAAAAATTCAACAAATTCGGTTGCTAATTTTTGTTGTTATTTGCAAATTTTCTTGTAGTGTAATAATAGCAAAGGCCTTAATTAAATGTGACATTGGCCTTTAATAAGATGGAACCCTCAAGGACCAGTGCAACCTGCTAGATCTTCTCTTCAATATGGGTCGAACCGCAACAGCTATCAATCCAAAATGGAGCTTATCCAAAAACCTACACGGATAACAAACCAGTGCTAAGATATAAAGCGTAGTGGGAAAACAAGAGGCTATAGACGACCTCTAAATACAAAATATCATAGAATTATTCCAACTGTTACAATTGAAGAAAACATATAAGTCTGCAATATTAATAATCTCACACTTGGCATATCAGAAAAGTCTTCTCTCTTAACCATGCATACTTTTCTTACAATAATCTAGAGCATTTCATGAACTTGTCTAGTTCCTGACGACTTTTGACTTTACTCTTAATATCACAACTCTTTCCTGTTACTCTATTATAATTCATACTCCTTATAATGCATTAATTAAGAATATAGACATCTTGGTAATTGATAATACAACTTCAATCATATGCATTTTAATCACATTGATTATATATATATATATATATATATAAATGGGATATGCCTTAAATGTTCAATCGAAGCATATGGGAGTGTGCATGTCAAATAACATCTATAAGAGATACCATAGGCATAACTACTTCACATATGTCATGCAATCTTAATTATATAATACAATTATAATTCACTAGCCTGTTCATAACCACGTATTCCTTAAAGCTATCTTAGCATGGCAACTAATGTCAAATAACATCGTATTATGTCATACACGTTCCTTTGACTTATATCAGAGTTAAAGGTATACACATACATGTGTAAACATCTATATATATTGACTAATAAGCTTTGCAAGTAATTATAGAGAATGGCATTACATGTCATGATTACCTGAGAAAGTTTTATTATCACATACATACTATTCATAAATTCCAAAGCATATGAAACTCATTGCGCATATTATAGCTCAAACAGTTCTTATTATAACATTGTACGCATTCTATCATAGCATGTCAAACTAACTACCATAGGTATATATTTCAATAATTTCATTTTATTGAGACCGTTTATAGCCAAAAGGAGTTATGACAAGGTAATATAATAGGCCATTCCTCATGCTTATATTATATAAGTGAAACAATTGATACATGTATTTCTTTATTTCGAACCCATTCTTAATCTTTAATCATTAATAGCCTGCCTAAGTCTAGTTCAAAGGGTGGATAATGGGAGTGATAGATACCCGAATGATCAAATCATGGACCCAAAATTATCGAACTATGGTTCCATAAAAGGCCGAACAATGGACCCAAATGGGGTAAACTATGATTCCATAAAGGAACAAATAATGGACCCAAACGGGATCAACTATGGCAGCTACAACTGTATCCCTTTAGGCATGCCTATCTAATCCATAATTGAACTAAGACCCGTAGGCTTAACCATTATTAAGAACATCTTTGATTCAACATATTCCTCTTTACCTAGTATGTCATTTTGCTTAAAGCTGCATTTGCATAAAAATGCACATTATTCTTCCATAGAACAATAGTGAGCTTTAGGCTTCAATACATATGGATGCCGGTCATATAGATACATAGTTGCATCAACATTCATTCATTTATATCATAGTAGTTGCATGATTATGCAAACATAATAGAATATAACCTTTTATTCATCTATCTTGTCATAATCAGCATTATGCAGGATTTCTATAAGGCAATATGAAAGTATGGTTCTTGCTACTAAAAATCTTCATAAAGTTAAATGCATGTCCATTTACATATAGATGCAACTTAAATCATGGCAATACATGCTTTTGTTATTCATACTAGTTCACATATTGAATCAGACTACTTATCATAGCATAGATACATCAACAATAGATATTGTATTTATCTACTTCATTTATAGTTCTCAATGCCATACCTTGTTGCTGTTTGCCGTGAGTAGCTTCCATATCATATTATAGATATTCATCTTAACACACAATCAATTGAACAATATTTAAGCATCTATAAGCGCTATAACAAGATGAATACGTTAATTACATCCTAAGGTCTACACTTATTCTTAATTAAGCCCATAGTTCACTTTTATAGTCTATTAAATCATGGATGACAGGTTATGTACCTCAATGTGATCATATGTGCATCAACCATTTTACTTTACTTTTATCTTATAATATTTTACACTCAAATACGTTTATGTAAGATTATTCCATCATACCCACTACTTGTGGGTATCAGTTTTCATAATAAAACACATGGCATAAGCAAACAGACAAGCATGTTTCTTTATATCTAGGCTAGTCATCACCTTCCATTATAACTTAAAGCATAACTTAACTTCTGGGGGTCTCATGACTAAGCATAAAAAGGAAATATCCCATCTCTTTTACTTAGATTGACAACATTGTAACTATCGTCTTATTGTCACTAGGCCATATCATAGTATTTTTATGTCATGCAAGGACACATAAACACGTAACATTAGGGCAAGATAATTTACTTTAATAGGTTAAATACCTAATACACTCTTATGTGGCACATTTAATAACATATAATCTTTAGGTTACTATATTATCTCTTACTCTTGTTAGTTATGTGCTCGAACAACACCTAAAATACATTCTAACAAAACAATTCCTATTAGCATTGCCTTAAGCAAGTCTTTCTTCTCTCTAAAATAGCTTTCAAGTGAAACCCCACCTTACCTTAGTAAGTCTTGTCACTTTAGTATCCCTCACTTTTAATATATATACACACATACATATATAGAATTTCTCCCAATCAAGTGATCATGCCACCACTCATGTATTAATGACTTTATATGACTTATAATCTAGTTCAATCTATTCCTTGGCATAAATACATTCATGTCATTCAAATTTAGATAATAACTCATCTTATAGTCACTCTTGTCTAAATTATATCTTTCTAATTTTAGCATTGGAGAGCCTTTACAATTGTAATAATTCATCAGTAATCAATTAACATACTACCCATTCCTTTTAACTTACAATCACCATCAACATTTCTCATTGCTTACTTAATTCACCCTACTTATATAACTATCTTCATAGGCATAGGCTATACAATACTATGCTCATGACTTATGAGTGGTTTACAGTTTGGGTGAGTGAATAGATGTGTAAGAAAGTAAGTACATATGGCTGTGCATTAGGAGAAGAATGGTCATGCTTGGCCGTGCGTATAAATTGTAAAGGCATTATACTGCCATGCAAGGGAAACAAGAAGGCCTTTCATGGCCGAACAAGAGAAACCAAAGCCAATCATATGGCCACGTAGGAAGAAACCAAGCCAACACACAAGGCCACATAGGAAGAAACCAAAAGAGATGTGCGATTTTTCAAGGAAGAAAGAGGAACTACACAGCTGTTTAAGGAAACATCAAAAGCTTCAAGTGACTGTTCAAGGGAGAAGGGAACCATACATGGCCGTGTATGGGAAGAAGGAACACCACGCGTGGCTGTACATGGGATTTCGGCAGGCAGGGTTTATAAATCCCGATTATGCAGTTCAAGTATTCTAAATCCCAGATCTTACTCTAATCACTTACATTAATGATCAGTAAAACTTTAAATCATTCTAAACCCGTCTAAATTATTAGATTAAACCCTTAATCTCAGCTAAGAGAACACATACAAGAAAAGATGAAAAACAAATCCAGTAATAACTCACAAACAATTCCCATACCTAATATTGAAGCTTCATCTCTTTCAAAATCCACTGATCCATCTCTTAAGGTTTTCCTTCCCTTACACAAGAAGATAACAATCATATACCCTTTTACCCTAAATTCGTAAATGAAACCCAACCATAAAAGAAAGATTGCAAGAGAGGAAAATATTACCTTAAAATGTTAGCTCTCAAAACCCTAAGCCATCATCTTCTTCAATCTACAACCAAGGAAAAAGAGAGAGAGAGAGAGAGAGAGAGAGAGATCTCTTCTCTGCCCTTATCCTGATCTCCACCTTCCCCATGAAGCCTTAAAAGAGTGAGTGGGGTAAATGTCTCACTCAAAAAATTCCAAAATTGCCCTTATATATTTTTAACCTTTAAAATTTATTTTCTTAACATTTAACCCCAAACTCCTAATTTAATTCAATTGCATCCTTCCATAACATTTTAACTACACTCCAATACACATAAGCAGAATTACCAATATACCCCTTTATATGACTTAACTTTAATAATGCAAAATAATCTAATTTTTCCTTATTAAACCATAATCCTCATTAAATTACCATAATCCGATTAGGGGTTATGGTTGGGGCCTCACACTTTATAAATAACAACATTAAATTTTGAATCCCAGAAAAATTCTTTTCGAAAAAAAAACATAATATAAGTATTGTAAAATACAGTAGATATTTCATTAATGTATGAAGTCATTTATTTTGAAACAAATAATGTAATTTATTTTTTGTACCTTTAACTCCTGATAATGAAAATTCTTTGTCTGTAAAGAGAGATTGAGAGATTCTTTCATACATAACCCATAATTTCTACCTTCTCATTGAACTTGGATCTGATCTTTCTTGAGCAAATACATGATGAAATATGTGAGACTCCATACATGACCCTAATTAAATTTCATGTTTTCAGAGGAGTTTATATTTGATTAAGATTAATTATTTAATGAGAAATTCGTATAAATTTGGGTTAAGTATGGAAAATAAATTGATTAGTGTGATTTAATTTTAATTGAGGGTTTAATTGGAGTATAATTATTGATTTGGGATAAATTGGTAATTATGACATTTTATGGGGTCAATTGAGAATTTAAGAATAGTGGAGAGGCTAATGTAAGGAAGAGGTTAAATGATGGGGTTGAATTAGGAATAAATTAAATTGTGGGGAATAATTTGTGGCATGCAAAGAAGTGGGTGTTAATAATGTGACATACAAAATTTGAAAGGATCACTTTGGGAATTTTCCTTATTATTATATAGGCTGAAACTTAGTGGATGGAAAGAGAAAATTGAGATGGTGGTGAGTGTTGGTCGGCTAAGCTTGTTGAAGAGAGAAAGTTTCATATTTCTCTTGCTTGATTAATCAAAATCAATAAGAAATCTTAAAGAAAACTTCATGCATGAAAATTATTCAAGAAGATTTTGATATAGATTATAAAGGTATGGTTTAAATTTTGGATATCTTTATCTTCTTCTTCTTCTTCTTTTCCTTATGTGGATTTCAGATGGGTTTGGTTGCTGGAAATAATGGTTGGAGATGATTTGTGTTGTAGCTAAAGAAGGAGGAGATAGAAAGGATAAAGGGAAAGGAATTGCTGAAAATTAATTGGTTAAAGTAAAGTTAGGCCAAGGTATGGGATTAGGCCTACCTTAATGCATGTGAATTTGGTTGTTGCATGTGAATATGGTTGCTGGAACTTGTTGTGATTAAATTGAATTTGTAGTAATTAAAAGAGAGTTCAATGTATGAAATGTGCATGAAGAGATGAGATGAAAATTCTGACCTATTGACTGAAAATTTAGTGTAAGTTGTAATAGAGACCTCTAATTGTAACAAATCAAATTTCTGTAGTTATATAAGACATTTTCCTACAAAATTGAAGAAGGAACCTACCTTCAATTCTGCCTCTAGATATTTTTATGATTTATTGAATTTAGGAGAACTTTTAAAATCGGATTCTGGACCAGGTTGGGGAAAAATTGAGATATCTGTATGTACAATAATCATAATGACATGAAATTAATTCCTATACAAAATAGACTCATAAATACACATTTTATATGAAGGAAGTAATGCCTAATTTTATTTCTAAGTATTTCAAATAATTAGCATGAAATTCGTTGAATCTGTTTGGACTGTTAAGGTACAGATATTGGTATTTTGGGCATAAGTATTAGTAGAGAAGTTAAAATCTTATTCTGTAAAATTATGGGTAAACTAGATACCTAGGAGTACGTTTTTTATGAAGAAATGTTGGTCTAAATCCCTCTTGATTTTATGCTATGAATTTTTATAAGTGACAGCTAATACTGTTTTGGTTCCATGAACAGCCTATAGTAATTTTCAAATATCTTGAGCTATAGGTAAGATATTAAGGTTAATTTTGATGCTATGGAAACTAGACAAATATGGGAATAATATTGTAGAAGATCATATAGCCTAAAAATTACATTATCAAATTCATTTGTGGCTCACAAGTTGAGTCCAGAATGCTGCCCTGTGCAGATTTTTAATGTACTTTATTTTATGGTTTTCAATTAATTAAGCTAAATATGTGTTTATGTGATTACAAAATGAATTGGATAGGATATGTAATATGAATATTAATGCAAGATTATATGTATACACATACATTCACACGTGTACTTGGGTAAGGACTTGTGATGAAATTGTGTACACGATTGTTTTATGCAATTAATCTTACATATTCATACTCTAATGATAGAGTGAATTATATTTGAACATGCACTTACACTGTGAAACAAGAAATACTATATATGACTATGTTTATGTGTCATGCCTGAATGATAACATAATGAAGTATATTATAATGATGTTATATATTCCTATTCACTAGGGATTATGTATTTGTATACATGATCATATATATATATATATGATATGCTATATTGTAAAGTATTAATAATGAGCACTTGAATAGGTATGATGCATTACTTGATTAACATATCATGATTATGCTAATATGAGATATCTAATGATGGTATATAAAAAGTAATTGTATCATAAAATGAACTTACATATGCAGTTATGTCATAGTAACAATGTAGCTATCATATGATTATATATGTGCAAAATGAACAGTATAAGTGCAAGCATGATATATGAAAGAAAGATTAAATAGAATTTGCCTGCAGTTATAGTTCAATTGTGGATAGATAGGCGTCTATAGGGATATTGCAGCTACCACAGTCGACCTTTTTAGGTCCACAGTATAGTTGATCCTGCTGGATCTTACACAACTCATCTAGGTTGTTGCTTGACCTTTTGGGTCCTTGACTGGTCCACAGTATAGTTGGCCCTGATTGGATCCATAGTTTTGATACCCTCGAGTATCCACCGATCCCGTTATCCACTCTTAAAACCTAAGCAGGCTAAAGTAAAGCAATAATGTTTCACAGTTAATCACAGAATGAACTATGCATCTGATATATGATTTATCATGTATAACAGTGGTTTCTTAAGCATGTATTAGTATCTGTTTACATTATATACATATCTCATTATGAATTGTATGTATTCAAGTATACTGAATTAATTGTGAAGGGTTATCTTATTATGCAAGCTATTATATTTTATATTTTACCTTTTTTCTGACATGTAAATATTATTATTATTATTATATTGTTTTGTATATCCTATTTTTTGACGACCACTGTGAGTGGTTGTCTTTCATGTTTAGAATTCCCACTAAGCTATATAGCTTAGCACGGGTTATTTTGATTCATGTAGGTTTTGGTAGTCAAGGCTTTTTCACAGGAACTATTTCTGCATCAAGACAGGCCAACACCAGTCTATAGAAGTGGATGTAGGAAGTTTTGATAAATATTGCTTAGTTCCTTACCTGTTTAATATGTATAAGGGTTGTAATATATCTATATGTATGTTATATGGAAGTGATGGTTGTAATAAGCTTATAGTGAGAATGTTAGTTTATGCATGCATCTAGAAGCTATAATACTTTATATAAATGTGCTGAAATGATGAATGCTATGCATGAAAGATGTGAGAAACCTAATTAGTATATTAGTTATATGATTATATGGATAAGATGACATGAATGCTTATAGATGTTAGTTGAGAAAATTACTTAAAATAACATGATTTTAGTAGATTGCATCATATATATAGTAAAGTTGTAGTTTAGGGTGTTTCAAAATAAACCTATTAATATGAACAAATTTAAATCAGTTTCAAATTAGATATCTATACCATTGGTATAAACTTATGTTTTTTATCTTTCAATACATTTTTTTATAATTTAACTCACATATCATTGATAATCTTAATGTAAATTCTTCCATTAACTCCCTTCGCACCAAGCTGGAGGCCTCCTTCTTCATCTTCAATATCGGAACCCTGTACATATATGGCTATAGATTCAAGGTCTGGTGTGGGAGTAGATGCATTTATATGTTGTGCTGATATATGTAGGTTATTGGATGCTGAATTGCTTGGTAGATTAGGAGAGTTATTGAGGTTTACTATTGGTGAAGGTGATGCCTCATATCGCTAGTTAGGATCTGGATATGACACAACTAGACCAATAAACCCTACAAAATGAGATGGGTGCACTTCTATACTATCATCTCCATTTGATGTTAATCTAAACTTGGGCGGCAACATTGACTTATTTCTTTTGGGTGGCATATTTTCAACTTTAAAATCAAAGAAATGGATTATACTTCTTCAAATGGAACAATATAATTAAAGCATATATAACAATACTATATAATTGCAATAATAACACATTTTGGATATGAGATAATAGAACATACACAAATTAATTGCTATCATCACTTAATTGCACATCAAAATCATCCTCTATTTCTAAATATTCAGAATTAAAGTTGGGGCTCATCTTTAAATTCTACCCATTTATGGATTTCTCATCCTCTCCAGATAAAATTTCCACAAATTCATTATTCTGATAATTTAAAAGTTCATTCTTGAAACATGTATTTATTTCATGTACATCTAGTTCTTCTGCCTGAAATGCTTCACTTTCATTTGTCTTGCTTTCTCCCTTTGCCTATCCATCAAAAACACCTCTTGGTTTTACTTTAGAGACGGTTAACCAATTTGCCTTATCCCTACTTAAGCTAGGATAAGGGATATAATACACCTGGGTCGCTTGCATTGCCAACACAAATGGTTCAAATTGTTTAAATCTTCTCTGCTGGTTGATTTCAGTGAGATTATATCAGCTATATACTTTTATTCCAACGTTAGGAGTAGGATCAAACCACTCACACTTAAAAAGTACACACCATTTTATTGGCAGTGCGGGATATTAAATTTCAAGTATCTTAATAATTTTGTCAAAATAATCCATCAGTTCCCCTTGTATACAAACCCTACTATTTACTGTTGCCATGCTATGCCCATGATTTTTTGTATGAAATTTGTATCCATTAATGAAATAGATAGGATATGATTTACCAGTTCGTAAAGACCTTTTCGTAAGATCACATACGAGCCTATTTTCTTTTCTATTTTCAGAAGCCTACATAATTAAAAAAATAATTTAATCAATACATATAATATTTTGTAAGTTTAACAGTAATTTATTAAAGCATTCAATTTATTGCACTCTACAAACTTACATAGTTTGCAAACCAGCGTAAAAAGTTTTTATCCACTTCTTTGTTGATGTCATCCTATGATTTTTTTAGTAGTATCTTGCTTAACAAATCCTTGCATTCACTAAAAACATTGTAAATTATCTTAACTATAAACTTATATCCTGAGAAAAAAAACTTAGCCAATTTCAAATATAACTTAAAATTACTGCATAAAAGGTTGAAATTCTTGGCAATTCAATAAAATGTAACCATGGGCAGCCTATTTCTTTCTCTGTTAACATTCTTCTTGCTGAGTGTCCATGTGTTCGACCAGGATATGTGAAAATAGATAAGTTATCATCACAAATCTGCTCACCCCTATCGTCATTACGAGGAACTTTTCTTTCTTGAGTGATCACATGCGACTCAAAATAATGTGAACAAAATATACTTGCTTTTTTTATTAAATATGCATTGCATATAGAGCCTTTAACTTTGGCCTTATTTTTAACATTTTTCTTCAAATGATGCAAATTCCTACATTACAATTAGGATAATTATATTTACTTATTTGGTATAAAGCTATATAAGTTTTAGTTAAAAATGAACTAAAATTACCTCTCAAATGGATACATCCATCGATATTGAACTAAATTAGCAAGTTTAGCTTCGTGTACTAAATATACGAGTAGATGCTCCATACAATCAAAGAAACTGGATGGAAAATACCCTATAATTTGCACAAGATAATCAGAATGTCCCTTTCTAGTCTTTCCATATTAGACAACTGTATTTGAGATGCTATTAAGCTTTTGAAAAATAAGCTTAATTCTCTTATAGCTTCCCAAATATTATTCAGTAAGAGCTTCTGAAATGCAATAGGAATTAGCATCTGCATAAATACATGACAATCATGACTTTTCATTCCAAATAATTTATACTTCCTCATATCAACACACCTTGCCAAGTTCGAAACATATCCATATGGAAACTTTAGGCTTTTCAACAATTCACACAAAGGTTTCTTTTGCTTTTTATCCAAAGTGTAACATGCTTTTGATATTTTCCTATATTTGTATCTTTATCTAACTCACTTTTTCTACAAAAAATTTTCAAATAAGCAATTGATTTTGCATTGTCCTTTGTCCTCCCTTCAATGTTCATGATTGTGTTAAAAAGATTATCAAATATATTTTTTTCAATGTGCATCATAACTAAATTATGACGTATCAAATTAGTTTTCCAATATAGCAAATCCTAAAATATACTCCATTTTTTCCAATTGAAGTTTTAACTTATGCTCCTATTAACCTCTTCAATTTCAAGTTCTGTAACTTTTAGAAGCCTTAACTGATCAATCTCCCGTAATATATCTTCACCAAATTTATTAGGGGAAGGAGGTGTTTGTACCATCCCCTTTTTAATAAAATTTTGTTTATTATGCTTAAATGGGTGATCTGGATGAAGAAATTTTCAATGATTGTAAAACCAATATGTTTTACCCCTATTGGGAAGATGAAATGCATCAAAATCATTGTCACAATAAGGGTAAGCCAATTTCCCTACTATGCTCCATCCAGATAACATAGCATATGCATGAAAATCACTAACAGTCCACATCAAAGTTGCTTTCATCTGAAAATTTTGTTTAAGGGACACATCGTATGTTTCAACACAAAATGACCAAAGATGATTCAATTCAGATATCAATGGTTGCATGAATACACCAATTTTATGCTTTGGATTTGTGAGCCCTAGCACAATCACTGTCAAGAACATTTATACCTCATCCATACACATCTATAGAGGTAAATTATATGGAGTAATTATGATTGGCCATGATGACTATCATTGGCCTGATTGACCAAAGGTTGGAACCTATATGTGGATAATCCCAACCTGATATTTCGGTTTTTTGCTACAAACTCAGTATGGGTGTCATTAAAATGTTTTCATGCGAGCGCATCTGATGGATGGCTCATACTTCCATCAATCTATTTATGTTTATTGTGCCATCTCATGTGAAATGTAATAACATCAGAGGCATATAGTCTTTGAAGTCTAGGAGTTAGCAAAAATTAATATATTCTCTTCTAAGGAACTAATTTTTGCTTTCTCGTATGCTTTCTTGGTTTGAACCTAGGTTGACTACAGTATTTGTACTCTTGTAATTCCATATCTTCTTCCCAAAATTACATATATCCCAACCTGTAACAATTTATTCGTTCAATGGGTAAACCAAGGTCTCGAATAAGCTTCTTCATTTCATAAAAATTCTCAACCATTTTATGATCAGGAGGCAATGAATCATTATATCATGTAAGAATTTTATCTAAGCTTCATTCAGAAATATAACCTTCAGAGTTTATTTCCAATATTTGAGCAATTGTAGAAAGTTTAGTCATTTTCTCACTGTTTAGCCATAATTCTTCATTAGCTGACTCTAGTAACTCAAAAAATCATTTTACATTTGTGTTTGGTTCCTCTTCAAGATTCTGCATATTTTCTTGAAAGGAAAAACCAACTACATCATAAACCATTTGTGCGTAAAATTTTTCATTTACATTCATATTATTTGGTCTAATTCCAGCTCCCTCTGCAAACCCATAGAGGTGCTACAAATTATTGGCTCCCCTTGTCGTGTCCATTTAAAATAATTTAAACAAACCATTTTTTTAACAAATGTAGATGCACTTCATCAATAGAGAGAAAAAAATATGTTTTCACTTTTTACATGGGCATCTGATTTTTGGATCATCCATATATATAAGCTACAAACTTGCATATTCAATGAATGATTGAACTTCCTTAACAAACTTAAGATTAATGAAACCATTTGGCATTAATTTCTTATACATCTAAGATCTATCAACATTACTCATACTTGCATAACTGTTATTTAAATAAGATAATTTCATAATTAGATTTATAGGTTAAATAATAGGAAAGGGTATTCAATGTATACATTTATACGCGTAACTCGACATACATGAAATATTTGGTTATTTTAATCATCTAAAAGATACTACCAACTAATTATCAACCGATTAATATAAATGCAATTAGCCATGTTGTATTATTTTTTAAAATAGTACCAATGAAAGTAATATTATATATAAAAAAAAGTGTACTGAACATGAAAGTAAATAATATTAAATTAAAAAAAGATCTCAAAGTTAGTACCTTTAGAATGTAGAAAGGGATTGGTCCAAACCAAGGAGAAATAAAGCTCCACGATACTAAACCCAAAATAGCAGCTTTCTCTTCTTTGTTGCTACTGCTGTAATATGTTATTTTGTTTCATTAATTTTGCAATAAATTTTAGCTTTGAATCAAGTGCCTGAAAACCACTGTATATGCATCAACTACAAATTCAAAAGAATAATATGAGTCCCTACGCATCAGAGGAAAATTGCTTAGAAGTTAACTATTCTAAATTTAAAACAAATTAGGATAACATATTACACTAAAAGACAATTTTATATTAACATCTGAATTCTTAAAGAAGAAACGTGATTTGGTAATATGGAAAATCAATGGAATATACAATGCATTGTCATCAGCAAACACAAAGTCAATTTAGCAAAAAGAAAAATAATTAACAAAATCAAAATTTAAAAATATATCCAAGTTTTTTATCACCATAAAAAAGTTATGAGTCGACTGATAATTATGAATTAAATTATATTTTTAGTGTATTTTTAGGTGTTTAATTGAGTTAATTTAGTTAAATGTGAAAGCATGGCATAAAATTAGTTGCATCAAGGTACATGGCACTCAACCATGATAATCCAGTTATCATTTGGAAACCAGTAGCCTACAGGTCAAGTCATTTCAGCCTATATACCTTGATACAACAGTGACACAAACAAAATGTAAGCTAGAGTGATTATTACAATTCAAACAGATATACATCTTGGTAAAAGTGCCAGCATTAATGTATATGAATATGCATTGGCTACCTATCAAATAAGGTTTGGTTGATCATTGAAAATTCCTCACATGAAGGTCCTAACAAAATTAATCAAAAATTTAATGCTACCTACTTGCAATAGTTCTTGAATCAAGCAACAACCATTAGATAATAGGGTACTAAAATTCAGATTATTCCAAAATTCCGTCAGCAAAGCACAAAACTAAAACAATAGTTGGTTATAAAAATAAAAAGAAGGTTTTGAAGCTATACTTGTGACTTTCCTTCCTATTATTATTATTATTATCATCATCATCATCATTATTATTATATTATTATTATTATTATTATTATATTATTATTATTATTATTATTATTATTATTATTATTATTATTATTATTATTATTATTATTATTATTATTATTATTATTATGTTCTGATTTTGTAATTTCACTCTTTAGATAAATCTGACAAGCTCAATGATAATTTTGTAAGTAAAGGAAGCTGCATTATATTATTTCGCAAGTTAAGAAGCAACAAATAAGACCATATGGTCCTCACTTATAAATTTATAATAGATATAGAACATAAGATTGAACATAAAATTTTCCTCTTATTGTTTCCCCACATTTTTCCAACAACCAAATGTTATCATTATCCAAATAAATAAAAAAATAAAGCAAAGAAACAGAAAGGACGAAAGTAAAAAATAAATAGTGTAGAAAGAATAATATCTAACAAAAGGAGCAATTGAAGACCATAAATAGTCATCAATTAACAATCATATATATAATGATTTGAAGATTAAAAACTTGTTCATCCAACAAACATCATCTCAGTCAAAGAGAAAACGATGCCAAAACATGAAACAAACAATCAATATCCTTTATGATAGCTTACAAAAATTTGTTACAAAGAGGGATGAACCTAAAGTCCAACAATCAAACTTAGGAGATCAATAGTGTTCTTCCCAGTCAATCAATTTTCACTCCTTACACCAGCAATTTTGTTGTTATTGTAGATATTAAAACCAAAACTATAAACAAACAATACAAGAACTCTTTAGCATAAGTTCAAAAAACATAAATGCAAAGATGGCATAAACTATTCATAAGAACTCTATTGCATATGACTTCCTCTTGATCTTTGTAATCTCTCATTTATGTTTAAATATTAAAATTAGAACTTGAAAAGAAAGAAACATATGGAACCATATAAAGCCAATACTTTTCAGAAATACTAAATCATTTCATTTAATAATTTGTCAATCTAGAAATAATCATTGAGCTTGTCTTATATTAATTTGGTTCCCATTACTTAGCAGAAGGATGTGCTCAGAATGCCTATCTCACAAGTGAATGATTTGCCTAATAATATCACATGAAAGCTATACAAGCTAGATTACAAAATTTTCTTGGTAAGCATAATGATTAGATATTTGACTAATGGCCATGCGTATATCATCCATGTTCCCTCATTGTATACAAGCAAAGCTATAACTATATCTAAAGTAGTTAAGACTTGAAATTTGGTAAGGTACAAGACATGATCGATCTTCAATTATTAGTAGGAATGGTTTCGTAATAATCGAGCTAAATAAGTAGTTAGGATTTACATATATCAGATGTGAGAATGTACGTAGTATGTGTAATGCTTAATTTCAAATCAATAAATTCATATTCTAATCCAATCTCTCTTTTATTCTTTCCTAAGCTTAACTAAACATAGCTTCTCATTTTCTTTCCTAATTCTGATATATACTAAGCATTTTCTAATTCCTTCTTTAATTTCTCAATAATATTTTAATGGCATTTGCCTTTAACGAAAATAACTAATTGTAATATTGAATGAAACAACTAAAATGCTAATATAATAAAGTGAGATAATGTCTCATTACATTATTGAGATTTCATTTCTTGATAGGTAAAATATAAATGAGTTTTCTTTGTCTAAAAAGTGAATCACTAATTGATAAATGCATATGATGGATTTGGTTTGATAATAAAGATTATGAATCATTATTATACTAGACTCATACAAGGATAAAATATAGCTAAAAAATTAAGTTACTGAATCTGAATTACATGATGTTATGCATATTGCCTTTGTTACTGAATCAAGCAACAACAATTAGATAGTAGGGTATTAAAATTCATATTATTCCAAGATTCCATTAGCAAAGCACAAAACTAAAACAATAGTATGTTATAAAAATAAAAAGAGGGTTTTGAATCCATACATGTGAGTTTCCTCCTTGTTATTATTATTATTATTATTATTATTATTATTATTATTATTTTCCGATTTTGCAATTTCACTCTTTAGATAAATCTAGAAATCTTAGTGATAATTTTTTAAGTGAAGGAAGCTGCATTATATTATTTCGCAAGTCAAAAAGCAACAAATAAAACCATATGGTCCCCTCTTATAAATTTATAATAGATACAGAACATAAGATTGAACATAAGATTTTCCTCTTATTATTTCCCCACATTTTTCCAACAACCAAATGTTATCATTATCCAAAAAAATAAAAAAAAGTAAAGAAAAAGAAAGGACGAAAGTAAAAAATAAATAGTATAGAAAGAATAATCTCTAACAAAAGCAACAATTGAAGACCATAAACTGTCATCAATTAACAATCATATAAAAAATGATCTAAAGATTGGAAACTTGTTCATCCAACAAACATCATCTTAGTCAAAGAGAAAGTGATGTCAAAACATGAAATAAACAATCAATATCCTTTATGATTGCTTACAAATATTTGTAACCAGGAGGGATGAACATGAAGTCCAACTGTCAAACTTAGGACATTAATAGTGTTCTTCCCAGTAAATTAATTTCCACTCCTTACACCAGTAATTTTGTTATTTATTATAGCTGTTAAAACCAAAACTATAAACAAACAATACAAGAATTCTTTAGCATAAGTTCAAAAAACATAAATGCAAAGATGGCATAAACTATTCACAAGAACTCTATTGCATATGACTTCATCTTCATCATTGTAATCTCCCATTTATGTTTAAATATTAAAATAAAAAGGGCTAAACCTGAAAATCTTAGAACTTGAATATAATGAAACATATGGAACCATATAAAGCCAATACTTTTCAAAAATATTTACTCATTTCATTCAATAATTTGTCAATCTGCAAATCATCATTGAGCTTGTCTTATATCAATTTGGTTCCTATTACTTAGCAGAAGGATGTACTCGAAATGCCTATCTCATAAGTGAATGATTTGCCTAATAATAACACATGAAAGCTATACAAGTCATATTACAAAATTTTCATGGCAAGCATAAATATTAGATATTTGACTAATGGCCATGCGTATATCATCTACAAGTAAAGCTACAACTATATCTAAAGTAGTTGAGACTTGAAATTGAGTAAGGCATATGAAATGATCAATCTTTAATTATTAGTAGAAATGGTTTTGTAATAAACAAGCTAAATAAGTAGTTAAGATTTACATATATCAGATGTGAGACTGTAAGTAGTGCATGTAATGCTTAATTTCAAATTAATAACTTCATGTTTTAATCCAATCTCTCTTTTCTTCTTTCCTGAGCTTAACTAAACATAACTTATAATTTTCTTTCCTAATTCTGATATATACTAAGCATTTACTAATTCCTTCTTTAATTTCTCAAGACTATTTCCATGGCATTTGCCTATAAGGAAAACAACTATTTGTAATATTGAATGAAACAACTAAAATGCTAAAAAAAAGTGAGATAATGTCTCATTATTTTGATAGGCCATAACATATCATTGATAAACTGAAAAGTATAGATAGCCAAATTTGCTACAAGCAAGTGTAGCAAGAGCAAAATCCCTAAAATACAAAAACTAAACCTAAACAACTCCACTAATAGCAACATTGTGTCTATTAGAAAATAAAATCTAAAAACAAACATAGCCAAAACTAATACTTAACAACAATATAAAAGAGAAATTTGCCAAATAACAAAATACTCAAAGAGGCAATTAACCAAATACCATGAGAATACAATCTCCAGACATTTTATCAGATTTAAATTTCCAAACACCTGATGGATCTCAAAAGGAAATCTTTTACAACATAGATTACAAATTGTAATGACATGAGAGCATGATGCACTACTTTATCATCCAGACCAAGGCTAAATCCAACCATAGGAATACTAATCACAGTAAAAACATAAAAGAACAATGCTATAATAGTAGAACTAGAACATGGATAAAGAATAAGTTACCTAACAGCCATAGAGCTTTTTATCTCTTTAGATAACCAAATTGCAGAAGCATCAATCCAAATTCTGTACAAGCATAAATTAAGGCATCCAAATCCAACCACACAATAGCTAAGATTAGCAGTCGAGAGAACATTCCATGAGAATCATAATTACAACTAGTGAGAGTTCCACCATTCTTATCACTAACCTTTACACAACCTAGACAGCTCATATCTTGCCAACCAACTTGAGAATAATGACCACACATCTGGCACAGAGAAAGCAAAAGGCCAATATATAGAAAATTCTGTACCTATTAAACAACAACAAATACTAGCCCAGAACTAACACACATAGCAGCCACTAAGTATCAATAAGTCATGCCCCTGCTAAACGTATGATCTTAATCCAATCCATCAGTGCTTAATTTATTCAACCATAACTGCACTCCTATATTTTTTTTTGATAAATTGTAGTATTATAAATCACTATAAAGCATGAAAATAAACCCTTGCACAATGTCTACATAGGCCTAAAGAAAACAAATCTACTTACTTGTTAACTATAATATCCTGTGAACACAAAAGTCTACTCAAACAACCGGACTAGAAGCAGTTCCATGCAACCCCTCCAACATAACTACACATAAAAAATCCAAAAGTGGAGATAAAAGCAACAAAGAAACTCAAGCTAAGCAGAAAGAAAATAGGGTGATAAAAAAGCCCAGTAATGAGATAGTATGAAGAAGCTTTAGTTTGCAATATCGTAGTTTTTCATATGATTCCATTATTGAGATTTCTTTTCTTGGCAGGCAAAATATAAATGAGTTTTCTTTTTCTAAAAAGTGAATCATTAATAGATAAATGCATATGATGGATTTGGTTTGATATTAAAGATTATGAATCATTGTTGTATTAGACTCGTGAGACTTGACAAGAACAAAATATAGCTAAGAAATTAAGTTGAAAACTTAAAACTAATAACAGTTGTTACAGAGAAAACATATTTCACCCAAAATTGAACCTTTACTAAAACCCTCAATCCCAAAATCAAAACTCATAAAATGTTTTTTTTACTTGTACAGTAACACCCTACAAAAATTAGTGAAAATAATAATAAGAACCATGTAAAGTTTAACTGCCTAAACATGTATGCAAAAAAAAAGTTGGTGTTTGTTTACCTTATGAGATTTTGTTAGAGACTTAGGTTTGCTACCCATCTTTTCTTTTGACAGACAAAGGATTTTAAAGAGTAAAGTGAAGAGAGCGTTAAATAAGCAATCTCATGGAAGGAGAAAGGGTAAAGAACGAAAGTTCCAAAACCAAATGAAATCAGCAGAATAATAAAATTGGAGAGAAAATGGGAAAAAAAACTTTACATACTGAAAAACAAGGAAGCTGGTCGTAGAAGGAGGCTTTAATTGGTGGTTGACCAAGGAAATCCAATGATAGTGGTTGGGGGTGAGAAGAATAAAAGGAGTTAGAGAAAGAACAAAAGTATTTAGAATTGGTTACCTATGCAAAAGTTAGACAGCAAGGTAGGAAGAGAAGCAAAAGTTAGTATTTATACCTAGGGCAAATTTGAAAATACCAACAAAATGAGCAGCTGGTTGCAATTTTAGTAATGAAAAGAAATTTTGTTGGTATTTTTGGTTCCAATTTTTTTTCCATCTCCTTAGGACAAAAAATACCAAAGGAATATGATTTCCATTGCTAAAAATGCAATTGAATAAATTTTTCATTGCATTTTTAGCAACGAAAAATAAATTCCATTGGTATTTTTGGTCCCAAAATTTTTCCATCTCCTTAAGACCAAAAATACCAACGAAATGAAAATTCCATCAGTAAAATTGCAATGAATAGTTTTTCCATTGCAATTTTGGCAATGGAAAAGAAATTTCGTTGGTATTTTCTGTCCTAAAATTTTCCCCTCTCCTTGGGACTAGAAATGCCAACAAAATATATCTTTTGTTGCTAATTTTGCAATGAAAAAATATTTGGTTACAATTATAGCAATCGAATTTATATTCTGTTTGTATTTTTGATTCTAAGGAGATGTGAAAAATTTGGAACCAAACATACCAACGAAATTTCTTTTCCATTGCTAAAATTGTAATGGGAAAACTATTCCCATTGCAATTTTAGCAACGAAATTTTGTTCCATCTCCTTAAGACTAAAAATACCAACAGAATATAAATTTGGTTGCTAAAATTGCAATCGAATATTATTTCGTTGCAAAATTAGCAACGGGAGATATATTCCTTTGCTAAATTAGCAACGAAAACTTTTTTCGTTGCTATTTTTCATTCCAAATTTTTTTTGCATTCGTTGGTGCCTTATTTAGTAACAGTATAAGGATTCCATTGCTAATTTCCATTGCTAAAATTTGGTGCTAAAATTGTGCTCCACTTTTAGCAATCGAAGATAACCAAATATATTTCCGTTGCTAAATTTATAAAGTTTAACCAATTTTAGCAACGAAAATTATTTTTCGTTGCTTAATAGCAATGGAATTTGAATTCCATTGCTAAATTAGCAACAAAATCATTTTTGTTGCTATTTTTTCATTGCTATTTTGACATTTTCTTATAGTGTGAGGAACACATTTTGTAATTATATAAGTTGCAATCGCCATCTGTAACTCTTAATTTTTCATATTTTGAAGAAATTAAGTAAAAAAAGAAAAAGAGGATTTAATTAAGTGCTACTGCTTTATTCTGTCATCACAGTACTTATTCAATGATCAAATATTTTGAAGAAAATGAATAGTCATTGTTGTCTTGTAGAACTTAGTTTTAAAATATCTAGTTTTTAGTGGGGTAATTCAATTAGTTGTTTCACTTTAATTTTTTTTATATTCCAAAAAATTGATCTACTTTTATTTTTGACAATATAATCAATTTGTTAATACTTTATCACACGCTTATTTTACATATTTTATTACAAAATATTAATAATAGTTATTAATCAAATTTTTAATATACTTATAATCAATTTGGAGACATATTATATTAAAAAATATTAAAGTTGTCATCAATCTCCCTTTTTATAGGGATAGCTCTCTTTCATGTGGAATTAGGGTTTACTTCATGATTTAAGGATTTTATTGATTTATTTTTTTACTCTGAGCATCTATATATTTTCTTCTCCAATATGTCCTAATTTGATAAATTGGATGATCTTTTTTCTTCTATCTCTCATAGACGAAGAACATAAGGTTAATGAGATTGTTAGTGATGATACTATTATTGTAGCACAAAGGTTTCAAATCTCTTTATGTCTCATATAGGCCATCTCCTTAATGGAAAAGATTTTTATGTGCCTACATTGCATAATACAATGTTACGTACTTGGTGGCTATACAAGAGTTATAGTTTCAGAAAAATTGACTATGAATATTTTTTTTAATTCTTCTTATAATAAGTTGCTTTTAACTTAAGAAATGAAGGGAAACTGATAATGCTTCCACACATTTGATGAAAAAGTATATTTTAGTGATTTTTATAAGCTACAATTTATTAGAAGAAAAATGGCTGAGGGCTGAAGTTGCTACAACAAAGCAACAACAGACCACGTAATAGGTAATAAAAGAAGAAGGACAACACAGACCAAGAAAAACTATGCTACCAACCAAGATTCCTAGAAGCCAAGAAATCACCGCAACCCAATTAATTCAAAAACACTTATTGTAGCAACTGAAATTAGGAAACCAAATGGAATATCTCCCTACCATAGACCAGGATCATACACATCGGTCAAGGATATATAATTACTCCTCATTTGAAGCAAAGTACTTAGAAAATAAATGAGTCTTAAAGGGCAAAACATTAACAACCTATCCTCTCAAAATCTATACAAGCTGTACCCAGATACCTCAGTAGTAATAAGTGACAATAGCTAGTTTTATATGCTAGCAAAAACAATACATCAGCATACCAATAGATACAAGAAACTTGAATTGACAATAATGGAGTTTAACAAATTACATCTAAAATAAGTAGCCAATAGAGGTCTTATCAAACAAATTAGCCAAATTAAAGCACAACATCTGATATGCCACCAAAATGACACTGAGACTGCACAAAAAGCTTAATATGCTCCCTATAACCAATCTAATAAATCACTGCACCTATCTTTTTAGAAAGGAATTTTGAAACATACCTTTAAAGGATAGATGCCACCTTTGGTAAACTAGAAATCTTTCGATTTTACTTTTACTGACTAAGTTCCCCCTAGTGAATTTTTTGTCAAGGAGCAGAAGATCTATCAATCCATTTCGAAAGACAAATTCTTGGAATTTTCCATCTTTCCTGCATTATCGAGAATAGCTGTGAGCTAAGCCAAACCTCCTCTTGATCCTTTTCTCCAATTGGTGCATAAACTGCGATTATCTAATAACTCAATTTTAATTATACTAAACAACCCTTAATTGACAATCAACCTTATCCCTGGTTAACAACATCCCACTAAAATAAATATACTCTCCAAGAAATAAGAATACCATTGCTATTGCTTATGGCATCTTGTAATGCCCAATCAAACTTCTCATTACTCCTCATATGATGTGCATTAATCCCTTACATCTTATTTTCTTATAACAAAACCATACCAACTCTATTTTTTATTATTTATGAAGTAATAAGTCTTTTCTTAACAGCTAAGCTTAATCCTCTTATATTCCAAGATAAAAATATCATTTAAAAGAAATATTAGAACACTAAAAGGACCAACCTAGGTGGAGTTAAAAGAATCTTCACTACACTTCCTTCCCCTTTTGCCCACTTCACCCTTTCTTCCTCCTCAGATCTGATTAAAGACTCAAGGAGAGCATCTTTATTTCCTACACCAACAATGCCTATCATATCTACCACTTTTAAAACTTTAAAAACCTTATATTTGAAGGAATATGTTGCTTCACAATAGGAACTCCTAATCCCTTTATTGACATTAAGGATGCAGCAATTAGAAATTATTCACCTATAACACAATCTGAGCTGTGTAAGTCTTTAAAATTTTAAAGTATAGCATCGATCTTTATCACAATATTCTTCCTCAGTTTTTTACCCCTTGTCTTTCTTAGATTTGGGTGCTGAATAACCAATTTAATAGGATCAATATTGTAAAAAAATCTAACTCTTTTTGCTTTCCTTTTGGGGCAAGCCAAACCTGCTAAGTTTTCCCATTAGAGCTTATTTGAATAAGCAATTCATTAAGGCCAAGGCCTTAACCCTCATTATGCAGGATAGGTTGGCCAAAAAAGGCATAATATCAAGCCTATTAGGGGATAAGATCTCTAATTCTATGGGCTTAGATATAGCAGAAGAATTTAGCCCAAGAGGAGAATTTGCATCTGCACTAGGATGAAGCAAAAAAATGGATTTAAAAGGATATTAAATAATACCAATTTGCCTTGGGAATAGAGACCTAGGTGTTTCTTTCGATTGACATTCTTTATCTAGAGAATCCCTTTAGGGAATGTGTATCACCAAGGAATAATTAGACACCATTTTCAATCAGGAGGAAGAGATACTAAAAGATAATAACTCTTTGCTTTCCATAAACTTCAATTGTTGGCCCTGCTGCAAATCCATTTTTCCTACTACTAACTTGGTCAAGCTCATTTTGAAAGAATTTGGCAAAATATTATAGGGCTCTTCTAGCATCCTAAAAGGATATGTTACTCTATCAATCCTAGTCTTTATTATTTCATTTATAGTGGATGAAACTATAAGAAGTCTGGTTACATCTAATCAATGCTTCTTCCTAGTGTTTTCATCTAGCGAAATAAAATTACCATAAAAAAGGCAATGGTTGAGAAGAACTTAGAGTTCCATGGATGTAAAGGAAATCCTTTTCATCTTAACCAAGTAAATTATTTCAAGCAAATGTCCTTTGGCTCCTATGGTTTAACTATTTTGAACCATTCATTTAGCCACTTCAGACCCATTTCTAGCATACTTTCCTTATACTTACTGGATGGGAAAGTTAGAAGGATTATGTTACCCCCTATGGGTTTGTATTCATATGATGAAGACCCCTACCCCACCATTTCTTCTTATATACTAGAGACATTTGAGGCATGATGAAGCCATCTCACAAGATTCATGTTCAACTATTCCTGATCTTATTTTTCCACCTCATATTTGAAGTTGATGGAACACACACTCAAATTTCTATAGACATCTTTCCTCTCACAATCCTTACTTGCTAGTCCCATCTTAATTACTTTGGCATAAGCTCTAAAGTCTTTATGGCTAGAAAACTTCACTTCTTTGGGGATAGATATTTTTCCTTCTTTATTCGATTGCATGATATTAGAGCAAAATAGATTGATTTGTAACTGATGATTCCCCATCCATGCACTATGCAATCTTTTAATATTAAGATTAATATTCTTTGGTGTGTTCAGGCTGACAAAACCAAACTTTATTCCCCTTGCACTCAACTTTTTTGAAATAAATATCTATTGTACTAAACTAAACTAGAAGAATAATTTTCTCAAACTAAAGGATGGTCGTCTTAAGGGAAGATTGCCAACATATACCTATATGTATTGGATCTAATTTTTGAGTGCTCACCCTTGTGAAAGGGAGCAACTATAGATCTACAATCCATCCACCTTTTGGCACTCAACACGGAGAATCATGGTAGAGAATATCACTACCTGCTAGATGAAGAAGATATATATTTTAGTGATTAAATGAGTAAAATGACAATAAATTGAAAATATTGCACTAATTTAGACTAAAAAAAAGCTTTAGGGTTTGAATTTTATGCACATTAACTTATGTCCCCCTAACATATTAAAGGGCAACTAAAGAATCAAAAATTAGTGATAAAAAATTAAAGGGCAACTAGAGAATAAAAAATATGATTAAATTTATTAATAAGAAAAAGGTGTTATTATAAAATTAATAGGATTTAAATTATAGCGGCCATCACAAAGAGATATAATGGGGTGTAAAAATATCAATTGGAAGAAAAGGATACAGTAAAGGGTAAAGAAAGGCAGTTATGGAAATAATGATTAATGATAGTTAGAATCTATACATATAATTGAAAGCAAATAATAATCAAGAATAAACAAACAATAATTTGAAAATAAAGCAACAATCAATATGGAAAAAGTAAATTAGAAACTTGAGTGGAGTTTAGCAGTACAACTATGATAAAGAAAGATTTGAGACGGAAAAGAATTGAAATAAATCTTAAAACATAGATAGAGTCCAAATAAAAATGTCAATAAAGGACCTATATAAAATGCTAAATTCAATTAATGATATTCGAAATAAAAATGTGGTGATCAACCAATATAAGAAAAAGTAAAAGTAAGAATTAATGGTGAAATAATATAATGAAAGTAGGACAAACGATAATGATTATGGTGAGTCAAATGAGAATGATAAGAATAAGTGTGTCATAAGATGCATCTTGAAGTACCTTGAAGACAAATATTTGAATCAAGAGAAAGGCAATGCAACATGGATAACAGTGAGACCAAATAAGAAAAACCAAATGGTACAATGAGCAAGAACAACAAAATAGTAAATTAAACACCAAAATATGAGGGTAGATATGAAATCAATTATAAAGTAAGTGTAGATTATGAAACAAATGATCAAAAACTCATAAGAAATTAAAATTGACACAAAATTACTAAAACACCAGACCACTTGGTTGTAACGAGAAGCAACTCAAAAAAATTGATGCAATAAAAATAATAAGCCTAACTATTTAAAACAAAACACGAGTAATGGTGAAGACAAATAGAGCATTGGAAGTAGCATAAAGGTAATTTTAGAATTTGACCATGAAATATAGAGGAGAAAAATCAAAAGTAAGGATAAGAAAATAAAATCATACAAAAAATCTAGATAAAATGACAAAGATGAACAAGTCTAATGAAGTTGATGAAAAATATAATTGTGTTATGAACAATATCTTGGAAACAAATAAATTAATTGTGAAAATGTAATTGGCCACAGACAAAAGTAAAATAAAATAAAGAACCAAGAAGTACACTGAGTGATAATAATAGGAAGTGAAATGAAAATTAAAATATGGGAAAAGATATAAGCTTAATTGTAGATTGAACATAGAATATATAGTTAATTGACAATAAAATGTAGTAAATATCAAAATAGTTATAAAAACAGAGAGAATTGTAAAAAAAAAGCATACATGTGTAAGAAAAAATGGATGGTTTATGATAGGAAATAGAAATGAGAAATGTAGAATAAAGGAGAAGAAAGATAATAGCAGGATGTTACATCTTGAAAAAGAAAGTCAACTTAGGTAAATTATAATAGTTGATGATATTTAAACAAAAGAAATAAAGAAAAATTTTTACTTATATACTTGTACCATGAAATTTATTAGTTAGGTATCCACCACTGAGCATCATGTGCTCAGCATGTAGCTTTTTATGGGCATATGTTTTAGAAACTATATATGTCGATATTCGAAGGGATTGGGGTTGGATTGGATAGAGTTACATAACAATGGCGATAAATTCTAGTATTTATATGTGGCATGTATGAGTATAACTGTGTTTGGTATTATATTACACTAAAATTACAATTATATTACATTATTATATTTATGGTATATGAATGTTACAATTATGATGGCAATTTCTTATTTCATAAAATGGGTAAAAGCTAAATTTTTCAAGAAACTGGGGGCACAAGAATTGCTATGCTTCATTGAGAGGAATCTAATTTGCAGATACTGGGTGCTTAATCATGTGGTGTCATATAATAGGGTTTAATTTCAAGTAAAAACCAAGAAAATGCTTTAAAATTATATAATTCAACATTACAAGTCCTCTTTTTATCATCCACAAGCAAATAGAGTGGTAAAGGCAGCAAATAAGAATTTGAATAAAATCGTGCATAACACCATACAAACTTACAATGACTAGGGCAAAAAATTACTATTAACCTTGTGAGGGTGTCGAACCACTTTGATAGGGGCTACTCTTTTCTCTTTGGTGTATGAAATGGAGCTAGTTCTGCTAATAGGGTTCGACTATAATCATTAAGGGTTGCTTAAGAAGGTCAATTGCCAAAGGTAAAAAGGACATAACATAAGGTGATGCAACAAAACTTGCTAGATGAGAATGGATGAAAGCTTACTATCATAACCAATTGTACCAAAAAAGGTTAGCTCAATTATTCAGTAAAAATGTTAGGAACCATCATTTAAAGGAGGGCAACATGGTATTTATGCAAATTATACTTGGTGTGCTAGCTTACAATGGGAAATTAAAACCTAATTGGGAAGGATCATTTGTACTAAAAAAGTTACTGTAAGAAGGAGCAGTTATCCTAACTAATAGTGATAGCAATTACTTTAAAGAGCCAATTAACATTGATAAGTTAAAAAGTTTCATGGCTAAAGATAAAAATCAAAAGAACGGAAACTATAGGCCATAAGTTAAAACCCAAAAAATGGTGGCCATGCCTACTAAGGCAAAAATTGAAAAAGGCATCCTAGGCAAAAAAAAAAAAAGAGATGAGAGAAAATGTTCAATCAAAAGAACATGTAAAGGTTGATTGATAACAGGAGTTGGATGCATTTCAAGTGTCATTTCCTGAGATTAAGTGGAAACACGTGCTTTTTATTGAATGTCATATCATGATTATTGTTATATGGTATCACCATATAAGAATGCATGAATAAGCTTGGTTAAGCTTATGAGTTAACAAAAGATAGTCCTTCATATATTACAAAAAGAAAGACATAATAACAAACAAAGCATACACAAGAAAAAAAATAAAAAAAATAAAAGAAAAAAGGCAAAAAAAAGAAAGAAAAAGCAAATAGAGCACAAAAAATCATTGTTCAGTGTCTACCTCTATAGACACTTATTATTTACAAGTCATATTTTCTCAAAAAAAATCCTTGATCACATTCCCTCACTGATAACTTCAATTTTATTGTTTATTTTTCAATATTTTTGTTCAGTATTTGTGTCTCGTGTTGCTTTTTTTGTGTTTTTAGTGTAAAAATTATATTTTTATACAATTTATGTTTATTTTCATTTTTGTGAAGTTCTTAAGTGATTTTGGTGAATATTTTTGATTTGTGTACAAAAAAAAGGGTAGCACTCAACCAAAACCATTGGTCCTAGCCGAGTGTCATGCAGATCTCAAAATGCGCCATTTCATCAGGAGATTTGATCCAAGACCCAAGTTCCCAGTCGACTGCTATACAGCCTTCAAGCGTATTTTGATCTAGAATGGTACACTCGACTGAGTCTAAAGTGTCTCAGCTATATACTATGCTATAGTACAATTTTATCTCTTTAGACTCAGTCGAAACCAAAACATCTCAACCGTGTCCATCTGAAGACCTCTATAAAAGCTGTAAGTTTTATCTGCAAAGAGAGATTGTTTTAAGGCTTTGAGCCACCACCTTCTTCTCTGCAGTTTTAGATTATGTTTTCTTCATACTTAGTGTTTCATAGGTTTTTACTTGTAAAAGTTACTCTTTTAATATAGTTACTTCACAAATACATAGAAATACTCAGTTACAGCTTAGATTTTAGTTCAAGTTTTAGTTTTCAATCAAGTTTCGGTTAGATAAGAAGGAAGAAGACCCCATCAACTTTAGATCTTTAACTCTAAATGGGTTTTATAGTTTTTTCTCACTCTTATTATTTATTTTATAAATAGTGAGTAGTTTTTTGTTGTTTGGGGTTCTTTGAATCCTCTAGACCATTTAAGGAGTATGAACTCATTTATTTAATATATGTTTCAGATTTCTTTTTCCCTTGTACTAATCTTGGGTTGAATGTTTTGCAAGTGTTTACGTTATTAATCTTATTCGAGTTCATAGTTAGATGTTTGTTTAATGTTTATACCATGAATGCTTTGTTTTTTCTTATATTTGCTATAGTTTTGATGGTATTTTCAGAATGGAAGCTATTAAACCTAGGGTTTATTGTGTTGTAAATTTAAAAATAGAGAGGAAAATGAATAGGTGTTGGACTAGTAAGCTCCAAAATGGGATATTAGTTCATATTTAGGTCTTAGGACCAGTGCTTATGCTAGTTCTTGGATAAGCTTCAGAATGAGATATCGAGTAGTTAGAATAGTAGGCTCCATAATTGGATACTAGGGGGTTAGAAGGGTTGACCACATCTAAATCGTATGAAATCATTTATTAAAATGAATCTTGCATAGGATATGGGTCGATTAGATCCCTAACAATGTCTTAACCTTTGTTGATTTATCCATTGTTTATCTTTGTTTCTTGTTGTTATCTTATTTATTCATCATTTACATTTTATTTTTTTTTGTTTATTGTCATTATTGTTCGAGATAACAAAAGGAAGAAAAATACATCAAAAAATTAGGAATTCTTTAAACACATATCGCAATTAGTCAAAAATTTCATATTGCACCATTTCACTTCCCTTGGGTTCAATTTTCAAAGGTCTTAATTATATTTCTTTATATTACTTATCAATCTAGTGCACTTGCTAGGGTTGCAATAATTTTTTGGCACTGTTGCAAGTGAGGTGGCATGTTTTGTGAGTTTGATTATTATTTTTATGTGTTTTCTTTTTCTAATTTTATTTCTTAAATTCTTTTTAGGTACTTATAGTGCATAAGCCGAGTGAGACCTAAGCAATTAGCATAATACGATCTTGAAATTGAGAGAATCATTTATCAAAGAAGAAGAGCTAATAGGGAAAACAATATGGACCCACCGAATCATCCTCCCATTGATGGAGTTCCTTTTGATAATCAACAAGTGCCTAGGGCACAAGAAGAAATTCCAAAAAGATAAAGAGAGAAGGTGCCTAGGCAAAGGACAATCAGGGACTATGCAATGCCTAGGTGGAATGAGGATCATATAATGATTGTAATGCCAAGACATATGCATTTCAAGCTCAAACTAGCCACCATCACCAAGGTACAAAGGAATCAGTTCTTCGATTCAAAACTAGAAGATCCCGCTCAACACCTTGATAAATTCTTAGAAGTAAATGACATCGTTCAAATTTCAGGAGTTACATTAGATGGAATTTGGCTAAAATTGTTCCCTTTCACCTTAATTGGAAGTAAAAGATTGGCTTCAAATGTTCTTGAGTCCGTCAATTTGGACATAGGAGACATTACAAGAGAAGTTTTTAATGAAGTTCTTCCCCCCTACAAAAATAGCAAACATTTGCAACAACATTATAGGATTCCATCAATTAAATGAAGAACCTTTTCCTTAGGTATAGGAGAGGTACAAAAAACTATTAAGAAGCTATTAACACTATGAGGTAGTTGTCCACCAACTCATGAAAATCTTCTATGCCGAAGAAATCCACCCACAATATCACTATTGGATGCAGCATCGGATGGCTCATTTTTGAACAAAATACCAAAAGAAGCTTTTCATTTTGTCCGATGAAATGGCTGCTAATGATTCGTAATGGGAAACTCCAAGAGCAATCATAAGGAAGCAAGGTGTGCATAATGTGGATGAAGTTGCAATGCTGAAGGCACAAATAGAGGTGATGAGGAAGGAATTAAATGGATTGAAGGTACAAATGTAGATGTTATTTTTTAAAATTATGTAGCATATGAGAGTAGGCCATGTGGATAATATAGTGGAGTTATAAGAGATGTCAATGCAGTGGAAGATTATAGGAGAAATGACCCTTTTAGTAATATGTATAATTTGGGTTAGAGGAACCACCTAAATTTTTCATAAAAGGAGGGAAATCATAGGGTTTCATCTTCTCAACCTCAACCTAAAGCCCTATTTAACAAAAATGTCCACTATAACCATAGTCAGTCTTACCAACCATAAGCTATAACTCATTTTCAGACTCCATATCCATCCCACCACCACCAAAACCAAGGTTCAAATCAAAATCTAAATTTTAACCAAGCCTACCATCAATCGGGGTTCCAACCAAGACCACCCATTCAAGAAAAGAAATTGAATCTAAAAGATATGTTTACAAGCTTCATGAATAGCCAACAATAATTCATGTTGGGCTAAGAAACAAGATGGAAATCCCAAAAGTAGTGGAATAGAGACTAAGATGCCTTAATGAGGAACTTAGAGATGCAAATTGGGCAATTGGCAAATTCTTTATCCATAAGATCAGCTGGAACTTTTCCATCAAATGTTGATCGGAACCCAAAGGAGGAAGCTAAAGCAACCACACTAAGGAGTGGCAAAAAGGTAGTGTAAGAGGAAGAAAGAGGTAAAACACCTTTACCATTATCATAATTAAAAATGGAGGAGCCGACATGAAAGGTAAGTATATCTAACTCTAGGGTAGAGGAGAATATAGATGCTTCTACCATTGATAAAGTTAAAAGTATGGTGAATCCTAATTTAGAGAATCTTGATATAAATAGGCTGCCATTTCCTTCTATAGCTAGGAAAGAGAAGAAGAATGAGCAATTGGCTAGGTTTCTTGAAATGTTTAAGAAATTACATATCAATTTGCCTTTTATCGAAGCCCTAACTCACATGCCCAATTATGCTAAATTTATGAAAGAAATTTATTCCAATAAAAAGAAATTAGAAGGGTATGGGACTGTGTAACTAATAAAAAATTGTAGTGCCATTATCATGAATAAGATCCCAAAAAAATTGGAAGATTCAGGTAGTTGCACTTTACCCTATGAAATTGGTAAAACTTTTGTTAGAAATACCTTGTGTTGCCTTGGACCTAGTATTAACTTAACGCCATATTCTTTGTGCAGGAAATTAAATCTAAGAGATCTCAAGAAGATGGGAATGAGGCTCCAACTAGCTGATCGATCAGTGAGGAAGCCAAAAGGGGTTGATAAGTGTGAATTTAACTATGTTATCAATGTGTTTTTATTGTGTTTTTATGTTATGTTTATGTTAATTTAATTTGTTTTGGAGTTAATTTCTTTAATTAGTGTTTTAATTGTTTAATTGTGTATTTTCGTATTTTTAAGGACCTAATTAAAGAAAAGAAGAAAACTTTGAAGGACTTAAGTGAAATTTTGGATTTTAAAAGAAGGAAGAGTGGATCATTAAGTACAAAGGCAACTCACTCTGTGGAGTGACTTTCCACTCCATAAAGAGGATTTTGAGGTGTAATACTAGGTAGAGTGAAAAGTCACTCTATCGAGCTAGGCAATCCAACCAATCTAACTTAGTTGTTTAAATTCTCACTCCACCAATTCTAGCAACTCCTATCTATGACTGGATTTTGTTTTTCACCAAATAAGAAATCTTTTGTTGGAATAAGAAGTCTTATGTTGAAAAGGAAGTTTGTGTTACAATTAGAAGTCTTACAAAAGTAGAAAGTTAAAGTTGGTTTTAATTCTTCTTTTCGGGCTATAAAAAGAGAACCAACAGATACATAGATAGGGATATAGGGATATAAGGATATAAAGAGCGAGATATAGAAAGAGGGATAGAGAGAGTCATTTATTGATTTATTCATATAGTTTTTATTTTCTTTATGTAATTCTTAGTTTTGTTAATTTATCTTATTTTTGTTTAAACTTTATGATAATGAGTGAGTAGTTCATTTTCTTTTGCTGAGGGAACTTGAACCCTTATATTTCTTTATGTAATTACTTAGTTTGTTCTTTAGTTGAATGCAATTTGATTATTTCTTAATTCTTGAGCAAAAATCCTTATCTTGAGTTATATTTATGTTGGTTATTGATTTGTTGAGAAATGGTTAATAATCAACTGTAATTTTGGCTTAAGGTATGCATGTTCATAGTTTAGCTCATTTAATTTGATGCATGGTTATTTTCTAAAAAATGTGGTAACTGTATATTAAGTTTATGTGAATTAATGTTATGAAGAGGTGAATTAAGAATGAATTGAAGTAAAATTTCTTGAAAATGGGTCTGGAAAATATTTAGGAGTTTATAAAATGGATTTTTATGCTGAGTATTAAATTGTTCTGAGTAAAAAAAATTGATGCTTAGAAAGATATTCTGAGAAGTTATCTAAATTTATAGCTAGTTTTTCATAATCAATTGCATTATCTTTAACTAAGTTATATGCATGAGAAATTAAGGTGGAAATTCCTTTAGTAAAAGTGTTTTAGTTTTTGTCTTTAATTAATGATAGTTTAATTTTAGTTTTTATTTTGCTTTATTATTAGTTTATGTTTAAGTTTAATTCTTGTCTTTAAAATCAAAACCTTAGGGAATAATCTCATATTAATTTAACTAACTTATAGATATTTGCCTTAGCAATCTATGCTCTCTTGGATTTGATATTCAGGGTCTTAATCTTATTTTTTTATATTACTAGTCGATCTAGTACACTTGCTAGACACTGATCAAGGGTAATTGAAGACCTATTGGTAGTAGATATGAACAAAGCCTAAATGTATCCATTGACTGATGTACAGGAGTCCATTTATTTTATGGACAAGGTACAAAAGTGTGTAGAGGAAAATCAAGAGTAAGTGTTGATGAAGGACTCGCTGAATTTTGGCTTAATGCACTCTTTAGAAGATGAGGAGTTGGATGAAGTTGAGAGAGAGATGATAGCAAAAATAGAGAAAAAAAGTGAGAAGTTATAGGAAAGATTGAGGAAGAGTTAAAAGATGAGTAATTGAGTGAAGAAAATGTTGAACCAAAAAAGGAAGACCCTAAAATTGAGCTAAAAGACCTTCTACCTCACTTGAAATATGTGTTCTTGGAAAATGAATCAAAGCCAGTGATAATTTATTCTATTTTGATAGGATTTGAAGAGGAGATGCTGATCGAAGTGTTAAAAAGGCACATAAAAGTAATAGGTTGGGAGACATCGAACTTAAAGGGAATCAATCCAAGCTACTGCACTCACGGGATCCCAAATGAAGAAGAATGCAAACTAGTGGTTAAACCTCAAAGGAGGTTTAATCCAATAATGAAAGATGTGCTCAAGAAGGAGGTAATCAAACTTCTCCATTTAGGTATTATCTATCCCATCTTGGATAGTAAGTGGGTGAGCCCAGTGCAATGTGTTCCCAAGAAAGGGGGGATGACAGTGGTTAAGAATGAGTTAAATGAGCTTATTCTAACTCGTATACTTAGGAGTTGGAGAGTTTGTATAAACTATAGGAGGTTGAATAGCTCTACTATGAAAGATCATTTCCCCTTGCCATTTATTTATCAAATTCTAGAAAGGATAGCGAATAATATATTTTATTATTTCTTAGATGGGTATTTAGGATATCTACAAATGCCCATTGCACCCGAGGATCAAGAGAAAACTACCTTCACCTGCCCTTATGGAACTTTAGACTACAGAAGAATGCATTTTGGAATATGCAATGCACTAGCTATGTTTCAATGGTGTATGATAGCAATATTCCATGACTTCATAGAGAAATTTATGGAGGTCTTTATGGATGATTTCACAATTTATGGGAGAGATTTTAAGATCTATCTTAAGCATCTTTATTTGGTGCTAGAGAGGTGTGAGAAAAACAATCTAGTGTTGAATTGGGAGAAATGCCACTTCATGGTGAATGAGGGAATAGTATTGGGGCACAAAATTTCTAAAAAAGGGATCGAGGAGGATAAAGCCAAAGTAAAGGTGATAGAGAAACTTCCAGCCCCCACCAACGTCAAAGGGATTAGAAGCTTTTTAGGGCATGCAGGTTTTTACAGTAAATTTATGAAAGATTTTCAAAGATTGCAAAACCCTTGTCTAATTTGCTAATAAAAGATACTCTTTTTATTTTCACTAATGACTGTTTGTATGCATTTGAGCTATTGAAACTAAGGCTTATTTCAGCTCCCGCTATTGTCTCTCTAGATTGAAATTTACCTTTTGAACTAATGTTTGATGCAAGCAATTTTGCTATAGGGCTAGTGCTTAAACAAAGATGAGAGAAGGTGTTTTATGCATTTTATTATGCAAACCATACCTTGATAGGAGCTTAGGTCAATCACGCCACAGCTGAAAAGAAACTCTTTACAATTATTTTTGCATTTGAGAAGTTTAAGCCTTACATGTTAGTAGAAAAAATTCTGTGTGGATAGATCATGTGGCATTGAGACATCTTTTGCCAAGAAGGAGTTGAAACCAAGATTGATTAGATGGGTACTCCTTCTATAAGAGTTTGATTTGGACATTAAGGATAAAAAGGGGGCGAAAAACTTTATGACAGATCACTTATCTAGACTTGAGCATGGCTACATTAAGAAAGTAGAAATCATTGATTTGTTTTCGGATGAGCATATATATGCTTTATTTGAGTGAAATTGTTGTTCCTTAGTTTACTGATTTAGCCAATTTTCTTGCAGAAGGTTACATGCCAAAAGACTACACGTGGCAACAAAGGAAGAAATTGAAAGCTGATGTGAAACACTACATATGGGATTATCCTTACCTTTTTAAACTATATGCAGATCAAGTGTTAAGAAGGTACATCTCTAATGAAAAGCAAAGAGACATTGTCAAGGCGTGATATAGTGGAGAAGCCAATGGACATCATTGGCCAAATTGAATGGTATCAAAAATTCTTTCCTTTGGTTTCTATTGGCCTATTCATTCAATCATGCGATAGATGTCAAAGGGTAGGGAATATCAATATGAGAGGTGAAATGCCATTAACCAACATGTTTAAGGTAGAGCTATTTGATGCGTGGGGTATAGATTTTATGAGGCCTTTCCCGATATCCTATGGGTTTTAATATATCTTAATGGCCATAGATTATGTAAGCAAGTGGGTAGAAGTTATAACCACTAGGACTTGTGATACTAAGGTAGTGCTTGAATTCTTAAAGAAAACCGATTTAAAGCTTTGCTAAAAAAATTTGGAGTCAAGCAAAAAGTTACTACCTCATACCATGCCCAAGTAATGGCCAAATTGAGGTGTCCACTCATAAACTTAAAGTGATCTCGAAGAAAACGGTCAATACATCCAGGAAAGATCGGTACCTTAAGCTAGATGAGGCACTGTAGGCATATAGAATAGCTTTAAGACACCTGTAAGGATGTTCCCTTTTAGATTAGTTTTTGGCAAGTCTTGTCACCTAATAGTTGAATTAGAGCAAAAAGCTTATTGGGACATAAAATTTTTTTGAATTTTAACCTTGAAAGTGCAGGAAATTGCAGGGCTTTGAAACTGAATGAACTGGAAAAGCTAAGATTTTGGGCATAAAATCATTTAGGGAGATATAAGGAGAAGACAAAAAGGTGGCATGACAACAGGCTGGTCTCCAAGGACTTTACCCCAAGATGAAGGTGCTAGTATATGATAGTTGGCTGCTACTATTTCCAGGGAAGTTGAAATCGAGATGGAAGGGACTGTATAAAGTGGTAGAGGTAACCAACTATGAAGCTATCACCATAAAGCATCCGAAAGATGGCCATAAATTTAAAGTCAATGGCCACCGCCTTAAGCCTTACTTCGATTCGAAATTTGAAGTTGCATCAATGGTCATCACCTTGAAAGATATGCCTTGAGAGCTTAAAAAGTTGAGCTGGCAACTTGTTAAACCTAGAACATTTTTTTATTTATAAACTCTAATTTTTCTTTTAAAACTGTGTTTATAATTTGTGTTTGATGGTTATTTGTGTTTTTATTTTTAGTATAATAAGTAGTGTTAGTTGTGCTGATGTTTGATTGAAAATGTGTCATGACCATATACATGTACTTTGCAGGAATTCATTGGACCTGCCCGAGACCAAGTGTCCTGGCCTTATCCTCTTTAAGAATTGAGTTACAGAATAGGTCACTCACCTGAGACCACATGGTCTCTATAGTGTGCAAGGCAATCAGATCAGGGCAGAATGCATCACTCGACTAAGACCCATAGTCCCAACCGTGTCTAGTAAATAGGGAAAATTTGAAATAAAGGCCAGTCGATCGAGATCTTGGGTCTCAGCTGTGTGCATTATTAACCTTTAGTCTAGTAGGGGTCATTGATCGACACTTTATAGTCTCAGCCATATGTCATAAAAATATTGAAACTGCATTTAAGGGGCACTCGAGTGAGACCTTTGATTTCATCTGTGTGTAAGTGTAAGTTTAATTTACAAAAGGGGTCACTCAGCCGGGACCAATTGGTCTCAGCCAAGTGTAATCAGGATTTTTCAGACTTTAGGGGCAGACTTAGCCAAGACCTTATAGACTCAACAATGTCCTATCATTTTTTAAAACTATGCATTTCACACTATATGTGTGACTCAATCGGGACATTCTGGTCTCATCTGAGTCCCTAGGGCACTTAGTCATGTGCCCCTATAAATAACCCCCAACGGTTACACCCTTTCATTTTCGTTTAGTTTCTCTTCCCCCATCTTAAGACTTTCAACATTCTTACCCCTAATTCCCCACTTTTTCTTACATTTTTTCTTGATTAACCATCACAATCAAGTAAGTTTTCTTTTTTTTTTTTTACTTAATTTTTCTATTTTATGTTTGTTTGTTTGTTGTTTTTGCTTTAAAGTTTTTGTTTCTATAATTTCTTTGTACTTAATGTAGTTTTTGTGGTAAATTTTTTGTAAAACATGCCTTTTATCTTTTCATATACTTGTTTTGTTGTAATGTGGTGTTTGTGCTTCTTTAATCCTAAATTTAGGCTTGTTGCATGTAACAAAAGAGAAATCACATTATTACAAGTTAGGTCTTGTCCTAATTGCATGTTGATTGTAGTTTCAGATCATGCATGCCTAATGCTCGATAATATGACTAAAAGAAGCAAAAATCACATTTGCATTTTTGTTCTCTTTAGTTATGTTTATGTTTGATTTTGTTTATGATGTTGTTAACCCCATGTATTGAGGGTTGTTTCTATGGGTTCATTTACTTTATTTATTACTTATGTTGTTTGAGAATTGATTTTTCTTCTATTTAGCAACCCTTATGGACATAAGTTTTTTATTTCTATGAAATATGGTTCATACATGCTTTATACGTTTATTTATCTATTTGTGCATCATGCTTTTTATTTGTATTTAGTTCATGGCAACAAGGTATACAAGATGCAATGATTCAATCTACGAGCTACTGGTTTTAATAGACATGGACTTAATGGCAGATCTCCACCTAAATAATGAGCTTGACAGGCTAAATGATGGAGTGGGATAGAGAGTGTTCATTAAGTGACAAAAGAAGATCTATCGACATCTTGTTAGAGATTTCCTGGCTACTATATATCAAGTTTAGGATTGGCAAAGACAGTCAACTGGATAGGGGTAATATAAGCTTCTAGCTTAACGGCTCCCCCTATCAAATGTCTTTTAATGCTTTTGCTAAAGTGCTGGGCTTCGACCAATACTTCGCATAGGGGTTAAAGAACATGAACAACTAGGAGGTGTGGATGGGAATTTCTGATGAAGAGGACCCCACCACTTTCCATGCAAACAATACCAAGGCTCATCATTTGGGAAAATCACCTATTGAGAATCATGTATATATATCTAGCTTTAGCATTCTTCAGCCATTATGGGGGCCTTAGCAATATCAATGCCAGTAAAGCCATAATCTTATATGTCATGGAGCATGGAATTCACCTCAATGGAGCAATTTTCTTACCTAGAAGATTACTAACTTGTACACTTAAAAGAAGAGTGACTCCAAGTTGGCCTTGGGCAGATTTGTGAATACTCTAGCTTGTCATCACAACCACCCCAACCTAGGAAAACTTGTAGGCAACCCAATCATGATTGATAGGAAAATGCTAAAGAATATATCGATTGTTATTTATGACCTACATTTTCCAGGGCAAGGGAAGGTAGTGGTGTAAAATAGGGAGCTTTGTAGAGAAGCCATGCATAAGGGAGCTATAGAGCTGGAGGGAGCAGGGGTAGGCACCATTACTTTATCCATTGAGTAGTACACCACCATCAATAATCACCTCAACCATATCATCGAGAGGATGGACTCTGATTTTACCACATCCACCAGCTGATAGATGAGATAGTAATCCACTAGTTGTTGGATGAGATAGTAACTGCTATCGGGATATTGCATTAACAATTTTATGCCCAGTATCCTCCTCCTTCCCCTCTATCTGCTTAAGGTCACTATTTCAGGGATTTTCCTTAACCTACCCAACTTATTGAACATTTTTTTTATATTTTGCTGATGGTAGTAAAATTTTAAGTGTAGGGTGAGAGTGTGAAGAGTTAATGTTGTATTTTCTTAGTTTGTGCATGTTTTATTTAATACCATAATAACTTTATGTTTATTTTTATGTTTTTATAGTTTGCTTTAATCTTTTATGTTTTAGCCTTTTGTTTCTATGTTTGTTTTTGTAGTTTACTTTAATTTACGCATCTTTAATCTTTTTTTTTTAAATTTGAGCTTAGTGTGTCACTTTTTCTTTTAGTTTTGTTGTATTTTTATCTTTACTTAGTTGTGATTTTTATTTTACTTTAATTTCTATTTTATTCCCTTTTTAGGGTATATTTTCTTCATTTGTCATTAAAAACCTATAAATGTTTGCTTAGTTTGCCTTTAGATATTCTCGTTGTTAACACTCCGAACTTAGGTTTAAAAAAGCTTGTTTAGGGAAACTGAATAACTGAAGAGTAGTTCATTGTTGAGTGTTTACCTTTTTCATTCAAGTTCAATTAGTTTAATACCAATAGGCCTTTAAAACTTATTTATGCATTAGGTTTATTTTATAAAAAAATATAGTGCATGAAGGTGATCGAATTAGAATTCTAGAGCGCTAGAACCTTCCTCATCACCCTTCAAAACATTTACAACAATTTAAATTTAGAACTTGAAGTGATTTAGGAAAATTTCTTCTTAGCCTCTAAAATACCTTAGACTTACCTGGTATTAAAATTATTCTCTATTGCATAGCCTTGTTGAACCTATTGAAGTATGCTAATTGTGTACTAAATTTTGAATTTTCTTTGGTAGACATGTAATTATCCTAAGGCTATAATCCTTTTTCCAACCCCTTTGAGAACTAGCTATTCTTGAAGTAAGTAGGAGAAAGCTTTACTTTTAGTCCATTTGAATTAAGATAAGGGTGTTGTCAAAGAGAACCCTAGGTTGGGATTAATGAGTAAATGTAAGGATTACCTTCAAAGCATAATTTTGTAATGGTTTTGATAGCAAGTCCCAGTTTCTTTTCAAAAAAAACTTGATCATAGTTTGAAATAAGTGTGGGGTGGTTTGTTGGAATCAGAGAAGGAAATTTAGAGCCTAAATTTGAGAAAGCAATAGTGTTATCAAGTGGCATCTTGGTGTAGTCCTCTTAAAAATACCAAACTTTTTGAAAGACCATTATACATTCTGGTAACATTTAGAGTATCTTTTAAACTAAGAAAAAGGTAGAATATAAACTAAAAAGTTTTAGAGTGTTCTTAGGATGAAAGGAACTTTGGAATGGTTGTTCTGCTTTGCATATCCTGTTAGAGAGTATGCCCTAGAGCCCATGTAATAGGGATGTTTTTCATATGTATAAAATTTATATTCTTAATAAAAGGCATCATTCATTTATTAATGCTATGTTTAAATACATGAGTTTGTAAATCTTAAATTAATAAATGAAGTCCTAGATATTATAAACACAGTGCAAAGGCAATCATGAAGGTGTTCATGATGTGAGATGTCTATTGCATGCAAATGTGTTAATATCTAAATATCCCTAGTCATAGAATTAACAAGATAGGACATTGTTAATTCGAACAGACTAGCACATGTTATGCTTCTTGAATGGTTCAAGTAGTGGTTCTCATAACTGTGATTATGAAAGATAATCAAAGCTAACATGTGGATACTTGTTAGAAGAACAAGTTCATTGGAGACCTGCAAAGAGAATCCTCACATGGATATTAAATCTATGTCAGTGTGGAATCTCTTCATAGCGGTTGTGCAAGTATCCTTAGACTTGAGATCACCAAAGTTATCTTAAGTAGCAAGTGATATACTTTGACTCCATAACTGATTACTTCCAACTGGGAGTGAACATAGTAAGGAGATTGGGTATATCATGACCTACTTGAAGATAATTGAGTGATTGACAAAGGATTCACCATTCCAGATTTAATAAGGGAAGTTATCTCGCATGATTCTATAATTACCTTGTTCAGAGAATCTCTGGCTAGAGTAAATGCCAAGATGGATAGAGATCCATTTTGGGAACAATGGCTAAATTAATAGAACATACATAATTAGATTTATATGAGTTGACAAAAATCCATACTCAGAATCTAATTGAGATAAGAGTGGTGAAAGGAGTAATTGCACGGTAACTGTTTCTATGGAAGGGTATAGTCAAACCACATGACTTTCCTGACATTTGGGTAGTCATGATGCCTAGCTAGAGGCCAATCATGACTTATATAATGATTTATCAAAATATTAATAGGGATTGATAAAATGATTTAAAGGAGTTTAAATCATGTGAGTTTTGAATAGAACTCACAATTACATATTATACTGTCAACATGGACAGAAACCCAATAGGTCACACACATATAGAGAAAAAGGATAAAATGGTAAAATGACAAGGATAATAATATTTGATATTATTATGAGGGTAGAGAAGTGACTAAGATAATAATTAATTAAAGAGTTTAATTAATTATGATTAAGTAAAATTGTTCGCGAAACATTTGAGAAATGTTCTGTAAGTTAGACCTAATTGAAAAAATATATTTCATGATTAATTATTATTGTCTTATAAGTGTTATAAGACTACTATAAGTGTTATAGGACTAATATATTAATTAATAAGTCCATTGGAGGAGTTATAAAGGGGCCAGAGGAATGGAGCTGGTGTGGAAGCCCTTCTATAGAGGGCCACACGCGAACTCAATACAGAAGGCCTTAGAGGTCTTTTTATTGCACTAAATTAATTTATATATGTTACATAAGTATTATGGAACTCACATATTTAATTTTATTGGATTTGGAATCCATTTGGGTATTTAAATCCCATTAGTTGCACAAAGGGCCTAGTTTGTGGGTTTTGTGCATAGTCTTTTATGAAAAGGTTTAAATTTGATTTAATTAAGCCCAAATGATTATAATTAATTCCACAGGTCCAATTAATAATTCTCCAGAAATTTTAAAGAGCCCAATCTCATTAAGGAGTTGAAATTTTAACCTAACTATAAAAGGCCAACTAATGAGGAATTAGGGTTAAGTGATTAAACAGAAAAGAAAGACCTTTTCTCTTATCCTCTCTCTCTCTTTTGCACCACCTCCAAGCTAGCTTCTTGGAATTTCGGCCAGCCCTAGTTTGATACCAATTTTTCATTTCAATTTATTCTTCTCTAGTGTGGATTACTCATTAGAGGTGTTCGATTTTGGACACTGTGGTTTGCAACAACCCGGTGCGAAGTAAAATCAACTGTTCAACAAAAATAAAAGGTGATTTTTCTTATTCTCATATAGTTATATTGTGTATCCATGGCAAGATCAGATCTCATGGTTAAAAAATTTTAAAATTCCGCTTATGTATACGATGCATGTAACCATTAAACTCCAACATATCCTACATATTTTTGTTTGCCATACCCCAACCTCATTACAACCCGTTTAAGTCCCAATGATCTTGTTTTATTTAGAATTATTTACGAAGATGACCTTAAGGTTCCGATGCTAAAGGAGAGGCTTATAGCATTTCTCGAGTTTCAAGAACGAAACCTATTGTGCAGTTTTTACATATGAATTCTTTCCTTTATTGTTGGATTGTACTAAAGTTTTATCATTTAAAAGTTATCTTTAGGCCTTGCGATATACACTAGAGACTAGCTGGAATGAATTAAGCTGAATTCTTTTTGGTTTGGGTAAATAATTAGTGACTTCTATTGTAGTATTTTTTAGCTTTCCAAAAACTTGTATTTTTTTATTCGAGTTTGGGTTTTCTGGAATTTGGTTGTCCAGTAGCTCGAGGGCAAGTAAAAGCTAAGTGTGGAGTAATTGATAACTACTATTTTATTAATTATTTTTTAGTATTTTTGTTCAGTGTTTGTTTCTCGTGTTGCATTTTTTCATGTTGTAGTTTAAAAATTATCTTTTTATTCAATTAAGGTTTTCTTTTAATTTTGTGAAGTTTCTAAGTGATTTTGGTGTATATTTTTTACTTATATTCAGAAAAAAAAGGTAGCACTTTAGCGAGGCCATTGGTCCCAGCTGAGTATCGTGCATATCTCAAAATGAACCATTTCATCAGAAGATTCGATCGAGACCCAAGTGTCCCAGCTGAGTGCTATGCAACATTCAAGTGTGTTTCGATCCAAATGATACACTCGGCTGAGTCTAAAGTGTCTCAACCATACCCTATTCTATAGTACTATTTTATCTCTTTAAACCCGATTGAGACCAAAGTGTCTCAGCCGTGGCCATCTGAAGACCTCAATAAAAGCTATAAGTTTTGTCTAGAAAGAGAGATCTTTTAGGGTTTTGATCCACCACCTTCTTCTCTGTAGTTTTATCTCGTGTTTTATTCATACTTAGTTTTTCATAGGTTTTTACTTGTAAAAATTACTCTTTTAATATAGCTACTTCACACATACATAGAAATATTCAGTTACAGCTTAGATTTTAGTTCAAGTTTTAGTTTTGAATCAAGTTCCAATTGGAGAAGAAGGAATAAGACCTCATCAACTTTAGATCTTCAACTCTAAATGGTTTTTATAGTTGTTTTCTCACTCTTTACTTGTTATTTACATTTTGAATAGTGAGTAGTCATTTGTTGTTTAGGGATCTTTAAATCCCCTAAACCATGTGAGGAGTATGAACTCATTTATTTAATATATATTTCAAATGTTTTTTTCCCTTATGCTAATCTTGGATTAAATTTTTTGCAAGTGTTTATGTTATTAATCTTATTCAAGTTAATATTTTGATGCTTGTTTAATGTTTATGCCATCAATGCTTTATTTTTCCTCACATTTGTTGTAGTTTTAATGGCCTTCCTGGAATAGGAGCTATTAAACCTAGGGTTTATTATGTTGTAAATTCAAAAATAGAGCAAAAAATGAATAGGTGTTGGACTAGTAAGCTTCTAAATGGGATATTAGTTTACATTTAGGTCTTGGGACCCATACTTATGTTGCCTATTGGGTAAGCTCCAAAATGGGATACCGAGTAGTTAGAATAGTAGGCTTCAAAATGGGATACTAGGGGCTTAAAATGGTTAACCACATCTAAATCGTATAAAATCTTTTATTAAAAAGAATCTTGTATGGGATAGGGGTTGATTAGATCCCTAACAACATATTTACCTTTGTTGATTTATCTATTGTTTATTTTTGTTTCATGTTGTTGTCTTATTTATTCATCATTTACATTTTATATTTTCTTTTTGTTTATTGTCATTATAGTTCGAGATAACAAAAGAAAGAAAAATACATCAAATAATTGGAAATTCTTTAAGCATATATTGCAATCAATCAAAAATTTCATATTGCACCATTTCACTTCCATTGGGTTCAATTTTTGGAGGTCTAAAGTATATTCCTTTATATTACTTATCGATCTAGTGCACTTGCTAGGATTACAACACCTGCCCCTGTAACTACCTTTGCCACTCCAACACCTCAGTTAAAAAGCTTTTTAATCATTAACCTCTATAATCCACAGATTGTACTAAACAACGGTTTCAAAATCATATATTTTTACAAGTGGGATGTTGGTTTTAATAATTTGATGCCTCTAAATGTTGTGATTGCTAAAAATAAAAGGTCATTCAGGACTCCTCCTTCAAAAAATAATAGGCCCTACATTATATCCTGTATCTCCCAAACTAGCGTGCATCACAAAAAGTGATGTAGAAAGTGGATTTCGACCAATCCATGCAATGACATACATGTGATATAATCAAGCCTTATCCAAGGACATATAAAGCTAACCCTCCATTTAGTAACAACATCCAACCACACCACACCATCTTTTACATAATTGGACCAATATCATTGGCTCCTAAGGCTCATGAACCTCAAGGACTTTACATCTATTACTCTAAGAGGAGGTTCATCCAACATCTAGAATTTCTCCTACAACCATATCTTAAAAAAATAGAAAGAAAGACTGGTGAGTATAAAAGCCACTGGAATGGATTGGGACCATTCAAGGAAAAATTTAGGCATAGTTGTGATGTGTACTGAACCCCACTTTATATTTGGGATGGCTCTCAGAGGCCCACTTTTAGGATCTAAGGCCTGACAAGGTTCAAAAAGTCCATAGATTGGCCATTTTGCGTTAAGGAAGTGATTCAACCCAATCCTATTATTGGCGGTTAACCTATAATGGCATCTAAGTATGCCCAAGAGGTAGGTACCATGGAGTCACTACCCAATAGAATATTGGAAAAGTGATTCTAACCTTTGATGCCTTAACTAAAGATGGTTTTCGAGACATCATTCTTACTTGTACCTTGATTAGGAGTGTTTATAATTGAGGTTTTGGTATTAATCCACTATCTCCCTTCTTACATGATGCATTAAAAATAAGTAAAAAAATAATTAAGGAAGTAAATAATGTAGTAAAATAAATAAATAAAGGAAATAAAAATATTACATAAGCAAATTGTCCAAAAAGATAAGAAAATGTCATACATAAATTGAAGCATTTATTCAAGGTTGGGAACTTTGTTCCCTCATGCATATTTTATAAAAAAGGGTGAAGAGTCCTTAGTAATTTAAAAAATATATATAGGATGAGTGATCCTAATTTTATGAAAGCAATGATTATTCTATATGTGTGAATTTTATGTTGAAAATTGGACATTGGTCCATTTTATTAAGAAAAACCATTTTATTAACTAAAAATGAATTTAAGTTAATTTTTATGTTAACATGCGAAAAACCATTTATTACTACACTATTAGAAATCCCAAAATAATTTTAAATAAAAATAAAGATAAAGATAAAAAAATAAAATAAAAGGAAAAATAAACTAATTAGAAGGGTTTAAATCCTCCATGGCACATTCTCTGCGGATGCTTTATCTCAAGCTCTTCAAAAGAATCCATGTAAATAACATTAATATCTCGAAGGACAGTAAAGGAAATGATTAGTTTGCGACAAACAAAAATAAATAACAAAATAGCTAATATCAAAACATTAATTTAGGAATAAAATATTAAATGGTTAGAATGTGAAAATTCTTGAAATAAAATTAGAATGACATCTAAATATGTAACTAAGCATGCAAATATGCTAAATATGAGAGATAAACATAAAGCATCAACACAAGGTTGGAACTAAGTGCCACAAATGACAAAATAAGGGATGGATGGCCAACTAGGAAAGAAAGACGGAATAAAAAGAGATCCCTACAATGTCTTGTCACTTGATGTGATTGACAAGCATCTATAGTGTTTTCTACCATTTGTTACGCGACAAATAGGATAAAACACGCAGAATTCATGCAAAAATCACATAAAACCTATTTTTAATCTAAACGTGCATAACTTATGCCCTAATCATGCTAGATCCAATTAAAATATCTAAACACACATTTAAATCATATTAATACGGTAAATTCACATGCAAAATAGGATTTAAATTAAAAAAACTATCATGCATTAATGGGTGAATAAATTTAGATCATGCCATTCTACATGCTAATCACATTGAGAATATACTCATGGCATCAGGACAATTATAGAGGCATAGAGAAACAAATTAAAATAATGAGAAATCATATAATGAGCATATAAATATTGAATATATCAAATCAAATGTGCCTATGTTCATGCCATAATGGGAAGCAAAATAACCCATAATATTACCTTAGGATTTTTTTTTTATAATGCTAAAAGGTCATGCTCCAAACTTCGATTGATGATTTCCACATTTGAAAACATTTAATGTGTTTGTGTATTAATAAAAAGATATAAGAAAACTTCTGCCAAAGAATATGAATTGAACTTTTTATCCTAAGTAGCTGCTTTTTCTCCCTCTAAGGATTCTTGTTGTAGAATATGATTGGTCTCCCCCTTTTGAAAGACCCTAGATTTTGCTTTAATATGGGAGAAAAGAGTTTGAGATAATTCAAACTTTAATCACAATAAAATATACCTTGATTATCCATAAAAAAATATTTAGGATAAAATTAATAACCTAATCTTGATCCAAATCTTAAGCAGCTAAAAAATATAGGAATTACTATAAATCCCCATAGATGGGCTTCTCTAAAAATTAAGTCTTGAAATCATAAAAATGCCCCTAAAATCCCGACCTAGTGACTTGTAGGCATGACTCAGCGATAGACACAAGTCTATCACTAAACCACATATAGACTAAGATGGCCAGGAGAAGAAAACACCTATAGACGGGTGTTTATCTAGGATAAACTATCATCTATCATGGAAAAAGGGTGAATTTTCAAAGTTATACATATATATATATATATATATATATATATATATATATCATGGAAAAAGGCTTATTTCAAAGTTTAAGTCCCATTTTCGAAACCCCCAAAAAATAAGGATAAACTCACAAAAATATTTTTAAAAAGTTGTGAAAATTATGGATGGAACTCGAAGTTTGTACTTCCCATTTGAAATATAAAAATTTCTTCATCATTGGGTAACTCCAATCTAGGCTAGCTTAGGATCCGGCGTCTACAGTTGCCCCTATTTTTGGGGAATTTAGTGCATTAGTGCCTAAGTGAGCCAAAATTTAGGGTAAAGGAAAATTATGCATACTTGAGGCGACGAATCTCTTATCTGAATGTGTGCTTAAGGCAATAAATCTCTTGATGGTTGCTTATTCACCTATCTAAAAGCTTTTGGTGCCTTTTAAGAGGACATAATGCTTCAAAGAGACTTTGGTTGATTTTATGCTCACTAAGAAACTTTTAATAACTTTATACTCACTAAGAGAGTCTTTATGAATTAATGCTCACTAGGAGACTTTTGATTAAGAAACACTAAGAGTCTTTTGATTAATTTTGTGCTCATTAAGAGACTTTTGATGAAGTTATGTTCACTAGGAGACTTTTGATGAATTTATGCTCACTAACAGACTTTTGATTGGTTTATGCTCACTAAGAGACTTTTGATTGAATTTATTCTCACTAAGAGACTTTTGATTTATTTTGTGCTCACTAAAAGACTTTTATGTGATTTCGATTACGGGAAGTTTTTTATTATTAACTCTTTTTTTATTTTTTTTCTTTTTTTCTTTTTTTCTATTTGCATTTGAAAATTTAAAATCTTTGGATTGTTGGCGTTGTTTTTGTTTTAACTAGCCTCATTAGGGGGTTTGATGCTCATTGAGGGATTTTAAATGTCAGGCTTAATACTCCAATGAGACTTTGGATGCCTCATGAAGAGGATTTAGCGCTCACAAAGAGACATTGGATATCTCATGAAAAGAATTTTGTGCTCACGAAAAAACTTAGGATACATCACAAATAGGACTTTGAGCTTATTAAGAGACTTTGAATTCCTCATGAAGAGGACTTTTTACTCATGAAGAGACTTTGGATACCTTATGAAGGGAGCTTTGTGTTCATGAAGAGACTTTGATACCTCTCAAATAGGACTTTAATTAGGTAATGAAAGACTTTGATACCTCTTGAAAAGGACTTTGTGCTCATATAGAGACTTTGGATACCTTGCGTAAAGGACTTTGTGCTCACAAAGAGACTTTGATGCCGCCTGAATAGGACTTTATGCTAAAAAAGAGACCTTAGATGCTGGTAAAGTAAGTTTCATTTTTACATTAGTGTTTATTTGAGTTTGTTCGTTAGTTTTTTTATGAGCATAGATTTTTAGGGCAAAAAAAGTTACTTAACTGCCCCCAACTAAGGTGTGTATGGGATGCCTAGCTCCTCATAGGTTATTTCTCTTATCTCTACTAATTTTGTCTTGATCTGATTATCCTACCTTGTTGCATGACAATGTTGAGTTGAAGTCATCCCTTGATCTATCTTTGCATGCAGAGTCTATTTGGATTTTTTTCCTGCAAGGTTATATACAGCAACATATATACATAAAAAGATTATATGTGTGTGTGTATGAGTATGTGTGTGTGTGTGTGTGTGAATTATATACATATGGTTATGTACATTATCATGAGAATGCATGCAAAAAATAGTTATACGTATGTCAAGATGATACTTGAGGTAGACATATGAAGAACTATTGCACATGATGTATGTGTTTTGAAAATTATGTGAATGCATGCAGAAAAATGCATTGACTACACTCTAGCTATTTAAAGGCTCATTAAAAGTGTGGTTTGACTATTATTCCCTTACAGGCACCCTTGCAAATATCTATATTCGAGTTTTTCTATTTTTCCTAATATCTGAGCTCTCTATACTACCTAATAGCCCCTAAAGATCCCTTGCCCTTAAGACTCTACCTAAAAGGAAACTATTATGGGACTTTTCTTTATAAGTAACCCCTTATTGCTCCAGGTACCTATAGTCATTATTTGAAGGTAGTGCACCCCGTGTGGGCATTCACACTAACTTTTCTTGGTGGGAAATGTGTCCCATTAGGCATTTTCACATAACCTTACACTTAACTTTTTCTTGGAATGGACCAAACCCATCTAGTGGCTTTTTATTCATTATTATAGGATAGACTACTTGTTTTCTGTTTTTCACCCTATCCCATGACCTAACTTTTGATTTGAGAATCAGTTATAGTTTTCATCTCTAAAGGCCTCTCTTTCTCTCTCTTTTTCTTCATAAAATGTTACCGCTGCTATCTCAAAAGCATATCCATTTTAGCTTGCATCCCTATGTATGCCATAGGGATCTTTTAGGTAGCTAATCATATGTTTATGCTTGAATTATACATGCATCCTTATCTATACTCATCTTGTGGCAACAATAATAGGCACAAATAGATATGTAATAAAATGAAACTAGTTTTATTCAATCTTAAGAAAGATATCTTGCATGCATCTAACTCCTATTATCGATCAAACCTCTTAGGTCTTATTGACTAATTATTTTCTCTCAACCCCTAATTTTTACCTAGGGTGCCTTTTTCTATTTTTACCCTAGTGGGGTACCTAATTTTAGCAAGGCCGCCTATTTTTTACTTTCGACCCGTGGGCTTTTCTCTTTTTTATCTTTTTTCTTTTTCATATATAATTGTTTGCCTTAGAAATTTTTTTAATCTGTTAGCATGATAACTTGGCATCATAAGATATTAACCAACACTTTGTCAACTACAGACTCACAAACACAATAATAGTGTCTTTTAATTTTTTGGCTACTTGGCACTACCTATAAGATCAGTTATCGATAGGATACTGGACTTAAAAAGATGATGTCAACTTTCTTATTTCCTCATCGAGAAAGTCCAGCCCTATAATGCTACTATATGCTCACTTCAATTGATAGACTGGAGAAAGCCTAAGAGTTTCCCTAGAGTTTGATTTTAAAGAAAAGCATGTGGATTTATAATAACCTTAGGAACTATTCCCAGTCTTGTGGAAAGGGAGTTCTCTTAGGATTGCAAAAAAGAACCTAGAACACCTCTTTTCCATGCATATTAGAGAATTTGTCTTTGATACTTGGAGGATGATACATGGAATATGATATGAGGTGACACTAAAAACCTAGAACACCTCTTCTCCATGCTTTTTTCAATGTGGCATTGGCTTTGCACATTTTTAGAATTTAGACAACTTATTGGAACAACATTTCCTTGTTGATTTTTAGTGTCACCTTAGATCCAGGTAAAGACTCTCTTTGTTATTTTTTTTCTTTTTTTCTTTTATTTATTTTCCAATTTTATCTCTCAAATCTCACCTCAATAGTCATAATGGATCCAAACAAAATGTTTTTTTCCTCGAGAATAAATAAAGACTTGTGTTTATTGAATTAATGTCTCAAACATTAGCTATGATTATTGCCAATGTATGATGCAAATAAATGGGACATTGCCAATGAAAGAAAAACCCATATATTCAACATAATTGAAGAAAAAAATACGTTGTTCAAGGACATTAATTACATGAAACACAAAAGAGATTAACTTTTATTCTATCTTCAAAGGTTTTTAACATCTCAAGCCATCCTTTTCTTACTTTCCCTTTCTAGATTTGGTATTTGTTATGTGTCAATTAAGTCTTGGATCTGATCTCTTAGAGGTGATAGTAGTTTGTTTTATAACATATACATTCAGCACCATTTGGTTGTGTCTTGGTTTCCCTTGGCTCTTTGTTGGTATAGGTGGTAAAGGTTGTAACATCCTCTCGCTTATGAGATTGTCGAGCCACCAAGACAGTAATCTCCCCAAATTTGAATAACATCACTTAGTGATTCCTGAAGCTGAGACTTCTATAACTCTGCCTCCATTGCCCACTCAACTACTGCTACTAAAACTTGGATTTATAGAGCTAGCCCTTTTCTACAAATACTTGACCTCAACTTCGATGGCTATATCTTTTAGCCCTTTTATTTTCAACCCATCTCTCAAATAGGTATTGGTGATCTTGATAAAGAGTCTGATTTGATCAAGAGTTTTTAGCTTTTGCTTCATCTTAATTACACTACTCCTCCATTGAAGGAGATACTCGCGAAAGGACTCTTTGATTTTTTATAGTAACAACTCCAGATCTTTTAGAGTCACCTTCATTCTTGTACTGCAATCATATTATTTCATGAATTCTTCTTTCAGAAAGTCACAATCTTTCTTGGTCCGATGGTCCAAATTGTGATACCACTCTATTACTGTCCCTACCAAGCTTAAGCAAAAGTACTCCACCATCTACCATTTCATTAGTGTTGTTCCCTTTATAATGAGGGTATACTTCTTTATGTGTGCAAAAGGATCTAACATGCCATCAAAATTAGGCAGGTCGAGCATCTTGAATTTTTGAGGCAATAGCTCTTCCCTATCTAGATCTCTATCTTTTGAGTTAATCCCTCTGCCAGAAGATAATAGGCATCCATTGCCTAAATCCTTTCTTCCATCTTCTTTAGGGTCGTACCTTCAACTCTAAGACCCTTATTCTTTACCACTACCACTAGTGGTTCACCTTCTTCCTCTTTTGTTTTACAAAACCTTCCTTAAGGGTATGTACATTATTTCTTTTTTGTTCTGTGCCTGCCGAGGAGGTGCCCCAAATAATGTTCGACCCCATTTGGTCCGAGGAATAGGTGGTGAAATCAATCCCTTGACTATGGCTACTACTCTCTCTTTAAACCCCTAAAACCCTTTATCTAACCTTCTATCAAACACATCAAGTGCTTATAGCACATCTAGCATTTCTAATTCTAGTAAGGCGATTATCCCCTAAATTATTTGGATGAATAATCTATAATGGATGAAAAATTGAAGAGTTAAAATGATGTATGATGATAAGGCATGTGAATTATATACATATGATGCATAATGATGATGTACGAGTGTGATATACAAGATGTTGTATGATGCGTGAACATATTAGGCATACACATGATGTATGGTATGAGTGTGTATATGGTGCGTGATATACATACGATGCATGTTACATGCTAGGGATACATATGATATATGGTACACATATGATGGATGATGTATGTTAGGGATACATATGATGCATAATGCATAAGTGTGTTAGGTGTTAATCACAACCACATATAAGCATAAAAATAGCCTTTCAACAATATTGCTCCCACACAGGAGGTAGTGTAGTCTCTTTTCTAGGTGGACTTAGCCTATGGTTTAATAGGGAACTTGATAGACGTGTATGGTGCATAATGGAAAATCAATAGCATAACCTTTTTAATTAAAGTGTAGGAATATAGGTTTTGGCCATCATATATTCAAACAATTTAGATAAATTAGGTTGGACCCACTAGGGCATGGCAACCTTTAATGAGTTACCACCTAATTTATTTGAATTTATTCAATATATAAAAGCCCAAATAGCAAGCAAGAGTTATCATACAACCTAGAGGAAGTAACTATTAGCATTACATGGGCTTATAGTTGGGTGATGAAACTTTAGGGCTATCTAAGGATGGTCTATGTTAATTAATAAGTCTAGCTCTTCACGAGCATAATGACCGACGGATTAATATTTTATATACCAATTAGGACTAGACTTGGGTCGGGTGTCCTCATTAATACCTCCCTATATCGAATGAATGTAGGGTATGCTTTAAGACTATATCAGGGCTAAAATAAGGATGCTTACATAATTCTAAGGCTCTAACATAAATGGAGAAATGTAATTTAAAAGAGATATAGGTTTTCACATTAAAAACTCAATTATAGTAATTTAATCAAAGTACATTAGGAACAAAGTCTCTTGAGTCCCCAATAGAGTCGCCACTCTAATGTGTGTTGAACCCCGTTTCATATCCAGGATGGCTCTCGAAGGCCCACTTTTAAGGTCTAAGACCAAACGAGATTCATAATGTTCATAGATTGGTCACTTTACAATAGGGAAGGAATTCAACCCAATCTTACAATTGGCAGTTAACCTATGATGGCATCTAAGTGAGTTCAAGAGGTAGGTATCATTGCCACCCAACAGAACATTGAAAAAGTGATTTTAACCCATGATGCCCAGACCAGAGATGGTATTCGGGACATCACTCTTACTTGTACCTCAGTTAGGTGTTGTTTATACTTGAGTTTTTAATATTAATCCACTCTCTTCCATCTTATACAATGCATAAAAAATAAGTAAACAAATAATCAAGCAAGGAAAGAAAGTGATAAAATAAATAAATAAATAAATAACAAAAATAAAAAATATTACATAAGCAAATCATCCAAAGTGATAAAAAAATGTCATACATAAGTTGTGGCGTTTATTCAAGGTTGGGAACGTTGGCTCCCTCATACATATTTTACAAAAAAAAGGGTAAATATATCATATTAATTTTTAAAAAATGTGGGATGAGTGATCCCAATTTTATGAAAGCAAGGATTCTTCTTTACGTATGAATTTTGGGTTGAAAATTGGATATTGGTCCATTTTATTAAGAAAATCTAATTTATTAAATAAAAATTATTTTAAGTTAATTTTTATGTTAACATGTAAAAACCCATTAATTACTAAGCTATTACAAACCCTAAAATAATTCCAAATAAAAAGAAAGATAAAAAAGAAAATAAAAGGGAAATTAAATTAATTATAAGGGTCAGATCTTTTATGGCATATTCTCCATAGATGCCGGATCTCAAGCTCTCCGAAAGGATTCATGTAAATAACATTAATCACTTAAAGGACATAAGGAAAGCAAATTGTTAGTTTGTGATAAATGAAAGTAAATAAAAAAATATCTAATATCAAAACATGCATTTTGGACTAAAAATATTAAACAAACAAAACGGGAAAATCTTTGAAACAAAATTAAAATGGCATTTAAAAATGTAACTGAGTATGCAAATAATCCAAATATGAAAGATAAATATAAATCATCAATAAAAGGTTGGAACTAAGGCCACATATAGCTAAATAAGGGATAGACAGCCAAGAAGGGAAGAGAGATGGGATGAAAAAGAGATCCATGCAATATCCTATCACTCGATATAATCAACAGGTGTCTGTAGGGGATTTATTCCCATTTGTAATGCGACAAACAAAACAAAATATGCAGAATTCATGCAAAAATCACATAAAACATATTTTTAATCTAAGCATGCATAACCTATGCTTTAATCATGCCAGATCCAATTATAATATCTAAACACACATTTAAATCATGGAAAATAGCATCTAAATTAAGAAAATTAACATGTATTAATGGTGGAATAAATTTAGATCATGCCATTTTAATTGCTAAACACAACTAGAATATACTGATGGCATCAGGACAATTACAAAGGCATAGAGAACTTGTAAGGATCCAAAATAGGCCCTAGTAGAATTCAAGGGCAATTACATGTTATTAAAGTCTAGTTGAGTATTATTGGATGAGTTATTAAGATTTAAGATATTGATTGGGGCAAAAATATTATTAAGTTATCATTAATTATGTGATAAATGTGTAAATTATATGGTATGAATTTTATAAGGGCATAATTAAATTATTATGTTGGTATAATAATATTTAAGGGTATAATTGAAGTAAAAAGTATTAATTTGGAGTAAATTTGAAATTATGGGATATTTAGGGGCAAATGTGAATAAATGAATAATTGAGGGGTCAATTTAAGAGAATGAATAAATGGAAAGGTTGATTTAAGAAAAAGATTTAGTGGAGGGGTCACTTTATAGCATGCAAAAATGTGGGTGTTCATTGTGTGACATGCAAACTCTTAAGGGACTAAATAGGAAATTTTACCTTGTTATTATATAAGCTAAACATGTGATGAGAGATTTTGTGTGAGAGATTGAAGTGTCGGCAATTTTGAGAGGAGAAAACCAGAAAAATACTTCCTATCATTTCCTTTTAATGTCTTTGAATCTTTCAAGCAATTTAAGTGACAATTCATGATGGATAATTAAGGCAATTAAGTGTACAACTTTAAGGTAAATGTTGAATAAGTGGTGGAAATTTTAATGAATGATGATGTTGGTTGTAAAGGAAAAGAGGAGGGTAGAAACAAGTAAAGGAAAAGTAGTTACAAAGAGTAGAAAGCAAGGAGAATTTAAAGAAGATTTGAGTTGCATGTCCAGGTTTGAGAACTTATTCTTCATCCATGTGTGTGGATATCAATGTTTATGCTTGGATTAATTAATTTTGATGGTAATTTATTAGTTTATTTAGGGTTAATAAGAAATTTAAATAGGAAAATCGTGTTTTTGAATGTTGAGAAAAAACTGGGTGTGGTTCTTGTGAACCAGCCTGCTTGTTTTATCCATATATGGAGTTGTAGACCTTGAATGGAGGTGATTCAAAATTCTGGATAAACTAGATTCAATTATCTACAATTCATTAGAAGAAGTCGTGGCTTGATTCTGTTGTTAAGGAACTCATAAAATTCGTACAAGTGAACTATTTAAGTGTATAGGCAGTTTTGAATAGTTACCAATTGTTTAACCATAACTCCTTGTAGAAGATACCTAGGGCTAAATATGTTTGTATGCTATCCAAATATTCACTTAAAATTGTAGTGACCTGTTATTCTCGATTCTGGGACAGATTGTAGAAAATATGATATATCTCCTTGTATAGTGAACAAAATACTATGAGGTTAAATTCTGAGAATAATAGACTTCTAAACCTATACTTTTCATGAAGAAAGTAAAGCCTAAATCTTTCCTTAATCTTGTCTAATTTTAGCTTAATTTCAAACCTATACACAACATTGTTAATATAAACAGTAATTAATAAAGTGTAAAATCAGTTTTGCATGTGTTTTATTTTACATGAATATGATGATATTGATTGTGTTATTATAATATTTGGTTTATGGAAGAGATGAATCGAAAGCATGCAAATCAAAGTTGAAAGAAGAAAAGTTAATGAATTTGAAATTCTGGGTTAAGTTTCTATGAACCAGTTTTGGAATTTTGTGGATATCTCGAGTTTTAAAGCTCTAATTTGGAAAATTATAATTGCTATTTAAACTTAAGACATGTATTCATAGTTTTGTAGAAGAAACCTAAATGTGATTCTGTCCCTAAGTATTTTTTATTTTTACTTGAAATTCGTAGTGAGATGTTGTCTAGCTGTAGAGAGCAGGTTCCAGTATTTTTGAAATAATGTTTGATATAGAAGTCTAAATCCTATGAGGAAAAATCCTTGATAAAATAGAATTATAGGAGAACAATTTTTGTGGAGGAAGTTTGGCTTAAATCTGTACAAATTTTCTTCTATGAATTTTCTAATTAGTAACTAAAACTGATTTTGTTATTGTGAACTGCTGTCTAGTGTTAACGAACAGCTTGTAGTATTTTTCTTATAACTCATGATAGAAAACTCAAAATGCTATGGAAAAAAATTCTAGTTAAAATAGACTTACAGGAGTACAACTCTTATGAATAAATGTTAGTTCAATTCTGTACTTATTTTGTTCCACGAATTTTTCAATATGGTCACACAAACTGCTTTAAAAAAAATGCACTCTTGGACAGTCTGTAGTGTTTGGGTTATAACTCCTAATTTAATGGTCCTATTTGACTGGTATTTGAAGCATGAGAAACTAGTGATATAAAAGATTATTATTTAAAAGTCCAATTTGGTGAATTCAGCCATTTAGCATGGCAAAATTAAAATGTTAAACAGAACTGAAAATCTGTCTATCTTATTCACTATAACCTAATTCTTTGATGTATAAATGTACTACATGTAATAATAATAATATGATATTTTTACAGTAATTTGATCGTAAAATGATGACATTGCTGGTTGTATAATTATAGGTAATAATAGTGGTATTGTAAATTTATACATGACTATGGTGTTTGATGATATATGTATACGACAAAAAGGAACGATAATATTATTAAACTAAAGCTATAAGTGTATAAAAGTTTAGGAAATATAGTATGCAACAAGACCATGAACCAGCATATGGATAATTACTTATTTTAATGAATATGATTATGCCGATATGCTTATGTCTACTGAATAATATGTTAAGTTATATGATTACAGTATTATATAATTGCAGTTGCTTGATATGATAACTGAGTGTGATTGTGTGTGTGTGTGTGTGTGTGTATATATATATATATATATATATATAGTCATACATGTATGTACGCATATAGGTTAACATGTTGTGAACATGATCATACGCATCATTGATTAAAGGAACTCAATAGAGCATGATGTTATGTATCATCATATTACATATGTAAAATAGCTACTTGATTTGAAGGGATTACAAGTACAAAATAGTAATACTTAATTGTGCTCAAGATAACATGTTTATAGAAAATTTATACGTTTATATCTATGACACCATGCTCGTATATATGCATGAATATATAAGTATGAACATCAATATGTATATGATGAGAAAAGAGCAAAGTACAAAATAGCAATACCAAATTGTGCATATGATCACATGTTTACAGAAAGTTATACGTGAGCATGTATATGATTACCTTGTACATAGTTATATAAGAGTATACATGTATATGAATGAATAAAGAAAAGATAACGTAAAGAGATTTTACTACCTGCGTTGAGTCTAGGAAGTGGATAGATAGGCAAACCTATAAGGGTACCTTGCAGCTGCTTCTGAATATTTTGACCTGTTTAGGTCCGCTTGAATTTAAAAGTATAGTGATCCTGTTTGGGTTTAAAAGTTAAAGTTAATTTAAAAAACCCTCGTGTGGGTTATAGTCGGCCCCGCTTGGGTCCGCTTGACCGGTCAATGTTATTTGATTGATCCAGTTTGGGTCCACCGATTTATCATACAGTTTTATTCCTACAAGGGATCATCGTTTAATACCTTCGGGTATCTTATTTGTACCTTCGTGTGCCACTGTTATAATCAATAGTTTTGTACCTTCGGGTACTACCGTATAACCCGTTATCCACCTCTTAAGAATAGTGCAGGCTTTATTGTCAAAGGTTAAGAAAAGTTTAATAAGGCATGTAAATTCTTAATTGACTTCATATTATTCTAAATGTGAAATTCCTTTTATTGCATGCAAAACCTGCATCTATAGGAATGCCCAATAGTAATTATATGTAAGTAATACTACTAGTATCAAAAATGCATGCTAATTGTTAAATGATGAATTTGTGTTATATTAATACTTTGATTAAATTGATGATATATATATGCCTTTGTGATCATAAACCTTATTTCTATATGTATGCCAATATATGATTGATGAAGGAACTATGGAACATAAAGTAAGCTTGTAGTAATTTTATAATCTCATGGTAATTGGATGTGTTGATTTGTTGTATGATTCTAATATGTTTATATCCTAGACATACAAGAATAGAAGTAAGATAATTTCAATAATTGTGAAGATTGTTTATCAAATTAATAATAGACAACTATACTTTTGTGATTATGCATTGAGTAATAAAATAATAATTTTATCAATAGTTTGAACTTAAGTCCAAAGGATGTTTGAGCTTGTATAATCATATGTGGTGATTGAAACGTCAATACAAATTCTTACTGTTGAACTTTATGATTTCTATAAGTGAATGTAAATGTATAATTTCTTGAAATAAATCATTGTTATATTTGAGGCATGTTGTGTGCTTGTTGACGATCACTGTGAGTGGTCGTTTATCATGATTATAGTTCCCCACTAAGCTTTATAGCTTAGTACGGGTGTTCCATCCGTGTAGGTTGTAGGGCTAGGACTTTCTCGCAGGACTGATATCTACAACAGGTTGGCCAACACAAGTCTTGGAAGATTGATAATAGAGTCTTCTTTTTGTCCTTATATTTTTTAGTTATGGAAACTTTAATTATGTTGGAAATTTTGTAATTACTATAGATGTTTTGTATATGTAATATTTGATGATAATGAGATGCACCTGTAAGTAAAGCTTCTAATAGTTAACTTTTAGATATCTGTTTAGTAGAATAACAAATGTAATGTTATGATAAGCATGCTTAATTAATACTAAATAAAGTGATATCTACAAATTATAGGATAAGGGTGCTACAATTAGTGGTATCAGAGCAGTTGGTTTAGCCGTTTCTGGGCTATAGGTGTCTAGAGTTGTTATCATAGGAAGCTATAGAGTGTTGGCCAATGCAGATATCCTGGTCATGATATGGTTTTATTGAAATGTGATGATTCGATAGAATCTGATAAACATGATATAAGGATAGTTATATATGTGGGTAAAGGTATATGATTGAAGTTTCAAAAATGGACTATGTGTATAATATTACTTTCTTGGGATCTTAATTTCGGATTGAATAGTACAAAATATGCCAATATGAAAGGTATATGGGATTATAAAATAGGTATGTTAGAGGGATAAGTAGTGATTATTTTATTATGAAACATGAGATGGAGCTATGCTAAATTGATAAGAAGATCTATAGTTGAGGCTATTGAGATGATAATTTGAGGATTCATTATAATGCTCTATATATATCTATCAGCATTTCCTTATTGAGTAAGGGCAATTGATGAAACATTACACATGGGATGGGGAAAAAACATATACAATATATGAGAATATGCATTTGCATCTTATTGCATACATGAAAGCATCATTTACGCACAACATAGCATCAAGCATCATGTTACATGTACAAGCCCCAACTGATAAAGAAAATTGACAGGATATATGTTGAGTATAATACTGATGCAATTTTATGATAATATCGCTCCTTATGGAGATTGAGTTATAAGAGAAGCTAATTAAGTCAAAGTGAGCATCAAGGAAAGTTGGCAGAGATAGTATGGAATGGAAGTTTACAATGCTAAACATATAAGTTTAAGAATTGATAGTGGTACTTTTGAGCAAAGGACACAGATATGAATTTCGAGGACAAAATTTCTTAAGGAGGAGAGAATTGTAAGGACCCAAAATAGGCCTTAGTAGAATTCAAGGGCAATTACATGTTATTAAAGTCTAGTTGAGTATTATTGGATGAAATATTAAGAGTTAAGATATTGATTGGAGCAAAAATGTTATTAAGTTATCATTAATTATCTGATAAATGTGTAAATTATATGGTATGAATTTTATAAGGGCATAATTAAATTATTATGTTGGTATAATAATATTCAAGGGTATAATTGAAGTAAAAAATATTAATTTGGGGTAAATTTGTAATTATGGGATATTTAGGGGCAAATGTGAATAAATGAATAATTGAGGGGTCAATTTAAGAGAAGGAATAAATGGAAAGGTTGATTTAAGAAAAAGATTTAATGGAGGGGTCACTTTATAGCATGCAAAAAGATGGGTGTTCATTGTGTGAAATGCAAACTCTTAAGAGACCAAATAGGAAATTTTAACTTGTTATTATATAAGCTAAACATGTGATGAGAGATTGTGTGTGAGAGATTGAAGTGTTGGCAATTTTGAGAGGAGAAAACCAGAAAAATACTTCCTTTCATTTCCTTTTAATGTCTTTGAATCTTTCAAGAAATTTAAGTGACAATTCATGATGGTTAATTAAGGCAATTAAGTGTACAACTTTAAGTTAAATAATCTCTATTGAATTTCATTTTCTTCTTCTTCTTCTTCTTTTCATTTTGGTTGAGGTAAATGTTGAATAAGTGGTGGAAATTTTAATGAATGATGATTTTGGTTGTAAAGGAGAAGAGAAGGGTAGAAACAAGTAAAGGAAAAGTAGTTACAAAGAGTAGAGAGCAAGGAGAATTTAAAGAAGATTTGAGTTGCATGTCCAGGTTTGGGAACTTATTCTTCATCCATGTGTGTGGATATCAATGTTTATGCTTGGATTAATTAATTTTGATGGTAATTTATTAGTTTATTTAGGGTTAATAAGAAATTTAAATAGGAAAATCGTGTTATTGATTGTTCAGGAAAAACTGGGTGTGGTTCTTGTGAACCAGCCTGCTTGTTTTATCCATATCTGGAGTTGTAGACCCCGGATTGAGGTGATTCAAAATTATGGATAAACTAGATTCAATTATCTACAATTACATAGAAGAAGTTATGGCTTTATTCTGTTGTTAAGGAACTCATAAAATTCCTACAATTAAACTATTTGTGTGTATAGGCAGTTTTGAATAGTTACTAATGTTTTAACCATAACTCCTTGTATTTAAGTCATAATTGAGTGAGGTTTGATTCTATGTAAACTTTATATAATGATAAACTACTTTGTAGAAGATACCTAGGGCTAAATATGTTTGTATGCTATCCAAATATTCACTTGAAATTGTAGTGACCTGTTATTCTCGATTCTGGGATAAATTGTAGAAAATATGATATATCTCCTTGTATAGTGAACATAATACTATGAGGTTAAATTATGGAAACAATAGACTTCTAAACCTATACTTTTCGTGAAGAAAGTAAAGCCTAAATCTTTCCTTAAGCTTGTCTAATTTTAGCTTAATTTCAAACCTATACACAACATTGTTAATATAAACAGTAATTAATAAAGTGTAAAATCAGTTTTGCATGTGTTTTATTTTGCATGAATATGATGATATTGATTGTGTTATTATAATATTTGGTTTATGGAAGAGATGAATCAAAAGCATGCTAATCAAAGTTGAAAGAAGAAAAGTTAATGAATTTAAAATTCTGGGTTAAGTTTCTATGAACCAGTTTTGGAATTTTGTGGATATCTCGAGTTTTATAGCTCCAATTTGGGAAATTCCAATTGATAATTAAACTTAAGACATGTATTCATAGTTTTTTAGAAGAAACCTAAATGTGATTCTATCCCTAAGTATTTTTTATTTTTACTTGAAATTCATAGTGAGATGCTGCCTAGTTGTAGAGAGTAGGTTCCAATATTTTTGAATTAATGTTTGATATAGAAGTCTAAATCCTATGAGGAAAAATCCTTGATAAAGTAGAATTATAGGAGAACGATTTTTGTGGAGGAAGGTTGGCTTAAATCTTTACAAATTGTCTTTTATGAATTTTCTAATTAGTAACTAAAACTGATTTTGTTATTGTGAACTGCTGTCTAGTGTTAACGAACAACTTGTAGTACTTTTCTTATAAATCATGATAGAAAACTCAAAATGCTATGGGAAAAAATTCTAGTTAAAATATACTTACAGGAGTACAACTGTTATGAATAAATTTTAGCTCAATTCCGTACTTATTTTGTTCCACGAATTTTTCAATATGGTCACACAAACTATTTTTTTAAAAAAAATGCACTCTTGGACAGTCTGTAATGTTTGGGTTATAACTCCTAATTTAATGGTCCTATTTGACTGGCAAAATTCAGCCATTTAGCATGGCAAAATTAAAATGTTAAACAGAACTGAAAATCTGTCTATCTTATTCACTATAACCTAATTCTTTGATGTATAAATGTACTACATGTAATAATAATAATATGATATTTTTATAGTAATTTGATCATAAAATGGTGACAATGCTGGTTGTATAATTATAGGTAATAATAGTGTTATTGTAGATTTATACATGACTATGGTGTTAGATGATATATGTGTACGACAAAAAGGTACGATAATATTATTAAACTAAAGCTATAAGTGTATAAAAGTTTAGGAAATATAGTATGCAACAAGACCATGAACCAGCATATGGATAATTACTTATTTTAATGAATATGATTATGCCAATATGCTTGTGTCTACTGAATAATATGTTAAGGTAAATGATTACAGTATTATATAATTACGATTGCTTGATTTGATACCTGAGTGTGATTGTGTGTACGTGTGTGTGTGTGTGTGTATATATATATATATAGTCATACATGTATGTACGCATATAGGTTAACCTGTTGTGAACATGATCATACACATCATTAATTAAAGGAACTCAATAGAGCATGATGTTATGTATCATCATATTACATATGTAAAATAGCTACTTAATTTGAAGGGATTACAAGTACAAAATAGTAATATTTAATTGTGCTCAAGATAACATGTTTATAGAAAATTTATACATTTATATCTATGACACCATGCTCGTATATATACATGAATATATAAGTATGAACATCAATATATATATGATGAGAAAAGAGCAAAGTACATAATAGCAATACCGAATTGTGCATATGATCACATGTTTACAGAAGTTATACGTGAGCATGTATATGATTACCTTGTACATAGTTATATAAGGGTATACATGTATATGAATGAATAAAGAAAAGATAACGTAAAGAGATTTTACTGCCTGCGTTGAGTCTAGGAAGTGGATAGATAGACATGCCTATAAGGGTACCTTGCAACTGCTTTTGAATATTTTGACCTGTTTAGGTCCACTTGAATTTAAAAGTATAGTGGCCCTGTTTGGGTTTAAAAGTTAAAGTTAATTTAAACAACCCTCGTGTGGGTTGTAGCCAACCCTGCTTGGATCCGCTTAACCGGTCCATGTTATTTGATTGATCCAGTTTAGGTCCACCGATTTATCATACAGTTTTATTCCTACAAGGGATCATCGTTTAATACCTTCGGGTATCTTATTTGTACCTTCGGGTGCCACCGTTATAATCAATAGTTTTGTACCTTCGGGTACTACCGTATAACCCGTTATCCACCTCTTAAGAATAGTATAGGCTTTATTGTCAAAGGTTAAGAAAAGTTTAATAAGGCATGCAAATTTTTAATTGACTTTATATTATTCTACATGTGAAATTCCTTTTATTGCATACAAAACCTACATCTATAGGAATTCCCAATAGTAATTATATGTAAGTAATACTACTAGTATCAAAAATGTATGCTAATTGTTAAATGATGAATTTGCGTTATATTAATACTTTGAATATATTGATGATATATATATATATATATATATATATATATATATATATATATATATATATATATATATATATATATATGTCTTTGTGATCATAAACCTTATTTCTATATGTATGCCAATACATGATTGATTAAGGAACTATGGAACATAAAGTAAGCTTGTAGTAATTTTATAATCTCATTGTAATTGGATGTGTTGATTTGTTGAATAATTCTAATATGTTTATATCCTAGACATACAAGAATAGAAGTAAGATAATTTCAATACTTGTGAAGATTGTTTATCAAATTAATAATAGGTGGGAATTACTAGAAAATCCCTATAGATAGGCATCAATAAAATTTAAGTTTTGAAATCCTAAAAATGCCCCTAAAATGTTGACTTAATTAGTGACCTATGGGTGTGTCTCGGAGATAGATAGGTGTCTGTCACTGAGCCATGGACTGACTAGGATGGTCAAGATAGTTTATCTACCAAGAAATGGCTTGGAGGAAAAAAAAACCCACAAACGAATATCTATCTAGGACAAACGCTCATCTATCTAAGTAAAAGGGTAAATTTTCAAAGTTGAAGTCCCATTTTTAAAACCCTAGGAAAAGAAGGATAAACTCACAAAAACATTTTTAAAAAGTTTCAAAATCATGGATAGAACTTGGAGTTTGCATTTTTTGTTTGAAATACGAAAATTTCTTCATCATCAGGTAACCCCAATCTAGAATACCTCAAAACCTGGTATCTACAATAGTATTATGTGAAAATCCTTAAAATAAATGCATGTTATAGTAAGAAAATCTAGTGTGAAAATCAACAATAGTGCATTACCTTTAAATAAATAACTCCAGCTATATGGAGTAATAAGGGGCTCCTAGTAAAAAGTGCAGTTGAATCAACCTACATAACATCCGATCTAAGCAGGGTATTTACCAAAATTAATGGAAAAGCTATCAGACATTCATAAATCCCATTGACTACATTGAAAAAATGGTAGCTTCCAAGAAGGCTTTGCTCATGAGTCACCATAAATAATAGGCTAAGCACATGAACAAGGTGGCTCCAATGGAATAAGACTCATTGCCCTTAAAGAAATACAAGTTATTAAAAAGCATATTCAAGATGATGGGTTTATCAAGGTACACTAGAACTTGGGCATCAGGAGGAAGAATTACCAAAGCATGAACCACTTTATAAGGATAATTAGCCACACAATTCAGGACACAAGAAGGGTCCTAGGTGAAAAAGGTACACCCTAAGAACAACAACAAATTCCTTATAGAGAATATATAATTACATATTATTAAAGCAAAATAAGTGAAATCGGGGATCACAAAATCAGGTGGCAGCCAAAAAGATGTTCATGTCAAGTTAAGCTCTATAAAAAAAGTCTCAAATTAGGATATGGAAATTTGACAAGGTTTTTCCAGGTAACATAGTCATCAAGCATAAGGCCTAACTTTCTTGAAAATGAAGTTATGATGAAGGAAATATGAAGAGAGAATATTGGAAATGAGAAATTAAGTATAAATGTAAAGGCAGAAAAGGAGCAAAGTAAGGGAAACACAACACAAAAAAAGTAAAAAATCCAAAGTAGGAAATTAAAAAAAAATCATATTTGCCTATGCATGCCCATATACACACCTATGCATGACCTAGTTACCACCTGGGTGAAATGACAAGTAAAAATATGTTTACATGCATAACACGATGCCCTATATAATTTTTTTTTTTGCATTTATACTTTTTGCAAGGAAAATGGGTTGAGGTAGCTACCTAAAGTTTCATATATAAAGATAAAAGGGTCTATAATTAATAGGGAAAATATTAATAAATAATAAATTGTGTGCATGTAGTATCAATAACAACAATAATAGCTGAAGATATTGGAAGAAATATCTATATGTGTGTGTGTGCGCGTGCACACATCGGCATGTGTATGCTTGTGCGTGTTTATGTATATATATGAAATAATAATTATTATTATAATTATAATAATAATAATTATTATTATTATTATTATTGTTGTTGTTATTATTGTTATTATTATTGTTATTATTATTATTATTATTATTATTATTATAATAAGATAATATGTTAGCATGTGTATACACGTGTTTTGTAAATAAATAAGACAACTATATTTTCTTGCAGCCTAAAGAGAATTTTTCAGGAGCATAACAAATAAATTTTGGTGCAACTTTCCATGAGTTTGGATTATTTTTTGTGAATATTGGTGAAAATCCCATATGAAAATACTATTTACGTGTATTTTCTGCACAAGTTTACATTGAAAGCCTATTGGATTCTGCATGAACATTTATGCATCGAGTAGGGTGGTTATTTTTTGGATTTAAAATGTTGGGAAAGGCCATGCATAGGCCATACACACCTATGGATCATATCAAACATATAAAGGCTATAGTTTTCCTTCCTTTTACTTCCTTTTATCTTCTTTTTCTTATTTTTTCTCACCACATGCCTAATTTTTGCATCATTTTTAGCATTTTTGGTCATTTTATTTAAAAATATTTTTCTCCAGATTATTGGGCTTTTGCTTCAAGGTCATTATGACACCTTATTTGAAAGTTTCCATTGAATAAATCTCCAGATGTTTCACTTTATGGATAAAGGTATGTTTTCAAGTTTTTTCGTTATCATGTGTAACGTTATTCCGTTACCTTTTCTTGCAAGTTTTTCCAGTGAATTTGGGGTATAAAGTGTAGTTATTTTGTGTAAATAATAGATAAAATTTTAATCGATTATAACTTTTAAATTTATCATTTTTGTTGTGATATTGACATGTTAATGGGTATATAATTACTTAATTTTGCAAGTGAATAATTGCATTAAGCACAAGAGTAAAGTGAGTCATTTTCAGCCCTTTTGGTCATTTTTTTAAAATATTTTTCTCTAGATCATTAGGTTTTTGCTTCAAGGTCATTTTGACACCTTATTTGAAAGTTTTCATAGAATAAATCCCTAGTTATTTCACTTTCTAGACAAAGGTATGTTTTCAAATTTTTATCTTCATTTTTGCACCAAATAGAATGTGATTAATAGCGAAATGTTAGTTATGATCATATGTAAAGTTGTTTTGTTACCTTTTCTTGCAATTTTTTCCAGTGAATTTAGCATGTGAAGTGTAGTTATTTTGTGTAAATAATAGATAAAATTTTAATCAATTGTAACTTTTAAATTTATCATTTTTGTTGTGATATTGGCATGTTAATAAGTATATAATTAGTTAATTTTGTAAGTAAATAATTCCATTAAGCATAAGAGTAAAGTGAGGGAAGTAGGAAAAAATCTTTTTTGTAAAAAAAAAATATATATATATATATATATGTATACATACACACACACAAAATGATAATGTAGTGTTATATTATACACAAACACATATGCCATGATAATGTAGCATTATGGCAATATAAGGGTAATAGAATTGATACAAAAAAATAGATTGAGCCTAGAAAATGCATATTCTTTTATTTGTGATTTTTACATGTCTGTTAGACACTTGGTGGCAAGGTTGGGTTGAGATACATTCATATGCAAATAACTTGAACACCTAAATGGTGCCATTGTAATAACATTTAAACTGACTATTTTTTATGCTTCTTTTACAAACCATGGATCTAGGATAGTAGGCACCTGTATTGATGACACCAACTCAAGCCATCCATAACCGCGCCTTTTATGAAATACACATATCAGCTAGTAGATATGGGTAGTTATGCCATGCTTAGGGACAGTCTATAACCAAAAGAGGGTGAAGTCAACTTTATTAAGACCACAGTTGTTAGGTACCGATAATGAGTGCTTTCACATTCATATTTGAGAAGAGTTGGCATCCCTAAGGTGGTTAATGCCACTAAGATATGGAGCTTATAGGCTAGGGAGATGGAGTGCAGGGTTAATCTGAGCCATGTCATACTCATACACATTCATATAGTGTATCATATGCTAGGGCAGGAAATTATGATTTATGAGGTAGTCACTAGGATATTATTGGCCTTTACTATGTTGGACAACATAAATAAGGAGTCAGCTGGAGAGGCTATATACTTAGATCACAAGACAATGGTTGGTATCCATCTCACTTACAAGGACACATATGCACCATAAAGGTATAGGCTCCTGACTCTTTGCAAGATGGATGAGGCCTTTCACCTAGATAAAGGGTTAATAAATGATCACCCACTATAACGGGATGACCGATAGCCATCACCGCACCCATCAGTCAGGGAGACACAAATGTACTCATACTTAAAGGAATTTTTTGCTCTGACTTCACATTGGATGAGGTACCTTTTACTAACTATTTCACAATTGAGGCACATCAGGAGTCCGCAAAGGCCATAGTGCACAACAATTTTGCACTTTTCAGTAGGACCTCTCTCTAGACACTTATGGACACTCCGGTAAATCCTCATCCATAGCCCCACCTCTTTCTTAGCTAGATACAAAGGTAACTCTTTACTAAGCCTTCAATGATAGCTTCAACAACATAGAGGCTACCTAAATGAAAGTTGTCAAAGCAATAATAAGTGTTGACTTCCACCAATGCTATCGTAACCTGGTGCAATTTCAAGAGGCATTTCAAAGATAGTGGGTAGGAAGGAAGGATAGGGAAAAGTAGGTTGAGACCACCATTGCCTCAAATAGATGAGAGATCATTTAATCAGATGAGTTTGTCCAATGGGTCTGGTAATAGGTTGAAATTATAAAGGCATTGTTTATTTATTTGGGCATACAACCATGAGAGATTTGATATCTTTGGTGAATGTTTCAAGAAATATGATAAGGACCACCAGAGGTACCTCTAAAGCTACTTGGCAGCTACTTTGAGGAGTTATTGCATCTTACCACCATCAATCCTATAGGCTTTATTCTTCCTTCATAACATCAAGTAGGTCCTTTAGGTGTGACTAGCCATACAGCCCACTTACCATCTCTTAAGTACACATTGAGTGTTAGAGAGTATGCCCTAAAGCCCATGTAAAAGGGATGTATTTCATATGTATGAATTTATATTCTTAATAAAAGGTATTATTTATTTATTAATGTTATGTTTAAATAGATGAGTTTGTAAATCTTAAATTAATAAATGAAGTCCTTGATATTATAAACACAGTGCAAAGGCAATCATGAAAGTGTTCATGATATGAGGTGTCTATTGCATGCAAATGTGTTAATATCTAAATATCCCTAGTCATAGAATTAACAAGATAGGACATTATTAATTTGGGCAGACTAGCACATGTTATGCTTCTTGAATGGTTCAAGCAGTGATTCTCATAACTATGATTATGGAAGATAATCAAAGCTAACATGTGAATGCTTGTTAGAAGAACAAGCTCATTGAAGACCTGCAAAGAGAATCCTCACATGGATATTAAATCTATGTCAGTGAGGAATCTCTTTATAGCTGTTATGCAAGTATCCTTAGACTTGAGATCACCAAAGTTATCTTAAGTAGCAAGTGGTATACTTTGACTCCATAACTGATTAATTCCAACTGCGAATGAACATAGTTAGGAGGTTGGATATATCATGACCTACTTGAAGATATTTGAGTGATTGACAAAGGATTCACCATCCCAGATTTATTAAGGAAATTTATCTTGCATGATTCTATAATTGCCTTATTCAGAGAATCTCTGGCTAGAGTAATATGGCAAGATGGATAGAGATCCATGAAGGACATTTTGGGAACAATGGTTAAATTAATAGAACATATATAATTAGATTTATATGAGTTGACAGAAATCCATACTCAAAATCTAATTGAGATAAGAGTGGTGAAAGGAGTAATTGTACGATAACTGTTTCTATGGAAGGGTATAGTCAAACCACTTGACTTTCCTGACATTTGGGTAGTCATGAAGTCTAGCTAGAGGCCGCTCATGATTTTTATAATAGTGTATTATAAATATCAATAAGGATTGATAAATTGATTTAAAGAAGTTTAAATCAAGTGAGTTTTGAATAGAACTCACAATTACATATTATACTGCCAATATAGACAGGAACCCAATAGGTCACACACATATAGAGAAAAGGATAAAGTAGTAAAATGACAAGGATAATAATATTTGATATTATTATGGGGATAGAGAAGTGAACAAGAGAATAGAACAAGAGAATAATTAATTAAAAAGTTAAATTAATTATGATCAAGTAAAATTGTTCGCAGAAATTTTTAGAAATGTTCTGTAAAATGGACCTAATTAAAATAATATATTTTATAATTAATTATTATTGGACTATAAGTGTTATAGGGCTGATATAATAATTAATAGATCCATTGGAGGAATTAAAGAGGCCCAAAGAAGTGAAGTTGGCACAGAAACCCTCTAGAGGAAGGGTTACACGCTAACTACAAACAGAAGACCTTAGAGGCCTAATTATTGGACCAAAATAAATTAAATATATTTAATAAGTGTTATGGAGCCTACATATTTAATTTGGTTGGATTTGAAATTTATTTGGGTAATTAAATTCAAGTATATGTACAAAGGGCCTAGTTTGTGGGTTTTGTACATAGTCTTTTGTGAAAGGGCTTAAATTGGATTTCATTGAGCCCAAATAAATTATTAATAATTCCAGAAGCCCAATTAATAATTCTCCAGAAATTTTAAAGAGACCAATCCTATTATTTGGATTTTTAATCTAACTATAAAAATCCAAGTGATAGGGTTTTAGGGTTAAGTGTGAACAATTAAGAGAAAACATTTTCTCTCTTTTCTCTCAACCCTAGCCGCCACTCCCCTTGCTAGCATATAGGGAATTTCATCCAGTCCTTGTTCTCTTCCTTTATTGGTTCATTCAATCCTTCTCTAGTGTGGATTACTCGTTAGAGGTGTTCAATTTTGGACACTGTGGTTTGCGACAACCCGGTGAGAAGGAAAATCAACTATACAACAAATATCAAAGGTGATTTTTCTTATTCACGTTAATATGTATATTGTAAATTCATGGAAATATCATATCTGTTGGTTAAAAATTTTAAATTCCGCTTATGTATGAGATGCATGTAACCGATAAATTCCAATATGGTATCAGAGCCTTGGTTTTGCCATGAATCTATAATTCTTTATTTTTCTGCGAAATAAGTTTTATTTTTTAGTTATTTATTTCATGAACTTTAAAATATTATATTTTATTGTTCATGAATGATAAATATTAATTTCTGGATATATGTGATCAAATATATAAAACGAAAAATAAAAACGATTCTTTTGAGAAAAGAATCATAGAGAATGGCATGAATGGCTTTTATTTTTCAATAATGTTTAGGGGCTGTTCTAAATTAATTTTTTATTGATCCACTCTAAGATTATTTTGATGATAATTTATGTGTTTAATATGTGATATTAAGCCATAGGATCAAAAAAATTAAAATCGAACAAGTTTTGTATGAAAACTAGTTTAGTCGAAAAGTTCGATAAATTGGTGTTCTTTGTATGTTCTTGGTTGTTCTTGGTGTGTTCATGTTTATAACGATTTTTAATCTTCTAAATATGATATATCTGATATATTAATGTGTTTTTAATTAATTGGATTAATTAAAATTTGCCTTAAATTAATTGGATTAATTTTAATTCATTAAAACCACTTAATGGGCTTAATTATGTTTACTGAATTGATTTAAATTAGTGAATGACTTGGTGTGCCCAAGGAGCTGATTTAAATTAAATATTATAAACTATAATTAAGTTTATTAATGGATTTTAATGGCTAGAGTGGGTTTGGCTCATTCCAAAAGGCCCAAATGGTCCAATAGACACAAAACTAGTTTGTGTGTGAAAACATTTTAGGATTTTATTGTGTGGGTTTCGGCCAACCCTTGTTTTAAGCCCAAAATTAAGTTTTTAATTATTTAATATGATTAATTAATTAATAATCAATTGGATTGATAATTAAGGCAAGAACACTTGCATGCAAAAAGGTTTCCTAAAATGAAAGTTTCCAAAATGGAAAAAGTTTTCTAATTTGATCACATTATTAAAATAACTCAAAAGTATGTTTCAAGAGTTGAAACAAAGTTAGTAATCCATTATATTTTTTAATTTATGCATTAGAAATGCATATAAGGGTGTATGATGGGCATGATGAATAGTTATGGACAAGGCCCAATGTGATTGAGCATTATGCATGTTTTGGCCTAATGAGGATTTTCATGTCCAGGCCACTTGTTTTCGATTTGTATTTCTTTTTCAAATTGTAATATGTAATTAGATTACTTAGATTAGAATTAGAGATAGAGATGGAGACCACTATCAAGGAGCAAGATGGGCCGGATGGAAATCCAACAAGTTCGAAGATAATGTAATTATTTTTACTTGTTTGAATCATGCATACTACCTAAGTGTGACCTTTTGATTTCCCTTTTGGCTCGGGGAAATCAATGTAGTAAAGTCCATAATTATACCATATTTGTATACTTATATTTATGTGATAGATATAAGATGCCTACCAATGTATGCCAACCATGTATGATGAGACTTAATTAACTAAAACCCTCAAACAAATACTAAGTTATATAAGCCTTCCATTAATTTGAGGAGAACTAGAGTTCTTTATAGTGTGGGTTGTTGACCATAGTCAAGCTCACATTATATCGAGTATGTTTAAATCTAATTAAATGGGTCATCTTAGCTAGCCCATTAGCTTGTTGACCAAAGTCAAGGCTAATGGTTCTAGAGGCAAGATTAGGGAATGCATATATGATATGCATGTATCAAGAGTTGATAACCTAATGATCTAATAGTTATGTAGAGACACAATTGGTATAGAGATACCTACCGTTCAAGGGTATGGAGTTTGGCTTGTTGACCACAATCAAGGTTAAATTACATATCAAGGATTGGATATTGGCCCACTAAGAAAACCATCGGGTTTTCTCAGATTGTATAGTAAGGGCTATTAATTCGCAATAAAATAGTGGGAGTAAATGTATTAATTAAAGACCTAATTAATGCATACATATATATAAACATACTCTCATGTATTTTCTTTTTCACATCTAGGTCATTGATAAATGTGAATTATATATAGTTTTTGATATGTTTTTAGTTTTGTTATTTAGTTATTTTGATTTTATTTAGGTTAGATTAGAGTTAATTTGTTAAAGTTTATTTTTTTAGGTTAATTTCATGTTTTTTTTTTTGTTTTCAGGTTAGAATTGATATAAAAAGGCTTAAATTGCAAAAAAGACAAAGTTTAGGGTCAAAAATGCAAACATGAATAATTGATGCAAGACAATTGAGCTTTCAATCCAGAGCCTTTACACATGACCACATGAAATCACTGAAGAAATATACCCGTGACCACGTGAAGGAATGAAGGATGAAGAGCCGTGACCATGTGGAGGAATGAAGGATGAAGAGCCGTGGCCATGTTAAAGACCAAAAGGAGAAACCAAGCATGTACACATGACCACGTGGATTCCAAGTGAAGGACCACACGTGGTCACGTGTGAAGGAAGACTTAATGTACCCGTACCCACGTGTTCAAATACAAAGGAGAAGGGCGTGGCCACGTGATGGCAATTCCCACTTCGCGAAGGATTTTCGAACTTCCTATTTTGGGCAGAAATTACTTCCTATTTGATTCTAAGAGTTTGAGAAGGAATCCACGTCTTCTTTTTCCTATAAATAGCTAGCTGAAACACAGAAAAAAGGAGAGGAACCTTAGAATTAAGCATTATTTTCTTTAGTTTGTTTTTACGTTACTTAGCTTTCACTATTTTCTTCAACACTTTGTTTTAATTTTAAGAATGGTTTGTGAGTAGTTTTCTTTAACTTTTACTAAAGGATTCTTGAATCCTTAACTTGTGTTGTTATGACTTAAAGTTGTCCTTCAATTCAATGCAAGTTGATTATTTTTTGGTTCTTAAACAGAGTCTTGTCTTTACTCAAATTTAAGTTGATTGTTAACTTGATTAAGCATTGGTTAATTAATTGGTTTAAGTTGATTAATGACTTGCATGCTCTTAGGTTAATTTATTTGGATTAATGCATGATTATAATCTGAATAAGCTACAATTGTGTGTTGATTTAAGTAAGTTAAGATTGAGAAAAGTGTAACCAAGAATAGGTGAAAGTTAAATCTCTTGAAAAAGGCTTTAATAGACATCTAGGAGAGTTAATTTAGTTCTTTCTGCTAAGTGTTAAGTTTATTTGAATAAGAAAATTTTGATGCTTGGAATGATAATCTTGAATAAAGTTATCTGGGTTTATTAAGCTGAATTCTCCATAATCACTTGTATGTTTTCTTTTAATTAAGTCATAGCAATATTGATTAACGTGTATAGTCCTTTAGTGAAAGTTGTTTTTAATATTGATTTTCACCTCATTCAATTTACTTGCTTTCAACAGTTCTCTTCTTTACTTTAGCTCTTTCAATTGTTTTATTTTGGTTTTAAATTATTGTTTTTAGTTTTAATTCTTCAATCATCACAAATTTGGGATTTCTCTTCTTTCTTTTACACACAAAAATTGGTTTTGAAATTGAAATAGCACATACAAGCACAAGTTTCCCTTGGGTTCGATATTTCGGGTCATAATCTTATTTTCCTATATTACTAGCCTGTCTAGTACACTTGCTAGACACCAGTCAAGTTTTTGGCGCCGTTACCGGGGATACGTTGGTGTTTGTTTATTTATTTTTATTATAAAGTTATTTTTGTGTGTTTTTCTTCTCTTCTTCATCTATTTTCTTATTTTCTTTTTGGGTGACTAGTGGTTTATAGTGAGAGACAATGCCATCCTACCATTAGACCCTGAAATTTAAAAGGACCTTTCATAGGATTAGAAGGTTAAGAGGCAACATGAATGACCCAGAAATAGAACAACCTATGAATGATCCACCACTTAGGATCGAAGAGCAACACATACCCCACCAAGCTCCCGGAAATGGGTATAGACCTAGAACTATTAGGGATTATGCTATCCCTAGGTGGAATGAAGAACATAGAACTATTAGGATTCCTCACCAGCAACCCTTTGAGATTAAACCCGCTACCATCACTATGGTACAAAGAAACCAACTTTTGGGTTCGGACATAAAGGATCCTACACAACATTTGGATATTTTCTTAAAAGTGAGTGACACTGTGAAAATTCCTAATGTATCGACTGATGCAATTAGGTTGAAACTCTTCCCATTTACCCTCATAGGAAAAGCTAGGGATTGGCTACAAATGCTACCAAATCAATCCATCCATTCTTGGCAACAAATGCAAGAAAAATTTCTTTGCAAGTTCTTCCCACCTACTAAGACTACCCTCATTAGGAAACGAATTAGTGACTTCTAGCAATTTTATGAGGAGCCATTCCATGAAGCATGGGAAAGATTTAGGAGACTTTTAAAAAGTTGTCCACATCATGAAGTTCATGTTTTTCTACTAATGCATATGCCCATCCATCAACAAGATCTTTGCTAGATACAGCCTCAAATGGTAGTTTCATGAACCAAATTCCCGAAGATGCATTTTTGCTTCTTGATGAGATGGCCATCAATGATGCTCAATGGGCAACCTCTAGAGCAACTCAAAAGAAATAGGGAGTTCATAACATTGATGAAGTAGCCATGTTAAAAGCTCAATTAGAATTAATGGAAAAAAGACATTTAAAAGAAATAAATGAGCTTAAAGCTAAAAATATTTATATGCTATCTAATGAAGTTGATTCTTATGCAGGAATTTCAGGACCTTTGGGAATGAAGAATAATGAAGGAATGGTAGAAGAAGTAAATGCCTTAAATCCATATGGCAACACTTATAATCCGGGATGGAGAAGCCATCCAAATTTTTCATGGAGGGAAGGTAACCAAGGTTCTTCTTCTAACCCTAATCCTAGACCTCAATTTAACCATAATCAACCTCCCAATAATCAACTTCCATACCAAAACCAAGCTCCACCACATTATCCAAACCAATACCCATCACAATCATACCACCAACCACCCGGTTTTCAAAAATCTCAACCTATCCCTCCTCAAGAAAAGAAATCGAACATTGAAGAAATGATTGCAAAATTTATGGCCTCCCAAAATTTAATTTTAGCTAGCCAAGAAACTAGATGGAAATCGCAAGATATTTGGATGAGGAACCAAGAGGCATCCATTAGGAATCTAGAAAACCAAATGGGGCAACTTGCTAGTTCTTTATCTAACCGAACTCAAGGGATATTTCCATCCAATGTAGACCGAAATCCAAAGGAGGAAACCAAAGCAATCACATTAAGAATGGGAAAGAGCTAGAGAAGACTGAAATTGGTAAGAATTCTTCCCCAAGGGTTGAACCGTCAACGGAGGTAATTAATTCGAACTCAGAAAATACTGAAAAAGTATCTCCTACGGTTGAGAAGGATAAAGGTAAGGAAAAACTTTTTTTTACTATTCTTGATGAATCTCAATTACCATTTCCTATTCTAGCTAGAAAAGAGAAACAAAATGAACAATTGAGTAGATTTTTAGATATGTTTAAGAAGCTACATATAAATTTACCATTTTCTGAAGCTTTGTTACACATGCCTAAATATGATAAATTTATGAAAGAATTGTGCACTAATAAGAAAAAGCTAGAAGGCATAGGAACAGTTCAATTATTCGGTAATTGTAGTGCCATATTAACCACAAAAATTTCTGAAAAATTAGAAGATCCCGGTAGTTTTACATTGCCTTGTGAACTAGGAGGAAATTTTGTTGGGCATGCTTTATGTGATTTGAGTGCTAGTATTAACTTGATGCCTTATTCAATTTGCAGGAAATTGAATCTAGGTGATTTGAAGGAAACTCGAATGATGCTTCAATTGGCGAATAGATCGGTGAAAAGGCCAAAAGGAATCATTGAGGACTTATTGGTGAAAGTCGGAAATTTTATCTTTCCGGTTGATTTTGTGGTCATGGACATGAAAGAAGATAGGAAGGTGCCATTAATTATGGGGAGGCCATTCTTGAACACAGTAAGAGCACTAATCGATGTTCATGGGCAAACAGTCACTTTGAGATTCAATGAGGAGAAAATGAGTTTCAATGTCGATAAAATTTTAAAACACCCCTCGTATGATTTTGAAGAGTCCATTTATTTTGTTGATGAAATTTAAGAATGTGTCAACACAACATAAGAGGAAATTATTCTTAACGATGAGCTTCAAAGTTGTTTAATACACCCCAAGGAAATGGAAGAGTTGGAAGTAAAGGAGATGAAGTTGGTACAAAATCTGGAACAAGAGCATAGTGAAGATAATGAAACGAAGGATGAACCATTCCCTCCTAAGGGAGATTCTAAACTTAAAACACTTCCGTCTCATTTGAAATATGTATTTTTAAGTGATAAGGCTGATCCGATAATTATTTCATCTTTATTGACAGGGTTGGAAGAAGAAATGCTCATTGAAATTCTCAAGAAGCACAATGGAGCAATTGATTGGGCAACATCCGACTTGAAAAGGATTAGTCCTAGCTATTGCACACATCACATACCCATGGTGGAAAATTTTAAGCCGATAGTGCAACCTCAATGGAGGCTCAATGAACTCGATAAAATCCAACAATGGTTATATGATAATGCTGTACTTTATAAAGAAAAGACCAAACGATGGCATGACAAGCATTTAAGGGTAAAAGATTTTGTTCCGGGAATGTTAGTACTTCTTTATAATAGTCATCTTCATTTGTTTCCAAGAAAACTTAAATCGAAGTGGCTTGGACCATATCAAGTGATGTCAAGCAGTAATTTTGGTGTAGTGACAATTAAAAGCTTAAAGGATGGACGTGAATTTACAGTCAATGGTCATCGACTCAAACCATACCAAATCAGAGAACAAGAGTTTGCTGAAGCAACCATGGTTCTTCAAGATACTTAAAAAATGGTTTGGAGAGTCTAGCTGGAGACTCTAAAAACTCAGAACTTCAAATTTCTATCTCTTTTATATTTCCAGTCAAATTTTGTGTTTTTTGCATTTTTGTGTGTTTGTGTGTTTTGATTCATGAAAAAAGTACATTAACAAGGTTTTAAAATGAAGACATATTTTTCCTGGAAAAGAATTGGTGTTTTCAAAGCTTGAAATGGCAAAATTAGTGTATTTGTTTCAAAAAAAATGCAATGGAGGTAGAAAAAAATGCATGTACACGTGACCACGTGTGGCTTTCCCTTAGCCATCACGTGGCCACGGGTTGCTGCACTATCCCAAGATTAGTTAACAGACGTGACCACGTGTATTTCACAAGAGAACTTCACGTGGCCACGCTTGAAGTTACTGTCCTATCTTCTAAACATCACGTGGCCACACATATTTCAAAAGAAACAATCACGTGGCCACGGCTTAAGTCACTGGCATTCCATTTTTAATTCATGTGACCACATGAAATTCAAGAGTAACCATCACGTGGCCATGCATGCACAAGGAACAAAGGCACAGGTGACCACGTGTGGTTCTTCCCATGAACTTCATGTGGCCACGTCTCACACTTTTGCCTTATAAACACTTCACGCGATTTTGTTTGCTTCTTCTTCATTTCATTTTTGCTCTCAAACCGTGCCTACATCTCACTAACACAAATTTCACCCGTGACCACGGATTTTTCACTCATCACCAATCATCACCATCTCCGACCACCATTTGCTCTCTCTCTTTGTCATTTTTTTCTCTCTCCTACCTATCATCTCTTCTTTTTCCACACATTCTCCACTAAACTAGGGTTTTTCACAACTCACACACACTACTTCAATTTGGTGTTGTATTTTGGTTCAGTTCTCATCTTCAAGTAAGTATCTACTCTCCTTGCTTCTTATTTGTCATTTCCATATCATTCATTTCATTATTTTGTGCCTTATTGCTTATGAATGTTTTGTTTTGAGGTTACTTTGCACTTAACATTTTGTTGTCATGTTAATTCCTTTTGTCTCTTTGGATGTTTATGAGTCTTACATGCATGCCATAGATGCTTGGTATGCAATTAGGTAATGAACAATCTTTGTTATGATCTTTAAATTGATACTCAAACTTGTGCCCACAACATGCTCGATGAAATGCACCAATGAGTTTTTCTTTCAAAACATTTAACTTTCACTCTTTGGATAGCATGTTTATGATTTGCATTGATGTTGTACAACCTAGTTCACTTCCTGCAAGATTGATTCATGACTTTATTCGTGCATAATAGGCATTATTTTGACATATTCTTTGTGCTCAACCGTTGAATACATGTTATGCCTATCATTTTTATCTTCACCTATATACAGTGAATTATTGCTGTCAATTTTTCATTTCATCCAAGTATGCTTTGGTTCATTCAATGCATGATTCATGTGCTTGCACCTTAGTATATTTTGGGTTATGAATTGACACTTACATTATGTTTTTCTTTCTTTTTAGTGGCACCTCGAAGGACCAAATATCTTGATGTAGCAAGTTCTTTCGGTGTACGCATTCCGTCATATGTGGACAAGGCTAAGATCAATAAATTTGACTACTTCAGCAAGTGTACCTATGTCCAGCCCGCTTATCTAAGTCAATTATTTCTCAATGTTCCGGTTGGAAATCTATGGGATCATGATATAGAACCATTGATCCAAAATATTGGCTAGCAGCAGTTCATTGCAAAGAAACTGAAAGTATATCCAGATATGGCATGGGATTTTCTATATTCTTTTGAATGCTACTTTAAGAGAGATGCGGAGGATGGTACAATCGATTTTAAGCTTGGTAAGAAAGGATATTCCTTGACTTTCAGTCAGTTTTCTGAAATTTTAGGATTTGTGTCAAATGGCCCAACTGAATTGAAAGATGCATCCCCTGTGGAGAATTGGGAACGAATCAAGGATCTTGAATTAGATGAGCCATGGGTAGGGGGATAATACAAGGTCTATGCTTTACGGAATCATGCATTAAGAATCATTCACCGATTTTTGGCAAAGAGTATGTACAACAATTTGAAGAATGCAAGCACTATTAGTGTGTCTCAAGCAATGGTTCTCTGATGCATGATAGATGGCATAGCAATCAATGGAGCAGGAATTATAGCAGCTCGAATTAAAGAATTGCAGAAAATGCGAGGACATATGGATACTATTTCCATTGGATGGATAGCTACAGTGATGGCAATTGCAGTTGAACATTCGAGTTATGGAGACTCACTTCTAGTAGAATTACCTTGCATTGATAACAAGATGCTCAAGCGGATGAAAATTTTGATTCTTAGTCCTCGAGCTCATTGGGAAACCCGGGAGGAATACCTAAGAGAGAACAATATTCAAATTAAGGAGCAGTAGGAGGAACCAAATGAGGAGTATATTGCCACAGTTGTGCCTTCCCCCATCAATGAACCTACAACACCTGAATGGGAAGGTCCATTTAATCAATTAAGTAGCCGTTTGGATGCTCAACAAATTAGGCTAGATCAAATGCAAGGAAGATTGGACATGCTTCGGATACTGTGATGGTGGGCAATAGGACTGTTGAGCATTTTATCCACCACTTTTGGTTGCGGTTTCCTCCACCTCTGCCTCCATCGAAATAGATCATCATTTGCTGTGGACAGCAAAATTTTGAGGAGGGGGTAGCCTCCTTTCAGGGAGTTTGTCTTTAACTTTTCTTTTTCTTTTTCATGAATCGGGTTTTGTTTTATGTGTTGTGTTTTGTTTTCTTTTATTTTGTTTTCTTTGTAAGTTTGTTTGTTTTCTTAAGTATGTAAAACTTATTGAAGACTTATGTAGTTCACCTTTTCACTTAGTTTGCATGATAACTTAGTTTGCCCTAGTTGACTTCAAAACTTTGAACAAATTTAGCTTGGATATGGAATATGCATGTTTTTGAGCCTTTGCATAGCAAGAGAACATCTATGTTGTTCAATAAATCTTTGGATAGGTAAATCTTCAGCTTGATAAATATTTGTTAGTTTCCAAATTCTTGAAAGCACTTAGGCCAATTCTTGACTTAAAGAAAAATCAATACAATGAAGTAGTGAAGTAAGGAAATTTAGAGCACTAGAACCTTCCCCATCACCCTTCAAAGCACATGAATAACTCAAACAACTTAGAAAATGATCTAGGCAATAATTTTTTTTTATAAACTCTCTTAAAGACTTTTTGTCCTACCTTGATGAAATTGTCCTTTGTTAAGCCATTTTGAGCCTAATGAGGTATGCTTAAGGTGTACCATTAATATTTTCTTATTATACCTAATGTTTTAACCATATAACCTAAAAAGCTTTTATTTCACCTTTTGGAATTTACCACTTTAAGATTAAATGGATATGTGAGGAGATTAAAAGTTCTATTGGGTTTAGCAAGAAAGTCTTATCAAGTAAGGAAACTACCTTATGTACCTTGAGATTATTAGAAGTAACTTGTGAATGCTAGTTTCTTGATTAAAAAAAATAGAAAAACGTTTGAAGTTTGAGAAAAGAAAAAAAAAGAAAGAAAAAGAGAGCTAGGAAATATGAAAAAAATATAAGTGTGGGGTAGTACAAGAAAAAACATAATGACTTCTTGGTAAAGGGCATATTATCTCTTAAAAGAAAGTTTGAAAGTGAGGCAAGAATGAGCAAAATATGTTGATGAAGTTATTGGGGTTTAGTATTCTATTTTATCTTAGAGTGGCTATCCATTTTGATTATCTTTAATCCATCTTTGTTAACCAATACCTTAGCCCCATTACAACCTTTGAAAGAACTAAGTGATTTTAAGTTTGTTTTGAGTTGTTTAGCGGAGATGACCTACGAGTTTCGGTGCTAAAGGAGAGGCCTATTGTGTTTCTAGAGTTTCAAGCGCGAAATCGGGTGTATGCTTATGCATTCATTTATTATATACTTCATTATCTAGTTGTGTTGATGTTTTGATTTTCAAAATTGCTTAAAATGATTTGGTCTTGGACACACTCAAGGAAGCTAAATCATATTCTCTTGTTTAAAGTTGATCTATTTGGAGATTATATTAAGTGTTTTTGTTAGAATGCTAAGTTTGGTTTTGAAATTGCGTATCTTTGTACAAGTTTGATGGTTTTGAAGGTGGAATTGTTCTAATTTGCTTGAGGGAAAGCAAGGTTTAAGTGTGGGGTATTTGATAAGTGTGAATTATATATAGTTTTTTATATGCTTTTAGTTTTGTTATTTAGTTATTTTGATTTTATTTAGGTTACATTAGAGTTAATTTGTTAAAGTTTATGTTTTTTAGGTTAATTTCATGTTTTGTTTGGTTTTCAGGTTAGAATTGATATAAAAAGGCTTAAATTGCAAAAAGGGCAAAGTTTAGTGTTAAAAATGCAAATATGAAGAATTGATGCGAGACAATTGAGCTTTCAGTCCAGAGCCTTTACACGTGACCACGTGAAATCACTGAAGCAATATACCCGTAGCCACGTGAAGGAATGAAGGATGAAAAGTCGTGGCCATGTGAAGGAATGAAGGATGAAGAGCCGTGGCAATGTGAAAGACCAAAAGGAGAAACCAAGCATGTACACGTGACCACGTGGATTCCAAGTGAAGGACCACACGTGGCCACGTGTGAAGGAAGACTTCATGTACCCGTGCCCACGTGTTCAAATACAAAGGAGAATGGCGTGGCCACGTGATGGCAATTCCCACTTCGCGAAGGATTTTCGAACTTCCTATTTTGGGCAGAAATTACTTCCTATTTGATTCTAAGAGTTTGAGAAGGAATCCACGTCTTCTTTTTCCTATAAATAGCTAGCTAAAACATAGAAAAAAGGAGAGGAACCTTAGAATTAAGCATTATTTTCTTTAGTTTGTTTTTACGCTACTTAGCTTTCACTGTTTTCTTCAACACTTTGTTTTAATTTTAAGAATGGTTTATGAGTAGTTTTCTTTAACTTTTACTAAAGGATTCTTGAATCCTTAACTTGTATTGTTATGATTTAAAGTTGTTCTTCAATTCAATGCAAGTTGATTATTTCTTGGTTCTTAAACAAAGTCTTGTCTTTACTCAAATTTAAGTTGATTGTTAACTTGATTAAGCATTGGTTAATTAATTGGTTTAAGTTGATTAATGACTTGCATGCTCTTAGGTTAATTTATTTGGATTAATGCATGATTATAATCAGAATAAGCTCTAATTGTGTGTTGATTTGAGTAAGTTAAGATTGAGAAAAGTGTAACCAAGAATAGGTGAAAGTTAAATCTCTTGAAAAAGGCTTTAATAGACATCTAGAAGAGTTAATTCAGTTCTTTCTGCTAAGTATTAAGTTTATCTGAATAAGAAAATTTTGATGCTTGGAATGATAATCTTGAATAAAGTTATCTGGGTTTATTAAGCTGAATTCTCCATAATCACTTGTATGTTTTCTTTTAATTAAGTCATAGCAATATCGGTTAAGGTGGATAGTCCTTTAGTGAAAGTTGTTTTTGATATTGATTTTCACCTCATTCAATTTACTTGCTTTCAATAGTTCTCTTCTTTACTTTAGCTCTTTCAATTGTATTATTTTAGTTTAAAATTATTGTTTTTAGTTTTAATTCTTCAATCATCACAAATTTGGGATTTCTCTTCTTTCTTTTACACACAAAATTTGGTTTTGAAATTGAAATAGCACATACAAGCACAAGTTTCCCTTGGGTTCGATATTTTGGGTCATAATCTTATTTCCCTATATTACTAGCCTATCTAGTACACTTGCTAGACACCGGTCAGTCATCATCATAAGCACATCAAACTTTAATATACGATCAATCTTGGATAACAAGCTGGTTGGTAGCAACTATTCTGACTTGATCAGGCAAGTGAGAATTGTTCTTAGAGCTAAAAAGATCCTTTATGTCTTGGATAAAGATCCACCACCACTTCCATTAGATGATGCCATTGATGATATCAAAGGCACTTATCGAAAATACATGGAGGATAGTGAAGCAGCAGTATGTCTGATGCTGGGTGCTATGCCTTGGAGCTTCAGAAGCAACATGAGATGATGGATGCTAGAACCATCATTTTGCATCTAGAAGAGCTTTATTTTTCTCAGGCTAGAACTGAGCAATATGAGATTGCTCGAGCTCTATTTAGCTGCAAAATGGTGGAAGGCACTTCGGCTGCTACTCATGCATTGAAGATGTATGGGTATATTGAGAATTTGAGTAGACTTGGCTATGTAATGGATAATGATCTATACATAGATTTAATCATGTACTCGTTGGCTCTAAGTTATGCACCTTTCGTACTTAACTTCAACATGAACAAGATCCAAGTATCCATTCCTAAGTTAATCAATATGCTCAAAACAGTTGATGGATCCTTCAAGAAGGATCCAAAAGGTGTCATGGTTGTCACTTCTGCTAAAGGCAAGAAGCAGAAGAAGAAGATAACCAAGGTACAGCCAAAGAATGGTGGGATCTCTAAGAAAATGGTTGCCAAGAAAGAGAATCTCAAAGGAACTTGCTTCCATTGTGGAAAAGATGGTCATTGGAAGCATAACTACAAGGCCTATCTAGATTCTCTCAAGGAGAAGAAGCAAGTTGATGCTTTTACTTTAGGTATTCATATGATTGAAATTAATACTTATTCTATTGCTTCAAAACAATCTTGGGTATTAGATACCAAATGTGGATCTCATTTGTGTAATTATCTACAGGGGCTTAGAAGCTTTAGAAGAGTTGGAAAGGCAGAAATATGTTTGCAGTCAGCTACTAAACAAAACATCTCTACAACAGTTGTGGGGACTTACTATTTGCCTCTTCCAAGTGGATTAATATTGGAATTAAATAATTGTTATTATGTTCCAGCTTTATCCAAAAGTATTATTTCTTTCAGTCGTTTATTGAACGATTATGACATTTCTTTAAAAGACAAGTGTTATTACATTTTTAAGAACAATATGTTTTATGAAAAAGCTATCATTGAGAATGGCATATTTGTTCTTGATTTAATTAAAGAAGTGCATAATGTGGATACAAAGAGAATGATACAAGATAATCTAAATACCTCATACTTATGGCATCGTCGTTTAGGACATATAAATGAGAAATGCATGACCAAATTACACAAGTCAGGTGATTTGGGATCATTTAATTATGAATCATTTGATACATGTGAATCTTGTTTATTGGGAAAAATGACAAAAGCTCCCTTTATTGGTAAAGGAGAACGAGCTAAAATGGTTTTGGACTTAATACATTAAGATGTATGTGGTCCAATGACTACACATGCCAGAGAAGGTTACTCTTACTTAATTACTTTCATTGATGATTATTTTAGGTTTGGATACATCTATCTAATGAAATATAAATTAGAAGCATTTGAAAAGTTCAAAGAATTCAGAAATGAAGAAGAGAAACAACTTGGCAAGAGTATTAAAACACTTAGATCAGATCGAGGTGGAGAATACTTATGCCAAGAATTTCAAGATTATCTTATAGATAATGAGATTTTATCTCAATGGACTCCACCATATACACCACAACACAATGGTGTATCTGAGAGGAGAAATCGAACACTATTAGATATGGTCAATCCATGATGAGCCGAGCAGACTTGCCCAAGTCCTTTTGGGGATATACACTAGAAACTATTGTTTATGTGTTAAACAGAGTTTCTAGTAAATCGGTTGATGTTACTCCATATGAGATGTGGAATAACAAGAAATCCACACTTTCTCATATGAAAGTATGGGGTTGTCCTGCTTATGTGAAGAGGACAGTGTCAGACAAACTAGATGTTAAGTCTGAAAAATGTTTATTTATGGGATATCTAAAAGAAACATTTGGATATTATTTCTATCATCCCTTAGAACATAAGGTATTTGTTTCAAGGCATGCTATCTTCTTGGAAAGAGAATTTCTCCTACGAGAGGACAGTGGGAGTAAATTTGAACTTGAAGTCCAAGACCCATAAATAAAAGTAGATCAACCGATTGAACTCGAGATTAAATTTCATAATGATGAGATTACAATTGAACCTGATTATACACAAAATCCTAGAAGATCTACTAGGATGCATTCTATCCCTGTGAGATATGGATTTCACATTGATAAGGATAGAGGCATAACTGTTGTAGAGGACAATGAGCCTACAAGCTATCAAGAAGTTTTGAACAGTTCAGAATGTGATTTATGGCTTAAGGCTATGTAGTCTGAAATGGACTCCACGTATGAGAATAAAGTATGGACTTTAACTCAACCACCTGAAGGGATAAAACCCATAGGTTGCAAATGGGTCTTCAAAAAAAAGACCGACATGGAAGGTAATGTAGTTACCTATAAAGCTCGCTTAGTAGCAAAAGGCTAATTCATCAAAAAGAAGGCATTGACTATGATGAAACCTTTTCTCCTGTAATGATGCTTAAGTCTATAAGAATACTTTTAGCCATTGCAGCTCATTATGATTATGAGATTTGGCAAATGGATGTGAAGACAGCTTTCCTAAATGGAAATCTGACCGAGGATGTGTATATGACACAACCAGAAGGGTTCATATCAGGAAATGGCGAAAAGGTATGCAAGCTTTAAAGATCCATTTATAGATTGAAGCAAGCCTCTAGGAGTTGGAACATACGACTCAATGAGACAATCAAAGAGTTTGGTTTCTCACAGAATGAAGATGAACCTTGTGTGTATAAAAGGGTCAGTGGGAGTGCAATTGTCTTCCTGGTTCTACATGTGGATGACATATTGATCATGGGAAATGACATTTCTCTTCTCCAATTTGTTAAAATATGGTTATCCAAGCATTTCTCCATGAAAAACCTTAGAGAAGCATCTTATATTCTAGGAATAAGGATCTAAAGAGATAGATCCAATAGGTTGCTAGGTATTTCTCAAAGTACATATATAGATAAAGTATTGAAGAGGTTCAATATGGATCTCTCTAAGAAAGGGTTTATACCCATGGTGCATAGGAAATACCTTTCTAAGTCTATGTGTCCGCAGACACTAAAGGATAAAGAGAGCATGAATATAATACCATATGCATTTGCAATTGGTTCTATCATGTATGCTATGTTATGTACACATCCAGATATAGCATTTGCTTTGAGTGTCACAAGCAGATTCCAATCCAATTTTGGAGAGGAACACTGGGCAGCTATCAAGAATATCCTTAAGTACTTGAGAAGGACTAAGGATATATTCTTGGTATATGGAGAGGGCAGTTTGGAAGTAAATGGGTATACAAATGCCAACTTTCAATCTAACAAGGATGATTGTAAATTACAGTCTGGTTATGTGTTCATAATGGGAGGAGGGGCATTTAGTTGGAAGAGTTCCAAACAAGAAACAACTTCTGATTTCATGACGGAAGTTGAGTACATTGCTGCTTTGGAAGCAGCCAAAAAAGCAGTCTGGATCAAAAAGTTCATATCTGAACTAAGAGTGGTACCTAGCATTGTTGATCCAATTCCTCTATATTGTGACAACAATGGAGCCATTGCGCAAGCAAAAGAACCACAGTCTCATCAGCGATCCAAGCATGTTCTCAGATGCTACCATCTCATAAGGGAAATAGTAGCTAGAAATGATGTGAAAATAGAAAGGGTCCCCATAGATGATAATGTGGTGGATCCCCTCACTAAAGCACTTTCCCAAATTAAGCACGATCACCATATAAGTAGCATGGGTCTAAGACAGATGAGTGATTGGCTCTAGTGCAAGTGGGAGATTGTTAGAGAGTATGCCCTAGAGCCTATGTGAAAGGGATGTATTTCATATTTATGAATTTATATTCTTAATAAAAGGCATTATTCATTTATTAATTCTATGTTTAAATACATGAGTTTGTAAATCTTAAATTAATAAATGAAGTCCTTGATATTATAAACACAGTACAAAGGCAATCATGAAAGTGTTCATGATATGAGGTGTTTATTGCATGCAAATGTGTTAATATCTAAATATCCCTAGTCATAGAATTAACAAGACATGACTTTTTTAATTTGGACAGACTAGCACATGTTATGCTTCTTGAATGGTTCAAGCAGTGGTTCTCATAACTGTGATTATGGAAGATAATTAAAGCTAATATGTGGATGCTTGTTAGAAGAAAAAGTTTATTGGAGACCTGCAAAGAGAATCCTCACATGGATATTAAATCTATATCAGTAAGGAATCTCTTCATAGCGGTTGTGCAAGTATCCTTAGACTTGAGATCACCAAAGTTATCTTAAGTAGCAAGTGGTATACTTTGACTCCATAACTGATTACTTCCAACTGGGGGTGAACATAGTTAGGAGATTGCCTATATCATGACCTACTTGAAGACAGTTGAGTGATTGACAAAGGATTCACCATCCCATATTTATTAAGGGAAGTTATCTCGCATGATTCTATAATTGCCTTGTTCAGAGAATCTCTGGCCAGAGTAATATGCCAAGATGGATAGAGATCCATAAAGGAAATTTTGGGAACAATGGTTAAATTAATAGAACATACATAATTAGATTTATATGAGTTGACAGAAATCCATACTCAGAATCTAATTGAGATAAGAGTGGTGAAAGGATTAATTGCACGATAACTGATTCTATGGAAGGTATAGTCAAACCACTTGACTTTCCTGACATTTGGATAGTCATGATGTCTAGCTAGAGGCCGCTCATGATTTTTATAATAGTGTATCATAAATGTCAATAGGGATTGATAAAATTATTTAAAGAAGTTTAAATCAAGTGAGTTTTGAATAGAACTCACAATTAGATATTATACTGCCAATATGGATAGGAACCCAATAGGTCACACACATATAGAGAAAAGGATAAAATGGTAAAATGAAAAGGATATTAATATTTGATATTATTATAGAGATAGAGAAGTGAATAAAAGAATAATTAATTAAAGAGTTTAATTAATTATGATCAAGTAAAATTATTCGTAGAACTTTTTAGAAATATTTTGTAAAATGGACCTAATTGAAATAATATATTTTATAATTAATTATTATTAGACTATTAGTGTTATAGGACTAATATAATAATTAATAGATCTATTGGAAGAATTAAAGAGGCCCAAAGAACTGAAGTTGGCACAAAAACCCTCTAGAGGAAGGGTTACACGCCAACTACAAACAGAAGACCTTAGAGGCCTAATTCTTGGACCAAAATAAATTAAATATATTTCATAAGTGTTATGGAGCCTAAATATTTAATTTGGTTGGATTTGGAATTCATTGGGTAATTAAATCCAAGTATATGCATAAAGGGCCTAGTTTGTGGGTTTTGTGCATAGTCTTTTGTGAAAGGGCTTAAATTGGATTTAATTGAGCCCAAATAAATTATTAATAATTTCATAAGCCCAATTAATAATTCTCTAACAATTTTAAAGAGCCTAATCCTATTATGATGTTGGATTTTTAACCTAACTATAAAAATCCAAGTGATAGGGTTTTAGGGTTAAGTGTGAACAATTAAGAGAAAAGATTTTCTCTCTTTTCTCTCAACCCTAGCCGCCACTCCCCTTGCTAGCATCTAGGAAATTTCAGCCAGCCCTTGTTCTCTTCCTTTGTTGGTTCATTCAATCCTTCTCTGGTGTGGATTACTCATTGGAGGTGTTCGATTTTGGACACAGTGGTTTGCGACAACCCGGTGAGAAGAAAAATCAACTGTACAACAAAAATCAAAGGTGATTTTTTTTATTCTCATTAACATGTATATTGTAAATTTATGGCAAGATCAAATATATTGGTTAAAATTTTTAAATTCCATTTATGTATGAGATGCATGTAACCGATAAATTCCAACACTGAGGCCCCTTAGCTATGATCCCTCTATATGTAGGCACCACTTACGCTTACCTCGAGAGTGCCCTACTGGTTACTCATAAGGCTATAGCTTGCTTTAAGGCTTTTTTTGAAGGAGATAATATTTTTATACATATGCTTTATTATATAGTACTTTGATTCATTCCTTCCTCTTTAAGTTTATTTATATTGTTTTAAATTTTATTATTATCTACTATTAATTATATAAAGTAAATAGTTCTTAACTTTGCTTATATTTTATTTCATTTTCCACTCACTAATAGTGTATTAAATTTAACTAATTCATGTCATCATCGCTAAATATTATGGGGTAAGTTATTAAAATAAACATTAGATAAAAAAGGAGGAGGAAAAATAATAATAATAATGAAATAAAAAATATATAATAACAAAAAAAGGTAAGGGGGAAGAAAGAAAAAATAAGAAGAAAAAAAGAGATAAGAGACAAACTATGTTAATAAACAAAATAAGAATAATTTGATTTAGTCATTCCTAACAATGATGAATTACACATAAAGCTACAATAACTTGTTCATTCCATTATGCAAGGGAAGCCTATTTGCACACACATTATAATGCTGAACAATCAGGTCAAAATAAAGCTTTTAATAGGAATCAAACAAAAAGAAATTTGATTTGAAACCTTTACCATCCCACTTAAAATATGTATTCTTAAAAGGTGATACTAAACCAATTATAATCTTTTCTCATTTGCCACGTATTGAAGAGAAGATGTTGATTTTGGTACTCAAAAAGCATATAAAAGCAATTAGTTGGGACATCAAGGACTTGAAAGGAATCAGCCCCAGCTTTTGCACCCACCAAATCTTTATCAAAAATGATTACAAGCCTGTAGCATAACCACAAAGGAGACTTAACCTAGCCATGAAAAAAGTGGTAAAGAAAGAGGTTATAAAGCTCTTAAATGCAGCTATTATTTATCTGATCTTTGATAGTAAATGGGTGAGTTCGGTACAATGTGTGCCTAAGAAGGGGGGAGTGACAGTAATAACAAATGGGCTGAATTAATTGATTTCTACTTATACATTTATGGGTTGGAGAGTATGCATAGATTATAGGAGACTCAATAATGCACTAGAAAATACCACTTCCCATTAACCTTTATTATCCAAATGTTAGAGAGATTAGCGAGAAATAAATTTTGTTATTTTAAGATGATTACTATAGGTATATGCAAATTCCTATAGCTCCCAAGGACCAATATAAGATAATTTTCACTTACCCCTATAAACCTTTCCCTATAGACACATACCTTTTGGGCTATGCAATGCACCACCTACATTTCAATAGTGCATGATGGCAATTTTTCATGATTTTATAGAAAAATTTATGGAAACATTTATGGATGATTTTACAATCTATGGGCGGGAGTTTAAGAGTTTTCTAGCCAATTTTTATATGGTTTTGGAATAGTGTGCAGCCACTAACTTAGTGCTTATTAGGGGAAAGTTTTAATTTTATAGTACATAAGGGAATAGTCATAAGATTTCAAAGAGAGGAATTGAGGTAGATAAGGCCAAAGTGGAGCTTATTGAAAAGCTTCCCTCTCAATTGACTATTAAGCATGTCAGGAGTTTCTTAGGGCATGCAAGATTTTACCATTGTTTTATTAAAGATTTCTCAAAAATTGCAAATCAATTTTTTAATCTTTTGAGAAAGGATACTATATTTAATTTTTTGACATGTGTGTACAATCCTTTAATTCAGCCCCTATCATTACATCACAAAATTGGGATCTAGCCTTTGAGATTATGTGTGATTCTAGCAATTTACCTATTGAAGTTGTGTTGGCATAACAGAAAGATAAGATTTTTTATACTATTTACTATGCAAACCACACTCTTATCAAAGCTCAAGTAGATTACACAACCACAGAGAAAGAGCTTTCAACAATCGTGTTTTCCTTTGAGAAGTTTTAGGTTTATTTGCTTGGTGCTAAGGTGATAGTTTCGTTGGATCATATAGCACTACAGAGTCTCTTTGCCGAAAAGGATTCAAAGCCTAAACTGATTTGATAGGTGCTACTATTGTAAGAATTTGACATGGATATCAAGGATAAAAAGGGAGCTAATAACTTTGTTACTTATCATCCATCAAGATTAGACTGTAAACATGTCGAAAAAGGAAAAATTCTTTACTAATTTCTTGATGATAAAATTTATGCAATATTTTCAATTGTTATGTCTGTTCCTTGGTATGTTGAAATCACTAACTATTTTACAGGAGCTTATCTACCAAAAATTATTCATGGTAGCAAAAAAATGCTTAAAGAGGATGCAAGGCACTAATTATAGGATTATCTTTATTTGTTCATATTGTGTTCGGATCAAATTCTAAGATGTTGCATTCCTAAGAAAGAGCTTTTTGACATTATAAAGTTATGCCATGAAGGATAAGTAAGGGGCCATCATAGACTGAATCGAATGGTAGTAAAAAATTTACAATCAGGTTTATTTTAGCATTCTCTCTTTTATTATGTCAAATAATTTGTATCTATATGTGGTTGGTGCCAATGCATTGGCAACATCTTTAAGCATGATGAAATTCCCTTAAATAATGTCTTAAAGATAGAAATTTTTTATGTCTAGAGAATTGACTTTATGGTGCCATTTTGAATTCCTTCGAATTTGAGGATATTCTAGTAGTAGTCGGTTATGTCAACAAATGGGTAGAGGCCATAGCTATTAGGACTTGTGATGCACAAGTTGTGTTAGAATTCCTTAAAAGGAATATTTTTACTCGATTTGGAGCACTTAGGACTATTATTAGTGATAGTGGCAAATATTTTATCAACCATCAATTTTAAATATTGCTTCACAAACACGGTGTTAAGCACAAGATCATAACCCTAAATCATCCTTAAGCAAATGGGCAAGTTGAGGTATCTAATAGGGAGTTAAAATGCTTCCTTAAAAACACTATTAATAAATCTAGAAAGGGTTGATCACAAAGACTAAATGATGTTTTATATGCATATTGCACTGCATTTAAAACTTCTATTGGTATGTCCCTATTTAGGCTTGTTTTTGTGAAGTTGTGTCACTTACCGATTGAACTTGAGCATAAGGCATACTGGGCCATAAAGTTTCTTAATGTTGATTTGAAAAGTGCAGGTGAGAAGAAACTTTTATAGATCAATGAACTTGATGAGTTTCGACTTTGGTCTTACAACAATGCTAAAGCTTATGAGGAGAAAACCAAACGTTGGCATGATAAGAAGTTGGTTTAGAAAGAATTCATCCCATGCTTGTTAGTTCTGCTTTATAATAGTTGCTTGCGTTTATTTCTTAAAAAGTTGAAATCCAAATGGCTTGAACCTTATGAAGTGGTTGATAGTACCGATTTTGGAAAAGTGATGGTAAGAAGCTCAAAGGATGGTTAGGGGTATAAGGTGAATGGGTACCACCTTAAACCTTACAATGCTTCACAGGCTAAGATTGTTGAGGCAACCTTGATTCTTCTTGACAAGTAAGGCAATTCCATAAGTTTAGCTGAAGACTTCAAAAATTTAGAACTACTTTTTCTATCCTTTTCTTGGTTTTATTTTCGTATTTTTATTTAGGTCAATTTATATTTCTTTGTGTTTTTAGGTTCAATTTGTTTTTGTAGTGCAATTCATGAGTTTTAAGGTGTAAGTGTGTCTAATTAGTTGGCTAACACATGGGACTTAAAATGAGAATAATCCAATTCCAGAAGTAGCTTAATTGGTACTTTTGGTGTGTTGAGGTTCGATGGGTCTTGATGGCTTATTTTAGAAGTTTTAAGATGTTACCATGCCTTATGTTATGTTAGGATAATTGGGATTGGTTTTGGAGTGAAAAAGTTAAGAAAATGTTAATCTTTATGTTTCTGAGTGAAAATTAACTCACCGAGACACAAGTATCTTGGTCGAGTCACTTAAAGAAGTTTTGAACATAAGGCATCAAACTGGCTAGGACATTAGGTGTCTTGACTAGGTCATTTGGCAATCTTGAATCCAGAACCAAACAATTCAGCTATGACACTAGGTTTCTCGATAGGCTCACTTGAATTCCTTAAATCCCTATGTTTCTTTTATGAGCATTACTTATTTATCTCATCTTCCAAATTCCTCTCCTCTCCTACACACATCACCCAAGTAAGTGTTCTTCTCTTTCTCTATCTTCATTTCATCATTTTTTATTTGATTTGTCTTTCAATATAAGATGTTTGTGAGTAACTAAGGTAAAACATGGCATGATTTCTTGTCATTTTTTTATGATTTGAAACATTGATAGAGCATGTTAATGATTTATTTGTTCCTTGTTTGGGTTTTTTTATTTGGGCATATTGATTGTGTCATTTGAAATGCATATGGGCATTATCTATCATGCACACCAACTATTTGACAAAATGCCACATTGACATTTAGAAATCGATTTTTGCATCTTTTCCTCAAATTATCTCACTCAATTTTGTATATTTCCCTAGTCATTTTTAGATTTTTGATATTGAGACAAATTTAATTGGTTCTTATTTGTACAACACAATGATTTAACATCTCTATGAGAATATTTGCTTTGTTATCCCTTCTCAATTTTTGTACCTATACCTCACTTCCATTTTGCTATTGTTCTTGTTACAATATACCCTATGTGTTTATTTTTTCCTCTCACACTCGAACTTCGCTTTGGTGTTATATTGGCATTCATCCTAGATTTTCTACCTCCAAATTGACCTCATTATTTTGCTGGCAAACCTAGTGATTTTATTTCATTAATTGTCATTTTGATTGGGGCCTATTTAATTATTTACATGCTCTTTTTATCTATTTTGCAGTGACTCCTAAGCATACACGTGATGAGATAGGCTCTAGCTCTTCAAGTTTTCAGATGCCAAGCTATATGGACCCTGTCTTGCATAACACGTACAAGTATTTTTTTCAAAAGTTAAGTATGTGAATCCAATTTACTTGAGTGATGTCTATTTTTGTATTATGGATGGAAATATGAGGGAGGAGGTAAATAAGTTGATTGCAAACATAGGATGGATGGAATTCTTCAATAAAAAAATAGGAAGTTTACTCCAAGATTACTAGGGATTTTCTTACTACCTTTCGATGCACATTTGATTTTGATATAGATGATGATGGGATAGTAAGATTTTAGCTATAGAAAAACAAGTACAAGATTACCTTTAAGCAATTTACGAAGTACTTAGGCTTCCCCTTTAATTATGTGCAGGAGCTCCCTAATGCTGCACCCAATAGAATTGGGCAGTGGTTAAAGATGAAGTTGAGCCTACCATTTATGTGCCCAAGAAAACCAGGGCTTATCATTTTAAAAACCATGCATATTAGATCCTTTACATATTTCTTAACTTATCTTTTTATAGGCACATTAAAAGTGCTGGTAATGTTTATTCTTTATAAGTGCTCATTCTTCGCTATACGATTAAAGGAATTAGGCTCAATAGAGCCTATTATCAATGGAGAAATATTGAAAAGCTCCAATAGAGGTTAGGAATATCTAAAAAGATTTCTTTGGGAGGCATCATTATAGTGTTAGCTAAGGTGTACATCATGGGTCCTTTGGTCACTCACTTATTACATGGCACATTTAAACTACAAAATGTTTAAAAATATAACCAGCACCTATTTTGCAGTTGACATTATAGATTTTGGATTTCATCAATGAATTTCAAGCAGGATTGGACATCCAAGATGGGTAGATCGATAAACTACAACAGAGCATTAATGCCTATCATGTAAATCAAGATAGAATGGCTAACACTTAAGAGCATTTCTTCAAACACTATTAGGAGTGGTTTCCACCATCATCTTCACCACACCTCAATGAGCCGAGACTATTACTTTCTTGCTAAAGATAGCAAGACTTAGAGAGGAGGGTGGATCCCATTTAGGCTTAATTGATGTTTAATTTTATGAAGTTTGGATAAACACTGCTAACACCATTTTTCTTATGTTTTTTCATTTTTTTTTGTTTATTTTTATGTTTATTTCATTTCATTTTATTTGTATTTGATGTTTAATTTGTAATACTTTAGTTACTTTAAATTATGTAATGTTTTATTTTATTTTATCTATTCTAGTTTTATTTTACTCATATTTTTTTTGGTTATTTAATTTAGTTGGTTACATTTTTAATTTCATTAATTTGTTTTAAGTTAGTATGTTAGTTGTGTAGGTTACAGTTTGGTAGATCATGTAGTCTATATTTAGTTTAGTTCACCCTAATTTATTTTAGAATTTTCAACTTTTCGAACTTCAATTTAGAATCGTGTAGTGTTTAAAATTTTTGTTAGCATTAGAAAAGTTTAGTCATTTAATGCAATTTTAGCTATTTTAATGTTCACCTTAAATGTATTTATTAGTTTCCAATTATTGTACTCTCGAGACCTGTTTTTGAATTCAAGAAAAATCAATGCATAAAAGGATTCAAATTAGGAATTTTAGAGTGCTAAAGCCTTCCTCATCACCCTTCTAAGCAATAGAGCAACTCAAACAAGTTTAGGATATCATTTAGAAAATTTTTCTTATTCAATCATTTAAAAAGGACTTTTATCCTACCCTTTGTACATTTTATCCCTTGTTAGGCCTTTTAAGCCTTATTTAGCATGCTTAATATGTGAAACGATTAATTTTGTTGTTGTACACATTTTAATACCTTATAGCCTAAAAACCTTTATCACTCCCTTCTAAAAATTTGCCACTCTAGGAATGGGATTAATTATCATTTAAAGGGTATCTATGTGGGTGTAGTTTCATTAAAGGAAATTTAAAAATAGTGATGTTGTCAAGCTGTCATTGCAAATTTAAGAATGTAGTACTATTTTGAAATAGAATTGTTGAGTGCCTCTTGCTTATTATTCTAAGGAATAAGCTAGCTTTATTATTAAATTCAAAAAAAAGAGAAAATATAATTGTGATTCTATAAACTAGTAGTATATAGCAATCTCTAAGTATAAGGTGCATCCAACATAGAAGAAAGGGCTTAAAACTCTCTAAAAGATTAAGTCTATGAAAGTAAAGGATAATCATAAAGCCTTCTTCTACTGAGCTTCATGGAATTATTTGTGCTACTTTTTAAACAGTCAAGCTATGACAATTTTGGTGAATTACTATGGGTAAAGTTTTATTAGTAGGTGAATGTTGGTACATTCAAGTGATGAGTTGTTATCCTTATCTTGTTTATCCTTAACCTTTCTTGTTTAGCCTTTGCCTTATTCCAATGTTACAACTGACTTAAAGACCTAATGATCCTTTCTTACTTTGAGTTTTTTAGCTGAGATGACCCTAGTGATTTCGGTGCTAAAGGAGAGGCCTATGGCATCTTTAGAGTTTCAAATGCGAAACCACATGTGCATTAATTTCAATATACATTAATTCTTATGCTTGGTTACTAGATTATACTGGAATTTAGTCTTGAAAATAATTAAAATATTTTGGTCTTGCACATACACACGTAAATGTTCAATTATCTTCTTGTTTGAATCTTTCTTGGTTAAGGTATCATTAAGTGTTGTTAATTGTTAATGTTAGCTTTAAACTGCATGATTCTAGGTTAGAGTTTGGGAATTACGAAAATGTGATTTGTTCAAGTTTACTAAAGAGCGAGCAAAAGCTAAGTGTGGGGTATTTGATATCTCTAAATTATACCTATATTTTGTGTGTTTTTAGTGTGTTTTGGAGTTCATTTAATGTTGATTTTGTGTGTTTTATGTTTAAGTTATGTATGTTTTGAAAAGATGGAATTTAGAGTTAACTCATGCTATTTACACAAATTTAAGGATAAAAATTTGAAGATCAACCCAGTTGAGCTTGAATGTGTCTCTATCGGGTCATTTAAAGAAGTTTACCATCAATCCAGTAGTTGCTAACCTAGCTAGGACAAGAAGTGGTTCAACCAAATCACTTACAAAACATGAGAGCAAACTTGATTGACCAAGATGGGATAGAAAATGTCTCCTCCAAGTTAATTTGCACTTGTGCACGAAATGGGAAGACTTTGAATAGAAAAAGGACTCCTAGTGGTAGCTAGACTTCATATTCTTTAGGTCTTTCAGAGGTTTATCATCAGATATCATAAGTTAAGCTATTTTTCTATTAGTTAGAACTTAGGTTTTCATTCAAGCACAGTAAGTAGCTTTAGAGATATTATTTTTAGGGTTAATTCAAGCTTTCTTCTTTTGGTTTTTAAAAAGCTAAATATCAAAGTCAAAATCAATTCTATGAGTATAGTATTTGGTTTTTCATTCATTTATTCAATTTCAATAATGAATAGTGAGTAGATTCTTTCTTTTGTTGAGGGATTCTTAAACCTTCATTTTTCTATTGTGTTCACTCGTAATTGATCTTAATTTCAATACAAGTTTTGTTATTTCATCATTCCTTTGCTCATTTATATTCTTGATTATATTTCAATTCATATTTGATGTATCAAATAGATGATTGAATGTGAATTTTGATGTTTTTCAATGATATGTATGCCTTTTTCTAATATGCTTATGTTTAATATGTTCTTGTATTCTGGAAATTAAGATAGGATATTATGATCATTGGTGTTCTTAAGTTGAAGAATTTGAATTATGAATAGATTAAGGTTAGATTTTTCAAAAGAAGATTTAAACGAGATCTAGGACTCTAAAATATGGATTAATGTTAGATATTATATTAATGGTTTTCTGAATAAGGAACCTGAATTTAGTTTGATTTTCCATAATGAACATAAATTACTTTGAATAGAGTCAATTTTAGTAGGAAGCGAGGGGAATAGTTCCCTTAGCAAAAGGTTTTTAGCAATTAATTTTTACCATCAATTTAGTTAATCTCTATGTTAATTAATTTGGTCTTTACTCTCTATTTCCAATTCACTTAGTTATTTAATTAATTTAGTTTAGTTAATAATAACATTCAAAACTTGATAATTCTTTCATGCAATTTCTACTCCAAAAATCTTATTTTCTAAATCCCTTAGGTACGGTATTTGAGAGTCTTAATTTTACTTTCTTATATTACTAACCGATCTAGTACACTTTGTAATACCCTTATACCACTGTACTATACGTACAGTGATCGGATATTAAAACACTATGATGGTTAAAATTGCTATTACAAACAGTCCAATAAACTTTTTGTCAACATTCAATCATCATTAAATAAATAATCCATAAATAAGCTTGTTTACAACTTACACTAGACATACATATATAACCTGTAAAAACTTATACATATGAATCACTGTCTATGTCCACTGGTATCATATACATACCATGTCTATATTGTCCTTCTTACTTTACATTACCGTTCTTGTTCAACACCAGCTTACGACCACTTTAACTTTCTACTTCCATAACCTGCACACAATAGCAATACTACGTGTTGAGCATTAAAAATACCTAGTGGTGGATACAAATTCCAAACTTTCCATTAACAAATTCATTCTTGTACACACAAGCATACACATTATTTTTTTCTTATTACGTAACCTTATTCATTCAATATTTAACTCGGCTCTTTCTTTAACCTTTAGTATTACTAATTCTTTATTTAACAATTGCTTTATATACAATATTTATTTAATCCTAGTTATTTCCAGTAGTATTCTTAAGTCTAACTCTTATCTTCATCTGTATTTTTGGAACAATTACTTAACCTTTATTTTATTTTGTATTTTTATTCTGTCATTACATATATTGGCTTTTAACTTATATCACATTTCAAATGGTTTTCATAATATTTTGAGTAATTATTACTTTTCTTATTAATTCAGTTTGTTGTTATACTTGGACCATTTTACATTAATACCAACATATTCAGTTGTAACCATTTTTACTCTATTTCAGTTACACATAATACATTACATCCGTTATGTTAACAATAATAGTAATTTTTGTTAATAGTATTCTTGTTACAGTTGTCGTCATTAACTCCAGTGTCATTTATTTCGATTAAATTCTATTCTCTAAATAAATAAAACTTTTATCCTAAATTTCCTTCATTTTCTTTATATTTCTTTCAATATTAATCTTTCTTTGGTTCATTAAATAATTTACAATTTGCATGCGTATCCTACAGTAGCTAAGCCATTTACATTTCTTCTGTTCATTTCTTGATTTACAGTCATATACCATTTTTGTTATCAATTTCTTCTTTTCTTATATCTTTAAATATTAACATTTATCTACACAGTTATATTATTTAATGTTTCCTTATTCCGGTATTTATATTTTTATTATACTCATTACTAAATTTCCTCTATATCTTATTTCATTAATAAATGCCATATTATCAATTTCATCATTACAATTATTATCTACCTATAATGCTACACTATTCAATATTATCATTATCCATTATACTTACTTTCCTACTTTTATTTTACTCTACATTTCAATGCCTTAATTAAGGTCAATTTATGATTTAGTCCTTGAAGTTTCATTAAATTACGTTTCGATTCGATTTTTACTTCAGTATTCGTAGTTAAAACATTACCTAACTAATTTTATTATTCCTTTTCATTTTTTTTCTTCTCTCCCTTTTTTCGTTCAGTCGCTTTAGTACATTTTATACAATTCGGTTCCTATATTAAATTTGTTCTTGAGAATATTAAAATATTTTAATTAAATCCTTTTACCAATATTGTATTTACATTTTCGTTAGTCAGTACCTTTCCATTCATTTTATATCTCTGGTTCCTTTAACTTTTTTCATTTTTATCCAATTTTAGTTCAAACTATTAGTTTAATTAAATTTATGATCTATATTTCTCTTATGCCTTTAGCTTCTTATTACGTCAGTATTTAATTCTTTTTATTTTAATTCATTATTTTGTAGGTACCATTTTCGATTGGTTATTTATCATTCATTATACTATCACACTACTATCCTAGTAATTTTAATCCGCTAATTAGTTATTTAGTAGTTTATCAAATATTTCAATATAACATTTATACTTTATGATTTATTTTTATTTTACTTTATTATTTTTCATTCCTTTATAATTTATTCAATTCAATTTTCTTTCTTTGGTTTGCCCCTAGTATCAATCCGATAAGAATCTTCGAACCCAATACACGAGATCAATACATTTAGAGTGATTCCAAAGAACCACCCAAACATTCACATTCCATTTACATTTCATATTTCTACATTTCAACATTTCATTCGTTTAGTATACCGTCATTAGCCTACTAAAGCGAGTCGTCATAACTAGCGTCGTGGCTATACATTTAATGTCCCTATGGCTAACCAACTATATCTCATACTAGATTTAACTACCAAATTACTACTAAGGGCAATCAAATCATTCATTTTATTAAATTACCATAAAACACTTAATTTACATTTAATTCACATTATTAATTCTTTTAATCATTACTCAACCAATAAAACCTTTTCACTTCAAATTAATTCTTTTTCCACTAATTCGATTCCAAAACATTTATTTTTTTCAATTCCAACATCATTTCTATCACAATTCATTTTACATATCATCTTCTATAATTTCCAATTTAAACACAATACAATATTATACTTCAATATATTCAAATATACTCTATTAATTCCAAATAAATTAACACATTAAACTTGCATTATTTATTTATTTTATGCCATTATACTTAATTAGTTAACTAAATACACTTTAGTCCCTAAATTTTTATTTATTTACAATTTTATCCTTCACTTTTATCTTACTTACATAAAACATCTAATATGAGCACGACCAAGCACAATGGCAACAAGAAAGATGAACTAGCATTTCCTCAAGGACCAATAACAAGAGCAAGGTCAAAGAAGCTTAAAGAAGTCCTACAAGCATTCATGAAACCTTATGTGGAGAAGATGTAAGTTCAAGAAGAGAAAGAAGCTAAATTGGACTATGAAGACAAGTGTAGGTCGAATGGTGCAATGGGCCTTCAAGCTACTTTATTTAGTTTTAATTCTTTATGTAACATTTAATTAAGTATATTTGGGCAGCCTATAACCTAGAAAAATGAATTGGGCTTTATTAGAATAGGTTTGCTTTATTTTGGGCTTATTTTACTGTTTTGGGTAGTTTAAGTGGGTAGGCTAAAATTGGGCTTATCTCTTCTAAAGAGTTGGGCCAAAATAACTATTTAAGGCTTAGAATACCTAAGGGGGACAAATTTTACATGAGAGAATTGAATTTTAATGGGTTTGGGTTAGATTTAGGTTTAGGCCTACATTGGTGAACTTAGGGTCCTAAATTTTAGGAATGGATTTTCCTTGATAAATACTTATTATTTTGGGATATTATTAAGTAGAGTTTGAGGGAGAAATAATAGCTTGACCATATCTTTAAAGGGCTGGCCGAAATTCACTTTTAGCCAACATTAAGTCTACATTCATTCATTCATTTTCTTAGGATAATAAGCATATTTATCACTAACTGTTAGGATTATTCTCAAATTGTATTTATCTTTATTTCTTCACGTACTTAGTCCATATTATGGCCAAATACATGTAGATAAAGGTTAGAAATTATCTTTGTTATTTATTTTATTATTTATCTCTTAGAGTTAGTGTTTGATTTTAATTCATCTAGGGAGGGGTGGTTGCCTAGCCTATATAAAGGGCTGAATTCTTTATTTGTAAGACACTTGAATTTTGATTAATGAGAATTTTCTTTGGCTTGGCCGAATTTGTGAGAGTTAATTTATTATTGATTCTTGTTATTGCATGAAGAATTAGACTTAGGCTATTTGCATGATTAATGTATGCTTGATTCTTCTTCTTCTTATTTTCTAAATCAATCTATCATAAGAATTTCCAATCAATCTTGTTTGGGAGTTCTTTAGAATAGGGGTTTATTATCTTATTTATGTTCAATATTCATGGTATGTTGGCGTTCTAGTTTGGCATATAGGCTAGGATTTCGCATCAATTGGTATCAGAGCATAGGCTAAGGGGTAAATTCTTAACTATCCTTTAATTTTGCTTTTAAACTTCAATTTTCTATTTTAGTCGAATAGGATCTTGCATCTAGTTCCTTATTTGGTTCTTGCTCTATTGTGTTAATTACATATCCTTAAGTATTTGATCATTAGTTTGATTAAAGTTATAAAAAAAAGAAAAAAAATTAATTAGAAAAAGCCTTGTTATCAATTCGGATTTACTATCTTGTTAAGTTCATATTTGATCAATTGATGAATCTTGTGTTCTTGTTGAATTTGAATTTGCCATTGAATATATCAAGCATATAATTTGCAATCTTTGAGTGGTTGAACTTGGTTTGGATATAATTTTGATCTACAAAGTGCCTTACACCACTTGGAGTAAGTTTTGATCAATCAATCAAGAATTGGAGTTAGAACTTTCACAATTGGTTTGATTTCTTCAAGACCAGGTTAGTACTCCTAATTTTGGATTTGGGTTGTGTTTATTGCATGCTTTCTTTGATTTTTTTTTGTTGAGTCTTACATCAAATCTGTTTAAACTAATCATTAGGTTTAGTTAAACATCACATTTAAATGCATCCGTCTTGTCCATTTTCTTCATTCTAAGTTTTCAATTTGTGTGTCTAAGCTATTTTTGGTTCCAATTACACTAGTTTGACATATTGCACATTGTTGAACATATATATATATATATATATATATATATATATATATATATATATATATATATATATATATATATATATATATTAGTGCATGAAATCTTCTTCTTGTGTACTAATTTTTTATTTTTGTTCAAATAGGTCAATTTGCCTCTAAAATTAGTATCTTTGTTGTTCTTGTTAGGTTTTTCATTATTCCCTTAATCAAATTACTTAATTGTGCATATTTGTTTGAGTTTGTTTCTGAAGTGCAATTATGAGATATCAATTTGTAAGTTGAGAGAAAAACACTTAAGGTTGAGTGAATTCTTCCCTTTATTTGTTTATTTAAAGTTTAAAGATGTTCGAAATCAATAGTAAAGAGGAAACCGAGATTGTACCTGATAATAAGTTTATGTACAAAGCTTTTATGGATAGTTTGCAAAAGCTAAATCTTAGGATAGACAGTCTGGAAGATAGCCTTAAAGGTTCCAAGGTTAAATCTACAAGGGAAGAAGAGGTAGACTAGTTGTACAACGATGATGAGGAAGAGGGGGCTCATTCTTTTCCAAGAAGAGCAAGGAGGTATGAAAACCAAATGGAGAGCCAAGACAACAATTTGAGTGCTATCAAGATGAAGATTCCACCATTCAAAGGTAAAAATGATGTGGATGCCTATCTTGATTGGGAAAGAAAGGTGGAGATGATCTTTTCATGCCACCATTATTCGGATGAGAAAAAGGTAAAACTTACAGCCATTGAATTTTCTGATTATGCACTAATTTGGTGGGATGAGTTATTGAAAAATAGGAGGAGAAATAGGGAACTCCCTATCACTTCTTGGTAGGAAATGAAAAAAATCATGAAAAAGAAGTATGTGCCTAGTTACTATCATAGGGAACTCCACAATCAGTTACAAAGACTTACACAAGGATCTAGTTCTGTGGAGGATTACTATAAAGAAATGGAGATGCTCATGATTAAAGCAAGCATTGTGGAGGATGAATATCAAACGATGTCACGCTTTTTGGGAGGTATGAATAGAGAACTTGTTGATATTGTTGAATTACAGCATTATATGGATATGGATGATTTGGTGAACATTGCAATTAAAGTGGAGAGACAACGAAGTAGACTTAGGACATCCAAGTCCTATTCAAATTCTAATAATAACAAATGGAATTCAAAGTGGAACACGAGAGACTCAAAGAAGGAATCCATTGCCAAGTACTAGTCCAATTCCAAAGAGAAAATGGTCACTGCACAAAAAGGTACTTCTAAAACAACCCTTAAAACTAATAGACATAGGGACATTCAATGTTTCAAATGCAAGGGTCGTGGTCATTATGCTAATGAATGTGGGAATAAAAAGACCATGATAATAAGGGGGACAAAATTATTTCTGATTCTAAATCTGATGAGAATTGTGATGATATGCCACCTTTGGAGGATTGTTTTGATCTAGATGAAAATGTAGAATATCCTGTTCAAGAGGAGTCCTTAGTTGTATTGCGTGCATTGAATGTAAATATGAAAGAAGAAGGACTAGAACAGAGGGAAAACATCTTTCATACTAGGTGTTTAATAGGTGGAAAAGTCTGTAGTATGATAATTGATTGGGGGTAGTTGTGTTAATGTTGCTAGTACAGTCTTAGTTGATAAATTAAGACTTAAAATTGAGAAACACCCTAACCCATACAGACTTCAGAGGTTGAATGATAGTGGGGAAGTAAAGGTGACCAAAGGTGTAACTGTATTATTTTCCATTGGTAAATATGAAGATAAAGTCATTTGTGATGTTGTACCTATGCATGCTAGTCATATTTTTCTAGGAAGGCCTTGGCAATTTGATAGGCGTGTATTACATGATGGATTTAGAAATAGGTATACTTTTGCGTTTAAAGGATGTAAACACACACTTGCCCCTTTGTCACCTAAAGAGGTATATACATATCAAGTAAAGATACATCAATCTGCAAAAGAGGTAAAGGGAAGTGAGAAAGAAAAGAAAAATGAGAGAAAAGAGGCCAGTAGTGAAAAGAATAAAAGTAAAGGCCCAACAGTGAGAGACTGCACTAGAGAGAAAAAGAAAGAGAGAAGTGCAGGAGAGAAGAAGTTAATGTGTGCTGAGGTAAAAGGAGAGCAGAGTGAGCCAAGTCAAAAATTTAGCAAATACTCCTTTTATGCAAAAGAAAGAGAGTTAAGGAATGCATACATAGGCATAAGAGCTTTAGTACTTTTGAGGTTTAAGGACAATTATTTCTCTAAAACTAACCTAGACCCAAATTTGCCTAGTTATTTTTCTAAGTTATTGCAGGATTATAAAGATGTCTTCCCTAAGGAGATACCACCTGGGTTGCCAACAATTAGAGGGATTGAACATCAAATCAACTTTGTTCTTGGTGCACAAATTCCAAATCGTCCAGCTTATCGAAGCAATCCGAAGGAAACAAAGGAGTTGCAAAGACAAGTGGAGGAACTTTTAGCTAAAGGACACGTGAGAGAAAGCCTAAGTCTTTGTGTTGTACCTGTTCTTTTGGTACCTAAAAAGGATGGAACCATATGCATGTGTGTTGATTGTCGAGCAGTTAACAAAATCACTGTAAAGTATTGCCATCCCATTCCTAGGTTAGATGATATGCTTGAAGAGTTAAATGGTGCTATAATATTCACTAAAATTGACTTGAAAAGTGGTTATCATCAAATTAGGATGAAATTAGGTGATGAATGGAAAACTGCCTTTAAAACAAAATATGGTTTGTATGAATGGTTGGTTATGCCTTTTGGCTTAACTAATGCACCTAGCACATTTATGAGACTTATGAACCATGTTTTGCGTGAATTCTTAGGTAAATTTGTTGTTGTGTATTTTGATGATATCTTGATTTATAACAAAAACCTAAAAGAGCATTTAAGGCATGTTGAACTTGTGTTAGCTGTTTTGAGAAAACAACAATTGTATGCTAATTTGAAGAAATGCACATTTTGTGTTGATAGTGTTGTTTTCTTAGGATTTGTTGTTAGTGCACGTGGTGTTGAGGTAGATAATGAAAAGGTTAAGGCTATCCAAGAATGGCCAACAACTGAGAATGCAAGTGAGGTGAGGAGTTTTAATGGTTTAGCAAGTTTCTATAGGAGATTTGTTAAGGATTTTTCTACTATTGCTGCACCTCTAAATGAAATCATTAAAAAGTCTGTTGGTTTTAAATGGGGTAAAGAGCAGGAAGATGTTTTTAATGTTTTGAAAGATAAATTGTGTACTGCTCCTATTTTGAAATTACCTAATTTTTCTAAGACTTTTGAGGTTGAATGTGATGCTTTTGGGATTGATATAGGTACTGTTTTGATGCAGGAAAATTGCCCAATAGCATACTTTAGTGAGAAGTTGAGTGGACCGTAGCTGAATTACTCTACCTATGATAAAGAGTTCTATGCATTGGTGAGAGCTCTTGAGGTTTGGGAACACTACCTTTTGCCTAAAGAATTCGTGATACACACAGATCACCAGTCTCTCAAATATCTGAAGGGATAAGGTAAGTTGAATAGAAGGCATGGTAAGTGGGTAGAGTACCTTGATACTTTTCCATATGTAATTAAGTACAAACAAGGTAAAGATAATGTTGTTGCCGATGCACTTTCTAGGAGATATGCATTGATTTCTATGCTTAGTTCTAAACTGTTAGGTTTTGAGCATTTGAAAGAAATGTATGATCATGATTCTGATTTTGGTGAAGTGTACAAGGCATGTGTACATTATGCATTTAATAAGTTCTATAGACATGATGGGTTTCTTTTTAGAGGAAAACAACTATGTATACCTGCATGTTCTCTTAGAGAGTTGCTTGTGAAGGAATCGCATAGTGGGGGATTAATGGGACACTTTGGTGTGAAAAAGACTTTAGACATGCTTATTGAACATTTTTATTGGCCTAATATGCGAAAAAAGTGTTTAAAAAGTGTGTGCTCAATGTTTTGCATGTAAACAGGCTAAATCTAAGTCTTTAAATCAAGGTTTGTATACTCCTTTGCCTGTTCCCACTGAACCTTGGACTGACATTTCTATGGACTTCATTGTAGGTTTACCTAGGACAAAAAGGGAAAGAGATAGTGTGTTTGTTGTAGTGGACCGATTTAGTAAAATGGCACATTTTATTGCTTGTCATAAAACTGATGATGCAACAAACATAACTGATTTATTTTTTAGGGAAGTAGTTCGATTGCATGGTATACCTAGGACTATTGTCTCAGATAGGGATTCTAAGTTCCTAAGTCACTTTTGGCATGTTTTGTGGGGTAAACTTGGTACTAAACTTGTGTTTTCCACTACTTGTCATCCACAAACAGATGGCCAAACCAAAGTTGTTAATAGAACTTTAGGAACTATGTTGCATGCTATAATTGGTAAGAATATTAAAACTTGGGAAGAATGTTTACCATTTGTTGAGTTCGCTTATAATCGTGCAATTCATACTTCTACAGGTTTTTCACCTTTTGAAATTGTGTATGGTTTTAATCCATTGACTGTTTTGGATTTGATGCCTTTACCTTTGAATGAACTTTCTAACTTAGATAGTAAGGCTAAGGCTGATTTGGTTAAGACAATACACATGAAAGCACGTGAGCACATTGAGAAGAAGAATAGAATGTATGTAAAGCAGGCTAACAAGGGCCGTAAACAAGTGATATTCAAACCAAGAGATTGGGTTTGGATCCATATGCATAAAGAGAGGTTTCCTAATCAAAGGAAGTCTAAACTTGATGCAAGAGGAGATGGACCATTTCAAGTGTTGGAATGGATCAATGACAATGCATACAAGATTGATTTCCCAGGTAAGTATGGTGTAAGTGCAAATTTTAATATTTCTGACTTATCTCCATTTGACTGTGATTCAGATTCGAGGACGAATCCTTTCGAAGGGGGAGGGGATGATATGAGCACGACCAAGCACAATGGCAACAAGAAAGATGAACTAGCATTTCCTCAAGGACCAATAACAAGAGCAAGGTCAAAGAAGATTAAAGAAGTCCTACAAGAATTCATGAAACCTTATGTGGAGAAGATGCAAGTTCAAGAAGAGAAATAAACTAAATTGGACTATGAAGACAAGTATAGGCCGAATGGTGCAATAGGCCTTCAAGCTACTTTACTTAGTTTATATTCTTTATGTAACATTTAATTAAGTATATTTGGGCAGCCTAGAACCTAGGAAAATTAATTGGGCTTTATTAGAATAGGTTTGCTTTATTTTGGGCTTATTTTACTGTTTTGGGTAGTTTAAGTGGGTAGGCTAAAATTGGGCTTATCTCTTCTAAAGAGTTGGGCCAAAATAACTATTTGAGGCTTAGAATACCTAAGAGGGACGAATTTTACATGGGAGAATTGAATTTTAATGGGTTTGGGTCAGATTTAGGTTTAGGCCTATATTGGTAAACTTAGGGTCCTAAATTTTAGGAATGGATTTTCCTTGATAAATACTTATTATTTTGGGATATTATTAAGTAGAGTTTGAGGGAGAAATAATATCTTGACCATATCTTTAAAGGGCTATCCGAAATTCACTTTTAGCCAACATTAAGTCTACATTCATTCATTCATTTTCTTAGGATAATAAGCATATTTATCACTAGCTGTTAGGATTATTCTCAAATTGTATTTATCTTTATTTCTTCATGTACTTAGTCCATATTATGGCCAAATACATGTAGATAAGGGTTAGGAATTATCTTTGTTTTTTATTTTATTATTTATCTCTTAGAATTAGTGTCTGATTTTAATTCATCTAGGGTGGGGTGGCTGCCTAGCCTATATAAAGGGCTGACTTCTTCATTTGTAAGACACTTGAATTTTGATTAATGAGAATTTTCTTTGGCTTGGCCGAATTTGTGAGAGTTAATTTATTATTGATTCTTGCTATTGCATGAAGAATTAGACTTAGGCTATTTACATGATTAATGTATGCTTGATTTTTCTTTTTCTTATTTTCTAAATCAATCTATCATAAGCATTTCCAATCAATCTTGTTTGGGGGTTCTTTAGATTGGGAGTTTATTATCTTATTTATGTTCAATATTCATGGTATGTTGGCGTTCTAGTTTGGCATATAGGCCGGGGTTTCGCATTAACATCAAAAGACTTTCTAATAATTACTTAGTGTTTTCTAATAAAAAGAGTTTGATTTTTCTTACTAAAATTCAAATTTACAAATTCTTCAAAGAGTGACCAAAAATTCAAGCATTTTCAATTCATACAGGGACGAAAGTCCTCAAATCAAATAAATTAGCCCCATTTGGATGGATGTATCAATGCATTTTAGTTATATGATTTAAATGCTTCCTAAATGCTTTCATGCCTAATGTGAATGGTTTGGTTTTGCATGTATCAATAAACTATTTTACCCATTTTCTTTACTAAATTTATTTACCACCTTTGAAGTGTTTGTTGTGATATAAATGCATGTGTAAATATATGAGTAGGGAGATAACAATTATAACTCAAATTGATTTAGCTAATTTGAAATTAAATATTTGATTCATAAATAATATTTGGGTTCTAAACCATCTTTAATATTGGCCCATAAGATTTTTCTGATTACTTTGGGTGGTGACTATTCATAAATAAAAACCATCTTATGGTGCCCATTTCTAGTTTGGTTTAGTTTATTAGGAAAAATATGGAATTTCTTAAGATGTTCACCTTAGGTTTGGGCTATTTAAGTTGAGTTATTGATCATTTCAAAGTAAGATAGATTGGATAAAAAGGGTAATGTGAATAGTGGCAACTGCACCAAGGACCCATAGGCCTCCCTCCGAAAGCGCTCTAGTGATTGATCTTAAATAACATATTCGAGTTATAATCATTATCTTTCTTTGAAATTGCCTTAGAAATCATGCTTAAAGTTTTAGAATAAGTTAGGCATCTTTTTTTTTTACCTCTAGTGGCATCTCAAAGCACAAACCCTCACTCAAATGGGGCATGTTAGAGATGATAACCACCAGCTCAAGTCTCATACCTTTGAGTATATCAAATGATGAAATAACTAATTGCTATTATCACAATGAGATAGACTTATTATGGAGGGATCATACCTGGATAGCCCTAATGTTGCAAAGACTACCACAGCTTATGTAATGTACATAAACACTTCTATTAGATTGTATAGCTTTAATAACTCTTGCATTACATGTGATGTGGGATTTTATTTGCTTAATAATTTCAAACAAGTTAAGATGCCAATTCAAAATCCATTAGGCATTTTCTATAACTAGGATGGACTGGACTATATATCCTAACTGATTAAAGTTACCCAAACAAATATAGGCCAACCTTACAAATGTGCCTTTATATACGAGTGTTATAATACCAAATTTTCATTGTATATTATACAAGTCTATTAGGCTCCCTTTTAACCAATGGATAACCCCACCTAAGACAAAAAGTCAAAACCACATGTGTGGGATAAGGTTGGAAAGATCTTGTATGTGTTTATCTATTCTGCACACATATGCTATTCTCGAATGATATATAAGTAGCCATCGTGTACTGTATCATGTTAACCTACATCTTGTGTTGTACCATATGACATCATGTATGCACATACACATCATGCAAATACTACTTCATCATGTGCATACATCACGTAGTCTTAGGTCTTGCGTTATGCATGCCATGCATACGTGCACCATTATTTTCAATATATCCATCATGTATTGTACCATGTATGCATTATCACGCCATCATGCAAATACTACTTTGCCATGCACTTGCATCGTTTAGCCTTAGAACTTTCACAATGCACCATAAAATGTTTATCACATTACAAATAAGCCACATGTGCATTTTTCTCATGCATTCCCATTATGTTTACATGTTCTTGCGCCATGCATCACAAGAATATGTAATGCCAAATGTGCACTTTCCTTACATATGCACCTTATATATGCATGTATCACAAGTATATGCATCATATGTACACAAGTCATGCAATTTATTTACCACTCATGCTTTAGTTAAGGCCATTTAATTTTCAATTCTTTCAGTTATTCAATTTAAATTTTATCATTTAATTTCAGCAATTTTATTTTCTTTTTATTTTTTTATTCATGGAAAAAAGTATGTGTCTAAAATTCCTCACTGTTATCATTTCAATGATCAAATTGATCCTGTAGAAATGGGATTTTAGATCCTTTTTTACACAATGCATATAGTCCAATATATTTTCATGTACTTTATTAATTTATTTATTCCTTTTAACTTATTTTATTTATTTGCATTTATTTTTTTTTTATTTATTTACTTATTCATTTAACGTTTTTATTTTTACATCTGTGTGCTTTGGAAAACGGTAGAGAAACATGATTGTGCATTTCCAAAGGATAACTGTGCTTCTCATTTGTTTCAATTTTGTTTTTCCATCCCCTTAATTATATTTTTTAGTTATTTATATTTTTATTCAATTTCTGTAATTTTATTTTATTGTTGTAATTATCACTTAATTAAAATAAAACATATGCTTTTCAAATAAATGAATTTAATTGGATTAATTAAGACAATTGTCATGTTTTAAAAGATATGATGAGATTATCCTAGATTAAAATCCATAATTTTAGGGATTTTAAATTTATCTTTTTAAATTTGATTTTTATCCTAACTAAATCTGTAACACCCTCTACTAATAGTCTATTATTAACTTCAATTAAACATCATTTACCTGACATCATGCTATTTTTTATCTCTATATAAATTATCATATTCCTATACATGTCATTAATTTCCCATTTTAACTCAATATACATTAGTATTTATATTGATCTACTCATACATATTTGTTATAGCACAATTTTAACTTATTTACTTGTTATATGACTCCATCCTGCATATGAACATATAATCATTTGCATGTTTCATCCATCTTACATAACTATGCATACATTTCAACAAAATCTAAGTATATCATAAGTATATGATTGTAATACTATAGCTTACAAAAGTGAGCCTTTACAACTCTATATTGACATGTACATATGCATTCTTAACTTTTATAAAGTACTTATACAAGACATTGTACAAAATACAAAATAAGGAATTCATACATCTAACTGTTCTTGAAAGTTGTGTTGGCCTTCCTGATGTAGTATATGTCCCTTAACAAAAATATACACGAAAAAACACTCATGCTAATATATAAAGCTTAATGGGGAACAAGTTAAAATAGAGGACCACTCACAACAGTCATCACCAACACACAATATTCATACTTTTTCAATATAACATGCATAATATTTATAAAAGTAACTTGATAAATATGAAAGTAACACGGAAAAATATAAATAAATAAATACTATTATAAGCATGTATAGTTCATTGATAGCCATTGTGCACTATAACTTTTATCATTTCCTTTTAATTTGATTGCTTACGTTCTATAGGTGTGGATATCAGAAACTGTGGATACCCTAAGGTATCAGTTATATAAATACCCATAAGTATTAAGTTTTATGGATACCTAAAGATATCAAATCCTTGGATCCAAACGAATCAATCTATGACACCAAATGGGGATGACTGTAGACCCAAACAGGGTTAGGCTATAGCAGTGTAACTTTTTCCTATAAGCATGTCTATCTATCCACAACTGAACTATAATCACATGCATCAAATTGTTTCCATAAATATTTCACTAAATGATACTTATGCATTTGTTGTTTGATCATTCTCATACATAACTAGATATGCATATACACACACACACACACATATACACCAACTCATGTAATTGTACAAATATTCATAAATATATACAATAAGATCACTATATTACAACCTTATACTATCATAAAGGTACAAGCAATCGTATATAATTTTACTCACATTTGAGCATAAAAAAAAGAGGAAGCTTATATTGAGAGCGCGATATAAAAATGCAGATAAATATGATGAAGAAGAAGACAAAAAGAGCTGAATGGCATGCAAGCTCTGCCGCGAGCATGACATAAAGTATACATTCCTTACATACAACTTTAATAATTCAAATTTAAAATTTATTTTGCTGAAAAACTAAAATCTATCTTACATGTCACCCACAATTCAACCAAAATTGGTTATTTGCAAATTGTATATAATACTATGTTTATACACACACACACACACACACACATATCTTCCATTAGCAAATCTATATGAAATGCATCTAGTTAAACTCTATATTTCAAATTCTTTACAAAATAGAACATTGTGCTCCTGTTAACACATCTATCAATTGCTACTGAAATTATTAACCTTTCTTACCTTATTTCTTCATAAAAATAAATTTAACCCTAATTATTAGAAAATCAACCTATAGCTTGGATTGTCCTTTAATTAGAACTTACTTACATAGTGTAATACTTATGCTATATTCTGAACCATTGATCCTATTATTCAAGTTAAAACCTAATAGTATACACATGTAGTATTTACAACTTAATCCTCTAATCTTAACTATAATTTCATCTTAGTTTTGATCACAATTCCCATACCTTGGCCAAATTCCCAGGATTCAACCTTCAATCCTTCAAAACCTCCTTCCCTTTATTCTTGTTCACTTCATCTTCTACAAAGGACATTAATAAGCATAAATTCCCATAAATTCTCCCCATGTAATTCCTTTATCTCAAAGAAGAAAATGAGAATGGAGATGAGGAAGAATTCATTACCTTTAAACTTTCAACTATAAAACTTTTGCATTCAATAACTATAGGAAAAATAGAGAGAAATCTAGAGATAAAATTCCTAATGTTGAGAAGGAGAAGAAGAAAAATGAAGACTACATTTTCCTCTTGATTTTGCCAATCAAACCACTTTTAAATCCTACTATCTGCATTTTCTCTCTTTTACAGGCAAGTTTTAAAAATTTAAGTGGAGAAGGAAAGTTTCTTTAACTGCCTCTTTATTTCTTCCTTTCTAAAATCTACCCTCAACTTTCCTTCTTTCATTTTTATCCCCAAACTTACTTTCTTTCTTTTAATTATACCCTTAAGTTTTATCATGCTTTAATTATTCATAAAAATAAAAAAAATGTAGAATTACCACTTTACCCCTTTAAACCCTAATCTACATTTTCTCTACTTAATTAAAAACTAATTAACTAAAATTTCAATAAATCATGCATAATTCTATTAGGGCCTTAATTGGGGCCTTACAATTATCTCCCTCTTAAAAGAATGTTATCCTTAAAATTCATATCCATTTTAAACAGTTGAGGATATTGAGCTTTCGTGACTGATTCTGGTTCCCATGTTGCTTCTTCTATGCCATTATATCACCATAATACTTTAACCAAAGGAATTTATTTATTCCTCGATTGCTTGATGTCTCTAGCTAGAATTTCCTTTGGCTCCTCATCATATGAAAAATTAGTTATAACCTCTATCTTCTATAATGGTAAGATGTGAGATTCGTCCGATCTATACCTTCGAAATATGGAAACATAAAAAAAATGTCATGTACATAACTTATATAACTCTAAAGGAAGTATTAATCTATAAGCAACTGGTCCAATTATATCTGAGACTTCATATAGGCAAACGAATCTTGGACTAATTTTGCCTTTCTTTCCAAACCGCAATACTTTCCTCTAGGGAGACACTTTTAAGAATACTTTATCTCCAACTTGGTACTCGTTATCTTTTCGACGGAAGTTTGCCTACGGAATCTTATTTTTGTCAGTAAAATTGCCAACAGAAAATATAATTCCGTCAGCAAATATGGCAAATGATAACAGTTTTTTTGATCTGCACCTTCGGACGGAATTAACGATGGATAATATTTTCCATCGATAAAATTACCGACGAAAAATTTTATACAAAAATTTTATATGAAGTGGCTCGAACCCTAACTTGCCTGATCATATATATATATATATATATATATATATATATATATATATATATATATATATATATATATATATATATATATATATAATTTTTATTATTTATTTATTTGAAAAAATTAGTATTTTAAAGTCTAAAGATATCACTTAATAAGTTAATATATTTATTATCTATTTGGTTCATATATATATATATATATATATATATATATATATATATATATATATATATATATATATATATATATATATATATATATATATAATTTTCATGATTTATTTCTTTGAAAAATGTAGTATTTTAAATTATATATATATATATAGAATCATATATATTTTGTAACTTTTTATTAGGATATTTATGACATATATTAATGTTTGATTGATATTTTTTTAATTTTTATACAATAGTATTTATAAAATTATAATATTTTAAAAATAAAAAAATTAGGTTGAACCAGTCGAACCAAAAACTTCCAGCCTATCAGTTCTTTATTCGATCCGATTTTAATAAAATTGCCCAACAGTCATTTTAGTCAAAAAGATCCAAATTTGATTCGTGGAAATCAGCCATGTCCGCGGCTTATGCAGTCTAACTCCGAAATTCCAACAATTATCCTCTAAATTCGAGCTATCATCCACATTGACTTTCTTTGATGCAAATTAACTTCAAAAATGCGCTTTGGCCTAAAATCAACATTCACTGCAAAAATTATAATTTCCCCATTCTTAATCAACGCATAAAGATCTAAATTATCATCATCAAGGGCACAAAAATGTACAAAATAATAGTCAAATAAGCACATTATCACTAGTTTGTTATTATATTCTGATCTACTACTAGATTATTTTCTGCACTTCAATACATGATATGTTAGCATTATCTTATTATAACCCATTAAATTATATTATTATATTACTTTTATACTTAGAAATCCATTAAATTAATACTGTCTTTATACTTTCTAAATTATTCTATTAAGAATTAAGGTATTTTTTGTCATTGAACTTCTCTAACTGGTTAGAAAATGTCAATGTTAAATAACCCAAAAAAATTTCACTAGTATATTTTAACCACATTAAAAAAAATTTTGATGACAAAAAATGTCCTTAACCCATTATATAAATAAATATAAAATATTTAAACTCTAAATACATAATTAAATTACTACAAATGTTATAAATGTTATACTCAAATTTATAAAGACTTCCCCATTTTAAATGTAACTTCTTCCAAATTTAAGAGAAAAGACAACTGCTTTTGTCGATAACATCATTATTGATTTTTTAAATTATTTTACGCAAAGAAAGAATAATAGATAATTAGATACTCACTCTGTTTTCTTATATATATTATTTTTTAATAAATTTTAAATTATATTTATTTGTCACTTTTAAATTTTAAATATAATTTAATTTACTTTCTTTATAAAATTAGAATAAATTAAATTTGAATATTTAGTATTAATTACGTAATTTAATAATAAATTTATTATTTTTTAATTCTGCTGAAAATAATAAAAGTGGCAGATAAAAGAGAATGAAAAAAATAATATTTTTCAACCGTACGATCATACGGTGCATATTGCTAGTAATAAAAATAAAACGATGCTTCTAATAAGAAACTAAAATATATAAAAAAAAATGCATATATTTGTTTTTCGCTTAATAACAGATTATGCCTTTAGATTGGAGAAAAAAAAATAGTTAACCAAACCATAATCACTGGTTTGGCTTTAAAATATCAATAATATTTTTAGCAATAACATCAATCAAGGCATGATTAAGGCAACAAATTTCTCAAAGTATTAGGTGTCGATATTCAAACGAGAGCAGGTAACTTAAATTAGTTTATTGGATTTCTATCATTAAAAACTTTTTTCCATAACTTGGAAAATATAAATAATTAATTCAAACCACTTCTCCTACGGACTCCACGAATTACAGGGAACCTGAACATCAAATTAGGTAGTCCGCCAACTGATTGAAAACTAACAATGCAATTTTTCATCTGATGCAATTCTCTGCCTAATAACAAATACCTATTGATCGTTTGGAACGTGTCTCCATTCAAAGTAGTTCATCTTCACATCAGCACAATAACAATCAGAAACGTGGAAAAATTATAGTTAGCTAGTTATTGATTCATTATATTATTACTGAAGTACTAAGTAGGTGAAAACATATTTTAATTAAAATATTCTTATATTTTAATTTAATTTTTAAAAATGACATAAATAATAAAAGTAAAAACAAATATATATCATTATAAACTTCATGTGAAGTCTCGTATTTAGTTTATTTAATCTTACGGAAGTGTTTAATTATAATTTTTAAAATTTTTTGCTATTTACAATGAATTTACTAAACTAGATTTTTTAGTCCACATAAACAAATATATACAAATTTTAATTAATTTAATTTACTTATTCAGTTTATATATTTACACATCCCAACTTGACAAAAGTGTACTCAAGACACATGCTTTTGGGCGTGTACGCTTCCTGAATAGGGGTAAGCAAAAAAGAAAACCGAAATTTAGATTAACCGAAAAATTGATCAAAAAATAAATCCATTTTTAAGTTAATCAAACAAAAAATTTAGGTTTATTATTTTTATTTTTAAAAATCGATAGTTAGCCATTGACTAATAATATATTTTAAATTTTATACTTATATTTTTCAATATTTATTTAATTTATAAATATTATGATATATAATTTTCTAAAATATTTTTATAATATATATTTTTAGTAAATTATTATTATTATTATTATTATTATTATTATTATTATTATTATTATTAGTTTCATATTGAATATATTTAAATTCTTATAATTAATTACAAAAGTTCTATTATTATTTTGATTCTTTTAATGAATATTGTATTTAATTTGTATTTTTTTATTTAAAGTATTTTTAACAATTAAGAATAATACTATAAATTGTACAATTTATTAAATTTATATATTAAAATTTTTTAGTAGTTAATCAATAAACTGATCTGAAAAATCGAGTTAAAAATTGAAATCGATATATCGGTTAACCAAAATTGATAGATTAGTTTAATAAAATTGTTAATAAATCGTTTAACTGGTACATTTGCACTTATAATCCCAAATGCTTCAAAGCTGAAAAATAAAATAAATTAGTTATTTTAATGCATATCATGAACCTCAAATTTGGCAAAAAAAAAGCCTATTGCACACTCTAACTACTAAAGGGCACTCCATTACACACCTCAACTGGACAAAATTATATCATATTACACCTCAAATATTTCTATTATTAAATTTATAATGACATATTTGTGTGTTTTTCTTTTAAGATCAGTGATATGAGCTTCATATATTAAATATATTTTGAAGAAAGTATATTCATTAAGAGAAATCAATAGTGGTTTTCTTTTTGATTTGTGCTCTCAATTTTTTCCGCAATTGCCAGTAATATTTAAAATATATATATATATATATATATATATATATATATATATATATATATATATATATATATATATATATATATATATATATATATATATATATATATATATATATATAGAATGAAGAATTGATGTATGATTGTTGATTGGCTTTCTTTTTGCTCAAAAGTTATGCAATTTCTCCATAGAAACTTATAAAATATATGAAGTTTTTATTTAGGAAAGAAAACAAGATCAATGACATATCATCAATTTACCATTAGTAAAAGCAAAACTTCATCATGGCTTGAATTGAAATATTTAAATAATTCAAGTATCCATCAAATTGCAACATTTTAATTATTAGAATTTTATTTAGACCTGACAATCAAGTGAGAGGATTCGGGTTCAAGTCACTTTGAATTAGTTCTTTTAGTTTCAAGTTTCTCAAGTTGTCATTTTTGGTTGGGTCACTTCTCTTCAAGGATGGATTCTGATCAAGTCTTGGATCACATTTACACTAAAAAATCAAACTGAAATTGAAATCGGAGCCAATAGTAAGCAATTTGGAATATTCAACTTTGTTTCTGATTTAATTGATTGAATTTTGAAATAAAAATTGGTTATATCAGTTTCGAGTACAAAAAAAATGGAAATTAGCGACGGTTTTTACGTCGCTAATTTCCAAAACCATCGCTAATATATATTTTAGCAACTGACGGACGACAGTCGCTAATATATTAGCGACGGAAAATTTCGACGCTAATTGCTTGGCCGTTGCTAATTTATTTTCATAATTAGTCGTCGGTATTATAATAATAATTTTTAGCGACTACATTTTTCATCGCAAATCCGTCGCTAATTATTAATTTACTGTGCAATTTAGTGACGACATTAGTCACTAAATTGTTGCTAATTATTTGTTAAATTCTAACGTTTATCAATAGCGACAGTTGCTATCGCAAATCCGTCGCTAAATTATTGCATAATTTAATTTTTTCTTTTGCTGTATTTTTAAATTTTCATCCTGTATACAATAATCGCTATTTGTTTATTTTCATCTGTACATAACAATGATCTCACACACACAGACATATAAAAAATTATAAGAAAAGTTCACATTGGTAAACCATAAAGGAAAGGTTACTCCACAAAACCAAACTTCAAAAATTAACCATTAAAAATAGTTAAATAAGTACAATTTTGTCTACAATTTGAACCATTTTGGTTTGTACAAAGACCATTAGAACTCATAATTCACCAAACTACCTCATTATTATTATTATTGTTATTTTACTTCGTATACCTAAATTACATGAACAAAAAAATCTTTAAATGGAAAGCACAAAAAGAATAATAAGTGTAACTATAACAGCTTCTATAGAACTTGCAAAGGGATAAACTTGCTAAGGCAGGCATTGAATTTAGCCATTTCTCTTCATCCCAACAAAGGCTTTCAAGTATATATATATATATTATCTTGCCTTGCCTGAAAGGTTCATCATTTGTGAGTGAATGCCAAGCTTCCCTCCATATATGACACGACACCCTCGTTTCATGAGAAGTAGCTGAACGTCAAAACCCAAAGGACATACACTTGAGAACAAAACTCAAACAGAGTGTGCAGTTTTCAAACTAGTTTTCTTAACAAGAAAAATGATAATCTAACCTCATCGAATGCTTTAAAAATGTCAATACTTGGTTGATGAATAGTGCAAACCACTGTTCTCCCGGTATCAATAGTATTACGAATAGTTCGCATCACAATGGCTGCTGCTTTTGCATCAAGCCCGGATGTTGGTTCATCCATAAATATAATGGAAGGATATGCAACAAGCTCAACAGCAATTGTCAATCATTTTCTCTGCTCTGTTGACAACCCAATACTACCAGGCAAACCAACCAAAGTGTTCCTTAGAGTGTCAAGCTCTACCAATCTCATGACTTCTTCAAGAAACTCCTACAGTACATTGTAGTAAAATTCTCCAGATAAGTATTGAAACAAAAACGAACAAGGAAGCAAAAGTGTGCGAATCCACGTATCCAAATTAATTAACTTAACTCACATGTCTTTGTTCTTTGGTAACTTCTTTTGGAAGCCGAAGATAGGAAACGCAACTCCCATTATATATATCCTCTAGTTTTTCTTCCAGCAAACACATCCATCAAAGTTGTCTTTCCTGCTCCACTTGACCCAACCAATGCAGTCAGCACACCAAGTGAGAATACTCCACTGACATTTGATAAGAGCTGCAACCTTGTTTGTGGCACACCTTGTTTGCTCATTTCCTAGAATATGGGGCAAAACCTGTTAAAACATCAGAAGTTATATATGCAAAAAGCCAAGGGAAAGTCATTGTCATATCAGCACTCACCTTTGGCATATCAACAAAGTAATTGACAACATGGAAAGTCATTGTCAATTGTTGAAATGGAAGAATCATTCCCTTCTTTCTACCACCCTTCCTAACAGCATTTTCTGAATATTTTGCTTCTATGGCTTTATTTGGCTCGGCCACCATTTGAGCTTTCTTAAAGGCTGACAAAATCCAAGAATACAATACAAAAAAACTGCAAATTAGCAACGGACAATTTCGTCGCTAATTACCTATTTTCTGTCGCTAATGTAAATTAGCGATGTCGCGACGAATAGTCGCTAAAAGCCCAGTCGCTAATATATTAGCGACAGAATTCAAAATCAGTCGCTAATTTAGCGACTAAATATTTCGTCGCTATTTTTTTTTTCCGTCGCTAATTTATATTCCTAATTAGTTACGGAATTATAATAATAATATTTAGCGACTACATTTTCCGTCGCTAATTCCGTCACTAAATAAATTCTTAATTAGTCCACAAATATAATAATAATTTTTTAGCCACATATATTTCATCGCTAAATCGTCGCTAATAAATATTCATAAAACGCAGATTAACGCAAAATAACATAGCAATTCATTTATAATATTTTATTATTATTATTATTATTATTATAACATTCAGAATTTAATTTATATAAATAAAATTTCTCAAATATTATTAATTTAAAAAATATAATATCATAAAAGTAAATTAAATTGTGCAATACTTTACAAATAATTAACAATATGCTACAAAATTTTTATACTACTTTACAATAATTGTCTGAGCAAACACATAGGGGAACTCAATAGCAACCTGCACACAAAAGCAAAATAAAAATGGCTGAGTTTTGGATAGTCATGGCATTGGATTTTGCACAAGCAAAAGTAAAAAATGGAAATAAAGTCCACTAAACCTGAGCAAATGCAAATGCTAGAGCTGAATACAACCCTAGAACTCTCTCATGACATGAAACAATTCTTTCAATGGAAACAACAGGTTGAACAGCAGATGCATTGGTGATTCCAATGAACAAGACTGCCACATACATGGATCCCATTGCATTTGATAACTCTTGCTCATTCTCTCTGCAAAAGTAAATAAACTGTAATAACAGCGAACCTAATGATTCAGGAACCAAAAGAAGTGCTAAAAGAAAAATTAATGCATTTTGAACAATCATAGAAGAGTAACTTCAAGCACAAAAACCAGAGAAATTAATGATTTAAGGAACAAAAAATAGAATCAATTTGACAAGACTGGCTTGTTAATTGAGCCATCATCAGTTTATCATATGCCTTCTCAAGCTGGAAATGAAACATATATAGACCACAAGATCTACAAAGTCAGACAATAGTACTTGTTTGAATACAACCACAAATATGCAAATAAGTGGGAAATGTAAGAAACTTTTCTTTATGGAAAGAAAGAGTTAGAGATTAGCAACCTACCCGAGCAGCAGTGGCTTCATCACCTATTTTTTCAGCCTCCTTATGCTTTTTAGTATAAACTGCCTTGATCTTGTCAAACCCTTCAATGGAGCTTACACCAAGGACCTGAAATGCCTTAAAATAACTCAAACAAAGGAATAACCATACATCTAGCAATTAAATCATTTATAGCTTTAACATCCTCAGCACAAAAAAAAACATTATCTAATATTACCTCAGATGGATTGAAGTCACTGTCTGGACTAGAATTTCCATCTGCAGATGCAGCAACACAAGTCACCCTTTTATTCACCGAAAGTGCTCTAGAAAATGTCGAAAATCCAGCAAAATGATCGACGGCTTCTTGCCGATCTCCAGCAAATCGAAAAACATAGATACCTTATTAGAAATCTAATGATACACTCTTAGACTGAACTGGCATAATTATTCGAGGAATCAAAACTGCAAATAGCAGCAGTTACTTCATCACAAACATATTGTCAAACAAGTGGTAGATACCCAATCTATTGACATGAACTTGTTTACATGCCATTTTATTGACTGAAATTATTATAAGAAATATAAAAATTGTGAAAATATTATTTTAAGTTTATAACAAATATTTCTGTGCAATTAAAATCATGAAATATAAAAATTATGAAAATATTATTTTTCACCTCTGATTACTTGTCATTAAGTGTCATCTCAATGGAATGGTATCATACGGGCTCTATTTTGAACTTTGATTGTATTTACATTTTGGAAAGAGAAGAAGAAGAAGATTTGATTAAACAAAAATGGAAATGCATATTAAGTGATATACATATATTTAAATAAGCATCAATCATGGCAGCTCCTTATTGTATGTACCTGGAGGTCTGATTTTGTTTTTTTACAATAAAGCAGACTCTTTTTGTTTTTGTTTTTTTTGGATAAATACCAAATACTGATAAGTAAAAACCTTCAGTATCTTTCCTTTTTCTTTTTTTTCTTGGAAAGAATCTTTAAAATGCAACACCACACTAATATTATAATATAAAGAACTACCAAAAATACAAACTATTTAGATAAGAAAAAGTAGTAAAAATTAAAATACAGACATTTGCAATAAGGAATTACACAGTGGAAACTACCCAAACAATTACAAAGTTCATGTTTAAAGAGGTTAAACAACGTTTTATTGACAATCAAAGTCAATAAAAGAAAGAATCTTTAAAATCATTTGAAAGCACAAAACTCTTAATTGTTGATTGAGATCGGCTTAAAAGGTAACAATATATATATATATATATATATATATATATATATATATATATATATATATATATATATATATATATATATATATATACTGAGTAAAGCCAAAGAGTAGCAAATGCACGTTAAATATATATATATATATATTCCCACAACTTCAATACTCTGTTTCCAATTCCACATAAATATCTGTGTATTAAAATCCCTTGAAGTGGACCCTCCAACTCAAGGGTATTGATGTTTTGCCATACAAATATCATGCACATACAAATGAATTAATTACTATAAATCAGTAAATTGAAGTGGAGAAAATAGTACCTTTGGAAAGGAAAAGAGAAAACCCAAATTCTATAACTATAAAACAACAGTAAAATTAAAACTTTGAGAGGAAAATTTTGTAGTTACATACCTATTAGGATGAAATTTTCACGTTTTTTCCTTCTCATTTCGGTCCCCTGGTATGCTCGTCGGAGTCTCGCCGGAACTTCACCGGAGCCTTGTCGGAGCTGCACCAACACTGCCATCGCGAAGCCAGGATCGTCAAAGACCCATTATCGATGAACACGCGCTGTAAGGAGCTACGGTATGGTCGGGATCTAGATCGGAGCAACTTACCACACCCATTTTCGATTAGCTCATTGCCGGCACTTGGAGTCGGACAAAGGGTACCGGAGTGAACTCCTTGTCTTAAGGAACTCACCGGCACCATTTATCTCCCTGCTTGCCATTGCAGGTCACCGGAGGAAAGGAGAAAAGTGTTCGGTGAAGAGATTTCGAAATCGGCAGCTCCGCTTCTGCGTTATGCCGATTAGACGATAGAGGAGAGGGAGCGCTAGTCGAACATTGCAGCGGAGGAGCCTTGCAACTTTGATCGCCGGCGTCGGCAAGGTGTCCTGTCCCGATCTCTCTCTACCTCCTTTTTTTCTTTTACCTTCCCTTTCCTTTTACTTCTATATATCAAGTCTTATTTCCTTCCCGGAAAACATGTTGCCACCAAAATTAGTCTAGAAAATTGGGATAAAGTAAGATATTATGTTTTCTTTTTCTTCTTCTAATTATTATTATATACAACTATTTACTTTAATTTCTTTATTTATTACTAAAATACATTTTAATTTAAATTATAAATTTGAAAGCCTAGAGATAATATTTACTAGTATTATATCACATTCTAAATAATTTTAATAGAAAGAATTCAAAATATTCTATACTTTTTAAATTTTAATTGAATATTAATTATTAGACTAACTTTTAATGGTTAATACTTAAGCCAATTTTAGTTACATACTTTTTTTTCCTAAGGTAATTAGGTGCATCCTATATATATTTTTTGCACTTATCCATAAAAATCCATTTTTCCTAAATCTTAGTTTCCATCTTATAGTTTCTTTAAGTATAATTTGTATTAGAAATTATTAAATTGCATATCTTGAATACAATTCCACTTATTATTATTAAAAATGTAAATTTTCTAAATTAATAAGTTTATATTTTTGGATAATTGACAAAAAAAATATTAAAAATGTAAATTTTCTAAATAAATAAGTTCAAAAAATAGATCAAGTATTCACATATTGAACTCCCTTCAAATCTCTCTCAATTCTGCTTTACTGAAAAATTCATCACTGGTATAATAATCCATGTTTTAGATTAACAAAAATTATAGAAAACCAAAGCTTCTATAAAGTATAGGAATAAAAACATCTTTACTTATACTCCAAATAAAAATAAAATTTACCCAAAAAGAATCAACGACCTCTTTTTTGCAAAAAAAAAACTGAACTTACAAACCTTAAAAATTAATCTTCACCGTTCAAAATTAACAACAAGGATTTTTGAATGTACTCAACAAAATCAGGCCAATCTAACAGCAAATGATTTTTAAATCGTCTTCGTATACAAAACTGGTCATTACGTAAAAAAATCCAGAAAATAACCTCTTTTTTGCAACAAAAACCGAACTCACAGACCTTAAAAACTAATCTTCACCATTCAAAATTAACAACAAGGATTTTCAAACGTACTCACCAAAAATTAGGCCGATTTAACGACAAATAATTTTTCGATCATCTTCACATACAAAATTGGTCAGTATATAAAAAATCCAGAAAACAGCCTCTTTTTTGCAACAAAAACTGAACTTACAGATCTTAATAACTAATCTTCACCATCCAAAATTAACAACAAAGAGTTTCGAATGTACTCACCAAAATCAAGCCAATCTAACAGCAAATAATTTTTCGATCGTCTTCGCATACAAATTTGGTCATTATGTAAAAAATCCAGAAAATACCTTTTTTTTGCAACAAAAACTGAAGTTACAGACATAAAAACTAATCTTCACCGTCCAAAATTAAAAAAAATGAGTTTCGAATGTACTCACCAAAAATCAGGCCAATCTAACGGCAAATGATTTTTCGATCGTCTTCGTATACAAAACTGGTCATTACGTAAAAAAATCCAGAAAATAGCCTCTTTTTTGCAACAAAAACTAAACTTACAGACCTTAAAAACTAATCTTCATCGTTCAAAATTAACAACAAGGAGTTTCGAACATACTCACCAAAAATCAAGCCAATCTAACGGCAAATGATTTTTTGATCGTTTTCGCATACAAAACTGGTCATTACGTAAAAAATCCAGAAAATAGCCTCTTTTTTGCAACAAAAATTAAACTTACAGACCTTAAAAACTAATCTTTATCGTTCAAAATTAATAACAAGGAGTTTCGAACGTACTCACCAAAAATCAGGCCAATCTAACGGCAAATACTTAATTAACCATTGAATCTTTACTTACACTATTCCGTATAAAAGTTGTTCAATGTGTGTGTGTGTGTGTGTGTGTATTAGAAAATTTATTCATTTAGAAAAATAATAGAAATTAAATTGAAGAAATTCAATTAGAAAATTTATTCATTTTGACTTGTATAAGTTTAAGTCTTGGATTGAACTCTATTGTCTTATTTAATTAAATAATAAATTAAGCTTAAAATCATATACACATTAATTTAAAACGGTGGAGAGATGTGAGGGAATAGAAAATGTTATTTTTATATATAGGATAAAATTTTGAAATTACTAAAATGTCCCTACCAAATTTCATCATTTTATCCTTGTATTCAAGGATAATTTTATAAATATATATTTTAAATTTTTTAATAATTTAAAATTTACTCAAAATTTTAACAAAATAAAAATAAATTATAAATTTTTCATAATCATTTTAAATGAAATAATAAAGTTTATATTATTATTATATAAATATTTATATTTATTATTTTTAATAATATGATTATATAATACTTATAAAAATTACTTTATTATTATTATTATTAAAATGTAATTTTTTTAAATAAATAAGTTTATATTTGGGGATAATTGATAAAGAAATCAATAGAATTTCTAATAATTTAATATTTGATTTAAATTTTATAAAATAAAAATTAATTACAAATTTTTTATTATTATTTTGAATGAAATAATAAATTTTATATTACTGTTTTATAAATATTTATTTTTTTAATCTTGAACACGCAAATATATAATAATCGTAATAATTATTTTATTATTATTATTAAAAATATAAATTTTCTAAATAAATAACTTTAGATTTTGTATAATTGATAAAAAATTATTATCAACTTATAAAATAATTTCTAATTTTCTGTTAAAAAATAAAATATTCATTTCATATGGTCTATATTAAAATTACTTAAAACTATACATAAATCATGGTAGTGAAATTAAAAACAAAATTATTTTTTAATTTATTTGCAACGGATTAGCGACTAAATACTTCCGTCGCTAATTGTATTACAGTAACAAATTACTATTAGCGACAGAAAACTTCCGTCGCTAAACCGTCGCAAAAAAGGCGCTATATTTTCCCTCCAAAATTAGCGAATAAATTGTCCGTCGCTAAATTTTCTGGAACTGATTTCATGAATAAAAAATTATAAAATTTAGCGACGAAAATATTCGTCGCAAACAATGAGACGTATGCTTCCCGCCAATAATTAGCGACTGTTTAATCATTCCGTCGCTATTTCGTCACAAAAAAATAGAAAATATCCTCTCCACGATGGAATTACAAAACATTCACGAATCTGTCGCTAAATTTGCGACGAAAATAATGCCGTCGCTAATTGACAGTTTTTTTGTAGTGATGGTTGAGTTAAGGTGAAATTTTTGCAATTAAGACAGATTATAAAAGCAGTGTATAAAAGCATAGAAACCATTTTAACATACAATTAAGGTAGGTCAACGCCCAAATTACAATTATGTTAAAAACCAACGCATAGAGCCATAAAACACCAACGCCAATCCAATACCGATTGTCATCAATGGGTAAACCATGCTCATGGAGAATATTGTATCCTATTGTATTATTCCCAATAGCAGATCTTTGAAAGATATTTCAATTAATTTGTCTTGAATGTGTATATTTTAAAATAAATAGATTCGATTCACAAATGCATATTCCTCATAAGAGCACTTACCTTCATCCACCTTTTGACGAGAAATTCATTAGCAGAAATTGCTCATTGTCCATAGCATAATGGTGAAACCCAATAACCTCAAACCCACCAAGGTTTGATTGAGTCTGATTCAAAAAATAGTACTGATGAGGATATGTTAAAAAAATTAAAAAGAAAAAGAAAAAGATAACAATTATGTTAATTTATTAAGATTTTTCTATATACTCCATTAGTTATGCAGTAATTTATGGGATATTTTTGTATTTTTTGATTAACAAGGAATGGTTGTCCTTATTTTAACGATCTATTTCTCTTTAAAGTCAGTAGTTGTTATGTATTAGGTTTGACTTTTATTAGTTTGTAATGTCTTTCCCGTATAAAGAAAATCTGAATGAAATGAACTTCATGGTATGGTGGAGTTTTATTCAATTTTATTGAGTCTCTGTTTTTTTATATATGAGCAGAGCACTAAAAAATGGTCCCGTGAGATGGTGAGTGAATTTTCTTGTGAGTGTTTGTAAGGTGAGTGATCAAACACCATAAAGAGTGGCAAGGATGGCTTCTAACAATTCACTAAGAACGGGTCCTCCTGTATTTATAGGTGAAAATTATAACATCTGGGCAATCAAGATGAAAACATACTTGAAAGCTCAGAGTTTATGGGATGTGGTGGAAAATGATATTGAATTACCAGCACTAAGAGCTAATCCAACTTTAGCTCAGATGAAGAAACATGAAGAAGATGTTGCACGAAAGCCAAAAGCATTAACTTGCTTGCATTCAGCCTTGTCTGATGTAATCTTCACAAGGATTATGGCTTGTGAAACTCCTAAGAAAGCCTAGGATTAGTTGAAGGCAGAGTTTGAAGGAAGTGAAAGGGTGAAATCTATGAAACTCTTAACGCTTAAAAGAGAGTTTGCAATGTTAAGAATGAAGGATGGGGAAACAATAAAGGAGTATTCTTCTAAACTCCTTGACATTGTAAACAAAATGAGGTTGCTTGGAGAAGATTTTGTAGATCTGAAAGTCGTAGAGAAGATGTTGATGAGCCTACCTGTAAAATTTGAATCAAAAGTATCTGCAATAGAGGAGTCTTGTGACTTAAACACACTCTCTATTACAGAACTGATTAGCAAACTTCAAGCATATGAACAACGATCTAAGGTGCTAGATGAAGAGGTGATTGAAGGTGCACTTCAAGCAAGGCACAAAGGAAAATCAGCTGCAAAAGAATGGAAGAAAAATAGTGGAAATAAATCTGGAAAAGATAAAGCTCCATCCAACTCCAAGGAACCAGAAAAATCTAGAAAATTTCCTATTTGCAAGTTTTTTCAAAGGGATAATCATCTTGAAAAGATTGCTGGTTCAAAGATAAAGGGCCAATTCAATGTAGATTCTGCAAAAAGATGGGTCATATAGAAAGAAATTGCAGAATGAAGCAAAAAAAGGAGTTGGAACAACCCCAGCAACAGGAAAATTTCACAGATGAGTAGGAGGAAGCTGATGATAGATTTTTTATGGCATCTTGTTCAAATAAAAATTGCAGTGATCAAATCTGGTTCATTGATAGTGGTTGCACTAGCTACATGTCTAAAGATGAAAGTATGTTTAGCAGCATAGACAAAACTATCAAGCCTAAAGTAAGGCTTGGAGATGGGAGGGTTGTTGAAGCACAAGGAAAGGGCTCAGTAAAGGTGCACACTAAACATGGTATCAAATATATTAATGACGTTTTATTTATACCTTGTCTTGCATAAAATTTGTTGAGTGTTGCGTAGATGCTCATAAATGGATATTCACTTACTTTTAAAGGGAAATTATGCTTCATTTATGGTCAATTTGATTGTTTAATAGCAGAGGTTGTTATGCTTGATAGGATTTTTTCCATAGATTGGCATGAGATGCATGATAAGGTTAATTTTATTGCCAAGGATGACTCTTTGCTTTGGCATAGAAGATATGGGCACTTCAATTTTACAGCTTTAAAAGGCATGCAATCTAAAGGTTTAACAAGAGATTTGCCCAAAATCTCTATGGTTGATGAAGTTTGTGATTCATGTCAGTTCGGAAAGTTACATAAGATGTCTTTTCCTGCTAAAGCTTTATGGAGGGCAAGTGAAAAGCTTGAATTGGTTCATACAGATGTTTGTGGACCAATGGGCACAGAATCACTCAGCAGAAACAAATATTTTGTGCTCTTTATTGATGATTTTTCAAGAATGGCATGGGTGTATTTTATACACGGTAAATCACAGGTGTTTTCTGTGTTCAAAGGATTCAAGTCTAAGGTTGAGACTCAAAGTGGTTGCAAGCTGAAGTGGTTAAGGTCTGATAATGGAAAGGAGTACACTTCCAATGAGTTTGATAAGTTTTGTGCGGAAATAGGAATCAGTCATCAGTTGACGGTTCCTTACTCACCTCAACAAAATGGAGTTTCAGAAAGGAAGAATAGAATGGTAGTGGAAATGGCAAGAAGTATGATGGCTGATAAGAAATTGCCCTTGAGTTTTTGGGCAGAGGTAGTTAATACTACAGTATTTTTGTTAAACAAATTACCTTCAAAATCTGTAGTGGGAATGACTCCAATTAAAGCATGGAGTGGTGTTAAACCTACTGCCAAACACTTGAAGCTCTTTGGTTTAATATGTTACATTCATATTCCAACTGCGAAAAGAACCAAGCTGGATCAAAAGGCAGAACAAGGGATTATTTTTGGGTTATGCAGAGTTTTCAAAAGGTTATAGGGTGTACAATCTGCAAACTCAAAAAGTTACAGTGAGTAGAGACATTATGGTAGACGAAGACTCATATTGGAATTGGGAAAAAGGTTACGTGGACAAGGATGATAGGTGGAAAAGAAGTTTATCACTTCCAGCTCTGCAAGGAAAAGATTCAACAGCTGAAGTTGATAAAAATGAACCTGATGACACCTCAACGGACTCACCTGTTCTCAAGACAAAATCTTTGTCTGAGATTTATGAAAAATGTAATTATGTTGCGATAGAGCCAAGCTCTTTTGATGAAGCTGCCATGTATAAGGAATGGAGAAAAGCTATGAAGGAAGAAATGGAGATGATTGAGAAGAACAACACCTAGAGTCTTGTGGACAGACCAGACCACAAGAACATCAATGGTGTAAAGTGGGTTTTTAGGACCAAATTAAATCCGGATGGTTTGATACACAAGCATAAGGCTAGGTTGGTTGTTAAAGGGTACTCACAACAAGCTGGTATTGATTATAGAGATACTTATGCACCAGTTGCAAGACATGAAACCATAAGACTTCTTCTAGCTTGAGCAGCTCAAATGAGATGGGAAGTGTTCCATTTAGATGTCAAATCTGCTTTCCTTAATGGTGAATTAGAAGAAGAGTTGTTTGTAGAGCAACCAGATGGTTTTGTGGTTAAAGGTAATGAAGATAAAGTTTACAGATTGAACAAGGCTTTGTATGGCCTTAAACAAGCCCCTAGAGCTTGGTACAGCAAGGTTGACTCTCATTTGATGAAATGTGGTTTCATAAGGAGTGAAAATGAAGCAACCATGTATGTTAGAAAGCTTGATCCAGTAAAATTGCTTATTGTATCTATTTATGTAGATGATATGTTGGTGACAGGAAATGATGTTGAATTGATAAATGAATTTAAGAAGGAAATGGAGTCTGTTTTCAAAATGTCAGATTTGGGTCATATTACTTACTTTCTAGGAATGGAAATTAGCCAATTCAGCTCTGGCATTTTCATTTCTCAAAGAAAGTATGCTTTGGATTTGTTAAAAAAATTCAAAATGGAGAGAAGCAAATTAGTTGCAACTCCATTAGTGCATAATGAAAGTTCTCTAAGATTGAGAAAGGGAATGATGTTGATCCAAGTCATTACAGAAGTCTGGTGGGAAGTATATTGTATCTGACGTCTTCTAGACCAGATTTGATGTATGCTGCAGTGGTATTGTTGAGGTATTTGAAGGAATCGGGTCAAATTCACTTGGGTGCAGCAAAACGGGTATTGAGATACATTAAAGGGACTACAGATTTTGGTATCTGGTATACAAGAGTTGATGAAGCAAAATTAATTGGATACTCAGATAGTGATTGGGCTGGATGTCTTGATGATATGAAGAGCACCACTGGTTATGTGTTTTCAATGGGGTCTGGAGTATTTTCCTGGCTATCCAAGAAGCAAGATGTAGTGGCACAATCTACTGCAGAGGCGGAATACATTGCCACTGCTGCTGCAGCAAATCAAGCTCTATGGTTGAGGAAAATGTTGAATGATCTTCGTCAAACTCAAGAAGGTGCTACTGTAATAAGGGTGGACAATCAGTCCGCAATAGCTATGGCCAAAAATCCAATTCATCATGGACGTACAAAGCACATCAACGTAAAGTTTCATGCTATAAGGCAAGCAGAAAGGGAAGGGACTGTTCAACTTGTTTACTGCAAATTTGAAGAACAATTTGCTGATATTATGACTAAAAGTCTTTCAAGAGGAAGATTTGAATTTTTGAGAACTAAACTGGGAGTATTGAAGAAAAATCTTAAGGGGAAATGTTAATTTATTAAGATTTTTCTACATACTCCATTAGTTATGCAGTAATTTATGGGATATTTTTGTATTTTTTGATTAACAAGGAATGGTTGTCCTTATTTTAAGGATCTATTTCTCTTTAAAGTCAGTAGTTGTTATGTATTAGGTTTGACTTTTATTAGTTTGTAATGTCTTTCCCGTATAAAGAAAATCTGAAAGAAATGAACTTCATGGTATGGTGGAGTTTTATTCAATTTTATTGAGTCTCCGTTTTTTGATATATGAGCAGAGCACTAACAAATTAAATCACCAATGAAATACGAACTTAAATTATAACATGAAGATGTAGAACACACCTTTTGGAATGATGAATCCACCCAATAAAAATACAGCCAACAAAGCAGCTGATCCAAACGTATTTGCAATTACCATATCTCATGCTATATTAGCCATCATCCGGAAGAGACCCAATGCCATTTTGTGCATTGTAAAAAGTAAAAGCATAAAGTGAAAGAATATGCACAATGAACAGAAGTGAAGGATATAAAGAAAACAAGAGAATGGTAATCCCACTTAACAAAAGGAAAGCACTGCAGTTACCTCCCATGAGCAGGGGAAAAACCAACGGTATAGTACATGACACGATACCATATAAAAGATTCTACAGTAGAATAAGGTATACGTAGAACTAAACTAGAGAGAGACCATGCCTATCCAGGATGAAAGAGATTATCACGTTGCTTGAAGAAAACTAGGAGTCTAAATATCAAAAGAGAGAGTTCAAAAAATCCATTGAACATCATGTGCACCAACCCATAAAAGAGACATGAGAGATAAAGATTCCCATTTGCCTCGTCAGTTGGATGCAATCTAGTATGCAAGAAAATCGTGCAAGTAATGCTTCCAACAAAAAAGACCTATAGCATATACAAACAAGTAAACACATGAAAGAAAATTGAGATGAAGTAAAAATTAAACGTCGCTAGCAATTCAAGGACTACCTATGTATCAATATCATAGGAAAAAGAAAATCGCAAACTGCTGTTGAAAACCTGAGGAATTGGTGGCTAGCTATTGCATAAGAAACTCATAAAGTGACTGCTGTAAATACTAAAACATATATAGGCATTGCTTTCAAGAGCTCCCACCTTGACACAGCATATTTCGTTTTTGACAAAGCTGAAGGATCACACTTGCATTTATCAAATGGTACAGAAAGCATGGACTCCACAGATCTTTCGAACCTAGAGATTTTGAATTCTTCTGCGATTACTGGAACTGGCATGTATTCATATGGCTTTGAAGGATCAGCCCAGTACTGTTCTTGATCATTTTCTGAGGTGAACTGGTGAAAGATCCTGTTAGGAAAGAACCAAAGGTATAGCTAACTCGAGGAACATCTCAAGGCAATACCTCTTGAAGAAAATCTGCAATGCCCTTCCGTGGTGTTAATCAGAAACCTAGTGACTCAAAGAACTCGAGAACTTCTGTTCTTGGGCCTTGGTATATCCATTTGATGAACAAAATTCCCTATACATTTCACTATTTGATAAGTTGTGGAACTATCGAGTCCAGTGGATATTTCATCCATAAACAAGGTTGTTCTCGGTCCAACAATCATCTCTCCTGCATGATCATGTAGTTATTGTTAGTTTGGCCAAAGAATTTTAGATAATAGAACACTACTTGTCAAAATTCTAGATCTGACTGCTCATAACGAAGCACATTATTGGAAGGTCACATGGCTATACCGTTGGGATGTCAAACCCCATATTAGCAAGATATGGGTACATATATAAGGTCCGTGTACAGTAATCTAATCTAGTTACATGAGGAAGAAAGAACATAAAGGAAAAATGAAGAGATATGTTAAATACTCCGTCAACAGCAAAAATAATGTTAAACCTCCTTTCTACTCAAAGTTACAAGAAGTCTGTTCACAGCAGTCCTTGTGAGAAAGAAATATAAGAACCTTAATGGTGCATTTATTTATCAACTTGCCACCCAGGAAAGCAAAAGAAGAAAAATAAACCTAAATGTCAAAATCCTTAAACATTACATATCATGTGGACAGAGAAACTATGCAAAAACATACACGGTAAAAAGAGAAAGAAAGAGACCAGTGGTAACCCTTTTTCTTTGACCTTCAGAAACACCTCTAAGCATATCACTGCCAAATACCGTCTCTTAACATACATCAAGACCAAGCACTTTTAACACATAATCTGTTGATATATTGTGTTTTTTACCAGTAACAGAAGCTGCCTGTTCATTGAAATTGTTTAAGTGATAAACAAGGATACTACTATACAAATAAACAAAAAGCACAGGCACAAAGCTATAAACTTAAGATAATGACCTTCATAAAAGCATCAATCTCTGGACTTGGGTGTATGTTTTTTCCTTCTATAAACGAGCAAGATCTTTCATATAGATTGGAAAAAAAGTCAGTTAAATATACAGTAGGCATATGATTATACATGCTAAACATCAATTATTTGCCTATCTTATATAGCGCAGTCTGTAATATTTCATGAAATAATGACTTTAAGCTTTGCCTTCCTCTCTTATGTTTTTCTGATTATTTTTTTCTCTGGGGTTGGGCACATAATTTTATAATGGTGTATGATAATGTTGAGAACAATGCATCTCAGATGAACCAAGAGAAAAAATGAGGGAATAGTCATTCATGAGTATTATAAGAACAAATGAGAAAATATTATGAAAAGGCAAATAGTTCTAAAGCAGTAAGAAGCACTGAGAACAGAAATAGACCGTAAGTGAGATGCTAATATACATGGTTTTATACAGCATGCCTGAATCTAGAAAATCCAAGTCTTATTAGTGTGTGGAGGGCATAACTTCAATAGTGAATTAAAGTACTCGGTGGAGTGATTGCATAAAAGAATGAGAGAGCACAAAATCTAGGCAAAATTTTAAGGTGCGATGAAGTGTGTGAGGTGAGAAAGAAAATTGAGCTTTTATATAAAGGTCACTCGGTGGAGTGATCCTTCACTCTACCAACTGACACCTTATTGGAAGTCCAACAGTCACCACAAATCAAAAAGTTAAATTTTTTAAGGGACTCATGAAGGAGTAAAAACCCATTCCACCGGTTGGAATTGCACTCGGTGGAGTGGATTTTTACTCCACAGAGTGATAAGCCCCTGCACTAAAATCAAGCAAAAACACACTGCTAGCAACTCCAATACTACAAAATTTGAACATTCAACTCAAAAATTCACCTAATTAACATAAAATAGCCAATAATTTCTCCTCCAATTAAGATTATATCTCTTCCAACCAAGTCTTCTAATTTGACAAATTTAATTAAAATAAGTGCCACCTTTTGTAACACTTAAGCCTTGTTTTCAACCTTAAATCTTAATTTCTTTTTTCTTTCATTTATGAAACACTTAAGCACTATACAACACTCACAAAATAGGTTCAAGTAAATTGTATGTCCCTTTTATTGACATCCCAATATCAATATGAGCTCTTTAATGATCCTAAAAGCACATGCTAATTTAAGTTATGACAATTAAGTACAAATTCATTAGAAGTAGCTTCTTTTTCAACCTCTCATGAATTGACAGACACAAACACAATAAACTCAAGAAAACACAAAACACATGTATTGAACTATAAAAGTCTATTAAATTAAACTAAAGCTAGGATAGCAAACTATTAAAAATAAAACACAACTAATAATAAAAAAATATTATGAAAATTTAAAGAGAAGGGTTAGAGAATTTCTGTTTTATTGAGTTTCAGCTCGACTCATGTTACTCTCTGGAGATCGAACTTGTGATCCAAATACGGATCTTTTCGAAGTTTGCTCTTCATTTTCTCCCATTGGTAGAAGAAACTTGTCATAGTTCACCAAAGCTAGAAACTCTATATCCTCGATAAAATGTGAATCCTCCTTTGGCTCTTTAAATACGAACTCTATTGGCTCTTCTAGCCTAAAAAAATTCTTCAAATAGACTGAGTTCAGTGTCTCTACTTGAGAATTTTTTTCTTTCTTGCTCCTTTTGGTGATAAATTATTCACAAAAGGTTCCAATACACCTTTTAAATGAATACAAGACTTGTCTATATGAAATGTTCCTTTTCTTCCTTATCCACCATTAATTAATGATTTGTTTCCTTCTTCATACCACCATCACCGTGAAATTTCATAGAAACACTCAAAAGTTCTAGTTTAGATTCCAACCTTTCAATTTCTTCCTTTTTATCCCTTAATAGACTCTCTTGACACTTGATTATTTCCTCTTGAGTCCTTAACTTCTGTTCTTGAATTATAAAATTTTCCTTTTGATTACTTAATGTAGCATCCCACTCCTCTTTTTCAGCATAAAATTTCCTTTCCTTTTTATAAGCAAGTCAAAAATATCTTGCATTTCGGAGATAACAGCCTCTTTTGTATCCCTCCATCCTTCTTTTTCAGCCCAAAATTGCTTATCCTTAATTATAAGCAAGTCATTAAGACGTTGAATTGTTGAGTTACTAGTCTTTTGTGAATATTTCAATAAATATTGGAGTTCTTGATTCTTTCTTCTCAAATCTTCCATTTGTGCTCTCAAAACCCATGGAGAATCAAACTCTTCAACAAATAATGGTGATGAATAAGGATTTTGTGAATGTGCATGCAAAAGCTTTAATTCCTCCCTTTCTCTCATTAAATCATTCATTTGCTATTGTAAAAGGAACAATTTATAATCTTAGATATCATCTTGCATTTTCTTAAAAAATACCTCAAAATTTTTCTACAAAGAACAATCATCAAATTAAAAATAAAATAAAAATAAAAATTTTAGACTAACTCAATCAAAGATATAAAAGAAATAACACCATTGTTCTCCAACAACGATGTCAAAAACTTTGACCGGTGTCTAACAAGTGTACTAAATCGACGAGTACTATAGAAAAATAAGATTAAGATCTTGAATATCGAATCCAAGGGAACAAATATTACTAAACCAAATATCTATAGGTGAGTGAAATAAATCTGAAATTATTCCTTAAGTTTGTTATTTTAAAATACAAAAACTAAACTTAAACATAAACTAACAATAAAGCAAAATAAAAACTAAAATTAGACTAACATTAATTAAAGATAATAACTAAAACACTTTTACTGAAGGACTTTCTACATCAATTTCTCATGTATATAACTTAATTAGAGATAATGCAGTTGATTATGGAAAACTGGCAATAAATTCAGATAACTTCTCAGAATATCTTTCTAAGTATCAAATTTCCTTATTCATAACAGTTCAATACTTAGCATAAAAATTCAATTCATAAACTCCTAAATATATGTCGGATCCTTTCTTAAGAAATCTCACTTCAATTCATTCTTAATTCACCTTTTCATAGACTTAATTAATCTAAATTACCACATTTTTTAGAAAAAACTATGCATCAATTTAAATGAGTTAACAATGAACATGCATACCTTAAGTCAATATTGCATTTGATCATTAACTATTACTCAACAAATCAACAATCAAAGTAAACATAACTCAAGATAAGGATTTCTACTCAGGACTTAAGAAATAACCAACTAACATTTAATTAAAGAACAAACTAAGTCATTATATAAAGAAATATGAGAGTTCTAGTTTCCCTTAGCAAAAGAAAACGAACTACTCACTCTTTGTCATAAAACTTAAATAAAAATAAGATAAAGGAATGATACACATAAAATCCTTCAACTGTTCTTGAAGTTTCGTCAGAACTCTTCAATCCTAGTCTTCAAATTCTAAGTTAAAAACTAAACCAAAAGACTATAAATTAGGTAAAGAAAATAAAAGCTCGCTCTATTTTGGTTTTTCTTTGCTCCTTTTATAGCTTGAAAAAAAGAAATTAAACCAACTTAAACTTCCTATTATGCTGGACTTTTAATTGTAGCAAAAGACTTCCTGTTTAGTAAATAAGAGAATCCAATCGCAAGCAGGATTGATAGATTCGGCAGAGTATAATTCCAATCGATCTATTATGCCCAATTAAATTAACCTTGCTCTGTAGAGTGATTTTTCACTCTACTGAGTACTTTATTTCATAAGCCACTCCACGTAGTGACTACCTTCTGTACTCAACAATCAAATCTCTTATCATGTAAAACCTTCCCAAAGCCAAAGTTTCGATTAAGTCTTTTAAGTTTACTTTTTTTTTCTTCAATTAGGTCCCTAAAAATACCAAAATACACAATTAAACAATTAAAATCTCAATTAAAGAAATTAACTAAAAAACAACTAAATTAGCATAAAAATAATCTAAAAATAGATTAAAAACAAATTAATAATATAGTTAAATTCACACTTACCAAAGATCCATCTAGTTCTCATCTAATAAGACCTGAGCCTCAGCATGAAAACTAAACGATTTTCGTAAAACTTCATACATCAGTTTATCATCTCTTTCCCCACGAAGACCACCAATCCAAATACAGTCTTGCATCTTCTTATGCATTTTGACTATGTGATTCACAATAGCGTCAATGTCATTGATTCTAGCCTTCTTATGAAACATCATAAGATGGACCTCACACACTTATGAAATGGTCATCTCAAAGCCTTGAGGAGTCCATAGAAATAATAGTGTCCTTATCATCGTCATAACTGTTACATATAATAGAAACAATAATTGTTAGTACACACATGTACAAACAATAAATAATTGAAACTCATTTCAATAAAAAATAAGGACATGATCCACATAATAAATTTTTAAATATATTTAAAAATTAAAGAAGGTAGAAAACACATTTTCTTTAAACTTTCATATATTTTATAATAAAATAATTCATAAAAAATAGTTCTGTAACTCAAAGATTTTTTTAAAAAATTACCATAAAATTAAAAAAATTATAAAAATAAAAATTAAAAAAATTGGGTAAAAATGGCTTCGAGATGCTCTCTCACATACCTCCACACATCAAGGAAGATGAGGCCTACGCACCCCACGCGCACTAGGCAAGCATGTGCCAACAGCGCCTCTAGGCTATATGTCAGACACTAATTGGTCCATATGGATGCCATGTGATGCCTACTAGACTAACAGATAGACATATGGCTTGACCATAATCTACCACGTGTCAACCATACACTGGTCCACATGTCGACATATGGCATGACTCATCAAGCCACATGTCTGGACCCACATGCAATATGTCAGCGCCACAAGCTGCCACATGGCAAACACCCCTACCATAGGTCAACACCCTGGACCGACATGTGGTAACACATGGCAACTTTTAGCTGGTCCACATGGCACCAGGTGGACCCCTTATTACCACATCATCGGATATGTGGCTCTCTACTATTCAACCACGTGTCCAACCCCCATTGGTCCACGTGGTTAAGTGACATCTCACTTACCGTGCGTGGATTGGCATATGCTGGAGACGTGCCTTCTGGCACATACCCAACCCTCTGGTGATGTGTGCAATCCACATGTTGCCTTCCTGATGTATTCAAGGCATCGAATTTTTTCTAAGGGGTTTTTTGGGATCCTTGAGTCCAATGGTGTGGTTAAAAATAAAAAATTTTCATATAAAATTTTAATTACTAATTTTTAATCAAAAAATTAATTTTTTGATGTTCAAAAACACAGAAAAAACTACTGTCCAACAAAAAAAATTTTGAACAGTATCATGGCATACAAAAATAGCCTCTAAAAATGTCTAAATTTTAACAAAAATTTAGATTTAATTTTAACATACCGAAACATAAAAAATATGGATATGATACCGATAAAGGGAAATAATCATGACATATCACGATAAATTAATGAGAAATAAATATAAATACCTCTTGAAATGCAAAATCACAAACACCAAGATCGACCACATTTTTGTGTCACCGGTCTGGTTCTCACCCATGCCAAGCAAGCCTCGGGATGAAAATGCATGTGCCACAAACTAAAAATCCTAATAAAAGAGAGAAAATGCATAGAGAGATTTCGGCAGATATTCGGTATAGAGAGAATTTCCAACCCCACCAAATCTGATTTCTTAGCCCTTATATAGGACTTTCATTAAGGTAGGATTTAATTGCCTTAATTAAGGAATATTAAATTGGCAATTACAATATTTAGTATAGAAAATAATGGAGATAATTAATACGTCAGTTACCAAGAATAAATAAGGTAACTTCCTATATTAATATCCGCAAGTAATGATAGATTTTATAATTATATGGAATCCTAATATGGAACTGATTTCATGTATACTATTTTCTTCTTTGATATATACTTATATATATCGGGGTCAATTTATCATCTCGTGAGCTATAGACATATCCCAAACTCTTTCATTTATATATTTATATAAAAATCCTTAACACTATTCTTAATTGGTTGAAGGAATAATAAATTAAATTAAACTATGTAATAATAATTAGAAAAGAAATTTTTACCAGTGAACGGAGGGAGGCGCTCCTCTTATTGGTTTGAGATGCAATAATTTCAGGAGAGAAAATTTGAAAGAGCATGAATAAGCAATGATAGCAATATACAATGGTGGATGATTCACAAGTAGCTAAACAGTGGCGGATTAGAGCATAGAGCAAAAAAAGATCGAGAAAGTGAATATATAAAGAATAGAAATAGTGAAATATAGTATCCATTGTATGATATTTAATTATTATTTTGCATTTCATTTTTTTGTTCATCTTTCTTTTATCTTTTACTGCTCAAAATTTAAACAATTGGATATTTATGTTTTCTTTCAATTAAATCTAATCTTTATATAAAAATTGAGATGGGGATATTAATAAAATGCTACAATATTAATATTTGTGCGTATGTATGTGTGTGTGTGCGCACGTGTGGGAGAGTACTTAAAGTATAATTTATAAATAAGGGTTAATTATAGAAAGGGGTGTCAACTATAGGGTACATTATAATGTTATACTCCATTTTCAAAATCTTACAATGTGAACTCCCAATTTTGACTCCCCTAAGGGACTCTGTCGCTATTCTATCGCTATTTCGTCATTTCCCTTTCAATAGTGATAGAATAGTGATGAAATTCCTCAACTAAAAGGGAAGTCAAAGTTGAAAAATGACATTGTAAGATTTTGAAGATGGGCTCCAATATTATAAGGTACTCTATAGTTTGGGCTTTAATTTGTGATTAATCCTTTTAATTAAAAAAATTAAGTTACATAATTGGGTAGAATTTCAAATATTTTTAGGAGACATTTTTAATTTTGGGTCCAACCCTAAAATGTTGTGGGTGATTTTGGGTTGGACTCACTATTTTCTAGTTGGGTCATAATAAACAACAATAATAAATTTACTATGCCAGGTTCAGGTGTGTAATAAAAATTTTGCATATGCAATAGTTTTTTTTTGTTTTTGCCAACTTTAGGGAGTAAAATATACATAATGCTATGCTTGTGTCTCACCCAGATGCCACTCAATTAGGAGATGTCTCTTTAGGGTTGTGATGGGTGCAGTTTTACCAATTTCATATGTATAATAGGACAATCAAAAAGTTTAGGTGTGTAGTTTTTTTTTCCAACTTCAGGGTGAAAATTATATATTATGCCAATAAAAAAAACTAATTTATCCAATGCATGTGCACTAGGAGTTGGCATTAACTAGTTAACCAGTACACATCTTATTTTGCTGGTTTAGTCCATTAACATCGATTTTTCAAAATCAATATCGAAGTTTAGCATATGACTAATTCAAAATCAATATCGAAGTCTACTATATTAATAATTGGATATTGACTATCAGTTAATCATTAAAAAAATTAACATACACAATTACTCTATGAAATATGGTATCATAAAATATATCCACCTATGAGATTAAAACATAATTTTTATAAACTTTAAACATAAGAGTATAAATCATAATGCAAGTCATAAAAATTCATTATCAGCGAGGAAAGCATATTGCTATTATTGGGTTAGGGAATTCAAGTACATATCTTTTGTCCGTTTCGTCCCAATGGATCATTGATTATGGTGCCACAAATAATATGACATGAAACCGAAGTGTATTTTCTATTTTTTTATCACCAGCATCTTTTTCTCCAGTTACAATCGTAGATGGGTTAATTTCTCATGTTCATGGTTGTGGCACTATGAAGCCAACTCCATCAATTCCTTTGTCATCATTATTAAATATACCAAAATGCTTCTTTTGACTTAATCTTTGTAGGTAAACTTACAAGTGCTCTCAACTACAGCATCTCTTCCTTTCCTAATCGTTGTGTTTTTCAAGATCTTATGAAAAAACATACTAGATTGGTGAAGTTAATTTCGTCTTTGTATTCTTGACACAAAGATGCCAAGATCCATTACTTGTTCTATGTGTTATCTCCTTTTGAAGTACATTGTGTGCTGGGGCATCCTTCTTTACCATCATTGAAGAAACTATTTCCTTAAATTTTCTAATGTCTTTTCTATTAATTGTGAATCATGTTAATTTGCCAAGCATCAACATAGCTTATTGAGTCTAGGAATTTATAAACGAGCTAACTCAGCATTTGAATTGATGCATTCAATTGTCTAGGGTCCTTGTCTTATGGTGGCTATATCTGGATTAAAAATTTTTGTGAGATTTTTTTATGATTGTTCTCGCATGATTTGGGAATTCTTTATAAAAAGTCATTATGAATTATTTACTCATTTTTATTCCTTTTGTATTGAGATAAAATCTCTATTTAATATTATATATGCACATTAAGGAGTAACAATGCCAAATTTTCTTATTACTTTTGAAAATACATCACTGGAATTGGTATTTTTCATCAATTCTCATGTTTTGATCTCAAAATAGAGTAGTTATGAGAAAAATAAACATATACTTGAGATACCACACGTTGTTTTGTTTCAAATGAAGGTTTCTAAACAATTTTAAGCCAATATTGTATCCACTACTTGTTTCTTGATTAATCGCAATGCCCTTTTTAATGCCTAGTGGTGTGACTCCTTACAATGTTCTTTTTCTAACCAAGTCTCTATTTTCTATGAAGCCAAGAGTATTTGGGAGCACCTGTTTTGTTCAAGATTCTCAAGCTCATATTACCAAGCTGGATCCAAAATCACTGAAATGTGTCTTTCTAAGATATTGTCATCTTCAAAAAGTGTACAAATGTTATTGTATTGACCTTAACAAGTATCTTGTGTTTGTTGATCTTACGTTTCAAGATTAACCCTTCTATCCACCTTCTGGTTCTACAAGCGAAGGGAAGGATGATGATTGGAAAATCTACACTATTACTCCACATAATTCCTCTACAAGCACTACAAAAAAACTGTCAATTAGCGACTAAATTTAGCGACGGCATTATTTTCTTCACAAATTTAGCGACGGATTCGCGACTGTTTTGTAATTCCGTCGTGGGGAGGATATTTTCTATTTTTGCGACGAAATAGCGACGGAATGATTAAACAGTCGCTAATTATTGGCGGGAAGCATACGTGCCATTGTTTGCGATGGAATTAGCGATGAATATTTCCTCGCTATATTTTATAATTTTTTATTCATGAAATTAGTTCCAGAAAATTTAGCGACGGACAATTTAGTCGCGAATTTTGGAGGGAAAATATAGCGCCTTTTTTGCGACGGTTTAGCTACGGAAGTTCTGTCGCTAATAGTAATTTGTTACGGTAATACAATTAGCGACGGAAGTATTTAGTCGCTAAGCCGTCGCAAATAAATTAAAAAATAATTTTGTTTTTAATTTCACTCCCATGATTTATGTATAGTTTTAAGTAATTTTAATATAGACCATATGAAATGAATATTTTATTTTGTAACAGAAAATTAGAAATTATTTTATAAGTTGATAATAATTTTTTATCAATTATACAAAATCTAAAGTTATTTATTTAGAAAATTTATATTTTTAATAATAATAATAAAATAATTATTATGATTATTATATATTTGCGTGTTCAAGATTAAAAAAAATAAATATTTATAAAATAGTAATATAAAATTTATTATTTCATTCAAAATAATAATAAAAAATTTGTAATTAATTTTTATTTTATAAAATTTAAATCAAATATTAAATTATTAGGAATTCTATTGATTTCTTTATCAATTATCCCCAAATATAAACTTATTTATTTAAAAAAATTATATTTTAATAATAATAATAATAATAATAATAATAATAATAATAATAATAATAATAAAGTAATTTTTATAAGTATTATATAATCATATTATGAAAAATAATAAATATAAATATTTATATAATAATAATATAAACTTTATTATTTCATTTAAAATGATTATGAAAAATTTATAATTTATTTTTATTTTGTTAAAATTTTGAGTAAATTTTAAATTATTAAAAAATTTAAAATATATATTTATAAAATTATCCTTGAATACAAGGATAAAATGATGAAATTTGGTAGGGGCATTTTAGTAATTTCAAAATTTTACCCTATATATAAAAATAACATTTTCTATTCCCTCACATCTCTCCACCTTTTCAAATTAATGCGTATATGATTTTAAGCTTAATTTATTATTTAATTAAATAAGACAATAGAGTTCAATCCAAGACTTAAACTTATACAAGTCAAAATGAATAAATTTTCTAATTGAATTTCTTCAATTTAATTTCTATTATTTTTCTAAATGAATAAATTTTCTAATATATACACACACACACACACACACAAACGCACACACACCCATTGAACAGCTTTTATACGGGAATAGTGTAAGTAAAAATTCAACGGTTAATTAAGTATTTGCAGTTAGATTGGCCTGATTTTTGGTGAGTACGTTCGAAACTCCTTGTTGTTAATTTTGAACGGTAAAAATTAGTTTTTAAGGTCTGTAAGTTTAATTTTTGTTGCAAAAAATAGGCTATTTTCTAGATTTTTTACGTAATGACCAGTTTTGTATACAAAAACGATCGAAAAATCATTGGCCGTTAGATTGGCTTGAATTTTGGTGAGTACGTTCGAAACTCCTTGTTGTTAATTTTGAATGATGAAGATTAGTTTTTAAGGTCTGTAAGTTCAGTTTTTGTTGCAAAAAACTGAGGCTATTTTCTGAATTTTTTACGTAATGACCAGTTTTGTATACGAAGACGATCGAAAAATCATTTGTCATTAGATTGGCCTGATTTTTAGTGAGTATGTTCGAAACTCTTTGTTGTTAATTTTGAATGGTGAAGTTTAGTTTTTAAGGTCTGTAAGTTCAGTTTTTGTTGCAAAAAAGAGGCTATTTTCTGGATTTTTTTACGTAATGACCAGTTTTGTATACGAAGATGATCAAAAAATCATTTACTGTTAGATTAGCCTGATTTTTACTGAGTACATTTGAATCTCCTTTTTGTTAATTTTGACGGTGAAGATTAGTTTTTAAGATCTCTAAGTTTAGTTTTTGTTGCAAAAAAGAAGCTATTTTCTGGATTTTTTACATAATGACCAATTTGTATGCGAAGATGATCGAAAAATTATTTGCCGTTAGATTGGCCTGATTTTTGGTGAGTACATTTGAAACTCCTTGTTGTTAATTTTGGACGGTGAAGATTAATTTTTAAGATCTGTAAGTTCAGTTTTTGTTGCAAAAAAAAGGTTGTTTTCTGAATTTTTTATATAATGGCCAATTTTGTATGTGAAGATGATAGAAAAATCATTTGTCGTTAAATCGGCCTAATTTTTGGTGAGCACGTTCGAAACTCTTTGTTGTTAATTTTGAATGGTGAAGATTAGTTTTGTAAGGTCTGTGAGTTCAGTTTTTGTTGCAAAAAAGAGGTTATTTTCTGGATTTTTTACTTAATGACCAGTTTTGTATATGAAGACGATCTAAAATTCATTTTTCGTTAGATTGGCCTGATTTTTTGTGAGTACGTTCAAAACTCCTTGTTGTTAATTTTGAACGGTGAAGATTAGTTTTTAAGGTTTGTAAGTTCAGTTTTTGTTGCAAAAAAGAGGTTGTTGATTGTTTTTGGGTAAATTTTATTTTTATTTGGAGTATAAGTAAAGACGTTTCTATTCCTATACTTTTTATAAGCTTTGGTTTTCTATAATTTTTGTTAATCTAAAACATGCATTATTATACCAGTGATTTATTTTTCAGGAGAGCAGAATTGAGAGAGATTTGAAGTGAGTTCAATATGTGAATACTTGATCTGTTTTTTGAACTTATTTATTTAGAAAATTTACATTTTTAATAATTTTTTGTCAATTATCCCAAAATCTAAACTTATTAATTTAGAAAATTTATATTTTTAATAATAATAATTGGAATTGTATTCAAGATATGTAATTTAATAATTTCTAATACAAATTATACTTAAAGAAACTATAAGATGAAAACTAAGATTTAGGAAAAATGGTTTTTTATAGATAAGTGCAAAAAATATATATAGGATGCACCTAATTCCCTTAGGAAAAAAAGTATGTAACTAAAATCGGCTGAAGTATTAACCATTAAAAGTTAGTCTAATAATTAATATTCAATTAAAATTTAAAAAGTATAAAATATTTTGAATTCTTTCTATTAAAATTATTTAGAATGTGATATAATACTAGTAAATATTATCTCTAGGCTTTCAAATTTATAATTTAAATTAAAATGTATTTTAGTAATAAATAAAGAAATTAAAGTAAATATTTTTATATAATAATAATTAGAAGAAGAAAAAGAAAACATAATATCTTACTTTATCCCAATTTTCTAGACTAATTTCGGTGGCCACATGTTTTCCGGGAAGGAAATAAGACTTGATATATAGAAGTAAAAGGAAAGGGAAGGAAAAAGAAAAAAAGGAGGTAGAGAGAGATCGGGATAAGGACACCTTGCCGACGCTGGCGATCAAAGTCGCAAGGCTCATCCGCTGCAATGTTCGACCAGCGCTCCCTCTCCTCTATCATCTGATCGGCATAACGCAAAAGCGGAGCTACCGATTTCGGAATCTCTTCACCGAACACTTTTCTCCTTTCCTCCGGTGACCTGCGACGACAAGCAGGGAGATAAATGGCGTCGTTGAGTTCCTTAAGACGAGGAGTTCACTCCGGTACCCTTTGTCCGACTCCAAGTGCCGGCGATGAGCTGATCGGAAATGGGTGTGGTAAGTTGCTCCGATCTAGATCCCGACCATACCGTAGCTCCTTACAGCGCGTGATCATCGTTAATGGGTCCTTGACGATCCTGGCTTCGCGATGGCAGTGTTGGTGCAGCTCCGATGAGGCTCCGGTGAAGTTCCGACGAGACTCCGACGAGCATACCAGGGGACCGAAATAAGAACGAAAAAACGTGAAAATTTCATCCTAATAGGTATGTAACTACCAAATTTTCCTCTCAAAGTTTTAATTTTACTGTTGTTTTACAGTTACAGAATTTGGGTTTTCTCTTTTCCTTTCCAAAGGTACTATTTTCTCCACTTCAATTTACTGATTTGTAGTAATTAATTAATTTGTATGTGCATGATATTTGTATGGCAAAACATCAATACCCTTGAGTTGGAGGGTCCTCTTCTAGGGATTTTAATACACAGATATTTCTGTGGAATTGGAAATAGAGTATTGAAGTTGTGGAAATATATATATATATATATATATATATATATATATATATATATATATATAACGTGCATTTGCTACCCTTTGGCTTTACTCGGTATATATATATATATATATATATTGTTACCTTTTAAGCCGATCTCAATCAACAATTAAGAGTTTTGTGCTTTCAAACGATTTTAAAGATTCTTTCTTTTATTGACTTTGATTGTCAATAAAACGTTGTTTAACCTCTTTAAACATGAACTTTGTAATTGTTTGGGTAGTTTCCACTGTGTAATTCCTTATTGCAAATGTCTGTGTTTTAATTTTTACTACTTTTTCTTATCTAAATAGTTTGTATTTTTGGTAGCTCTTTATATTATAATATTAGTGTGGTGTTGCATTTTAAAGATTCTTTCCAAGAAAAAAAAAAGAAAAAGGAAAGATACTGAAGGTTTTTACTTATCAGTGTTTGGTATTTATCCAAAAAAACAAAAACAAAAAGAGTCTGCTTTATTGTAAAAAAAAACAAAATCAGACCTCCAGGTACATACAATAAGGAGCTGCCATGATTGATGCTTATTTAAATATATGTATATCACTTAATATGCATTTCCATTTTCGTTTAATCAAATCTTCTTCTTCTTCTCTTTCCAAATTGCAAATACAATCAAAGTTCAAAATAGAGCCCGTATGATACCATTCCATTGAAATGGCACTTAATGATAAGTAATCAGAGGTGAAAAATAATATTTTCACAATTTTTATATTTCATGATTTTAATTGCACAGAAATATTTGTTATAAACTTAAAATAATATTTTCACAATTTTTTTATTTCTTATAATAATTTTAGTCAATAAAATGGCATGTAAACAAGTTTATGTCAGTAGATTGGATATCTACCACTTGTTTGACAATATGTTTGTGATGAAGTAACTGCTGTTATTTGCAGTTTTGATTCCTTAAATAATTATGCCAGTTTAGTCTAAGAGTGCATCATTAGATTTCTAATAAGGTATCTATGTTTTTCGATTTGCTGGAGATCGGCGAGAAGCCGTCGATTGTTTTGCTGGATTTTCGACATTTTCTAGAGCACTTTCGGTGAATAAAAGGATGACTTGTGCTGCTGCTTCTGCAGATGGAAATTCTAGTCCAGACAGTGACTTCAATCCGTCTGAGGTAATATTAGATATTTTTTTTTTGTGCTGAGGATGTTAAAGCTATAAATGATTTAATTGCTAGGTGTATGGTTATTCCTTTGTTTGAGTTATTTTAAGGCATTTCAGATCCTTGGTGTAAGCTCCATTGAAGGGTTTGACAAGATCAAGGCAGTTTATACTAAAAAAGCATAAGGAGGCTGAAAAAATAGGTGATGAAGCCACTGTTGCTCGGGTAGATTGCTAATCTCTAACTCTTTCTTTCCATAAAGAAAAGTTTCTTACATTTCCCACTTATTCGCATATTTGTGGTTGTATTCAAACAAGGACTATTGTCTGACTTTGTAGATCTTGTGGTCTATATATGTTTCATTTCCAGCTTGAGAAGGCATATGATAAACTGATGATGGCTCAATTAACAAGCCAGTCTTGTCAAATTGATTCTATTTTTTGTTCCTTAAATCATTAATTTCTCTGGTTTCTGTGCTTGAAGTTACTCTTCTACGATTGTTCAAAATGCATTAATTTTTCTTTTAGCACTTCTTTTGGTTCCTGAATCATTCGGTTCGTTGTTATTACAGTTTATTTACTTTTGCAGAGAGAATGAGCAAGAGTTATCAAATGCAATGGGATCCATGTATGTGGCAGTCCTGTTCATTGGAATCACCAATGCATCTGCTGTTCAACCTATTGTTTCCATTGAAAGAATTGTTTCATGTCGTGAGAGAGTTGCAGGGTTGTACTCAGCTCTAGCGTTTGCATTTGCTCAGGTTTAGTGGTCTTTATTTCCATTTTTTGCTTTTGCTTGTGCAAAATCCAATGCCATGACTATCCAAAACTCAGCCATTTTTATTTTGCTTTTGTGTGCAGGTTACTATTGAGTTCCCCTATGTGTTTGCTCAGACAATTATTGTATAGTAGTATAAAAATTTTGTAGCATATTGTTAATTATTTGTAAAGTATTGCACAATTTAATTTACTTTTATGATATTATATTTTTTAAATTAATAATATTTGAGAAATTTTATTTATATAAATTAAATTCTGAATGTTATAATAATAATAACAATAATAAAATATTATAAATGAATTGCTATGTTATTTTGCGTTAATCTGCATTTTATGAATATTTATTAGCAACGGTTTAGTGACGAAATATTTGTCGCTAAAAAATTATTATTATATTTGTGGACTAATTAAGAATTTATTTAGCGACGGAATTAGCGACGAAAAATGTAGTCGCTAAATATTATTATTATAATTCGGTAACTAATTAGGAATATAAATTAGCGACGGAGAAGAAAACTTAGCGACGAAATATTTAGTCGCTAAATTAGCGACTGAGGTTGAATTCCGTCGCTAATATATTAGCGATTGTTCGTCGCGGCGTCACTAATTTACATTAGCGACGAAAAATAGGTAATTAGCGACGGAATTTTCCGTCGCTAATTTGCAGTTTTTTTGTGGTGAAGGAGACCAATTGATCATATTCCTACTGCCCTAGGTGATTTAGTTCCTCCTGCTTTTGCTCCAACAAAGCCACCTATTATACAAGTATATTACAGAAGACATGGAACTCTTACTACAACTCTTGAATTATATTCATAATCAAATCATGACTAGGTGCTCTTGATCTTTTAATTTCCATTTGAAAAGGCAAATGCCAATATGCCTATCATATTGGTAATTTGTCTCTTATAATCATTTATCTCATTCATCATGTTTTGGTATTGCCTCTCTTGAATGTATCTTTGTTTCTCAAAATGTTAAAGAAGTCTTATCTCATCATCTCAACTAACATTATGCAATTATAGAGGATATGAGTGCTTTGGTTGAAAATTGTACTTGGGATTTGGTGGATTTGCTTAAGGGGAATAGGGTTATGCATGGGATGCGAATGGTTTTATGCAATTAAAGTCAATCCAGATGATTCAGTGGCTAGACTCAAAGCTAGACATGTTATAAAAAGACATTTTTAGACATATGGGGTGCCTTATTCAGATACCTTCTCTCTAGTGGCTAAACTTATTTTTGTTTAATTTTTTATTTCCATAGTTGCGCCTTTACACCAAATGGACGCCTAGAATTTCTTTATGGACACCTTCAATTAAAAGTGTACATGGAATAAACCCATGTTGCTCAAAAATAGCATAGGCAAGTTTGTCATTTGAAAAAAAAAATGTCTAAATGGTTTGAAGCATAGTTCTCATGCTTCGTTTGGCAAATTTAATGAAGTGGAAAAGCAAGTGGGTCACTCAATTTCTGCAAGCAATTAGCAGTTGGTATCATTCTTCTTCTTCTTCTTCTTCTTCTTCTTATGTTGATGACATTGTCACTACAGGAGATGGTTGTGAAGGGATTTCGTCTCTTAAGTCATTTCTCATACTAAGTTTCACACAAAAGGCTTGAGCTAGTTGAAATATTTTTGGGAGTAGAAGTAATAAGAAGCAAAAAAGGAAATTTCTTATCTCAAAGAAAGTATGTACTTGATCTACTTGTAAAATCAAGAGATGGAAGCCAAGCCATGCAGCACGCCAATATACCTTAGTGTACATCTTATAAAAGATTATGGTGATCCTTTTGATGATCCAGATAGATACAAGAGGTTAGTTGAGATATTAAACACCCTCACAATGACATTGCTTATGCAGTCAGTATATGCCTAAAGTCAAACATTGGATAGTTCTAAAATAAATCCTATGCTACTTGAAAGGAGCTCATGGACTTGGCATATTGCACAACAATCCTACACACACTCACATTAAACGTTTTGCATATATTAATTAGGTTGGATTCAAGATTGATAGAATATCAATTATAGACTATTGTGTCTTTATTGGTGAAAACCTAGTGTTTCAGAGAAGTAAGAAATAGAATGGTGTATCTCGATCTATTGCATAATCCATGTAGAGGCTATTTCATAGTCCACTTCTGAAATTTTGTGGATACATCATCTTCTGCCCAAAGTCAATTTGAAGCCTTGTCTCGATTTCTTCATGTGATAATCAAGCCACCTTCATTTCGTCTCAAATTCAATGTATCATGAAAGAATTTAACACTTCAAGATTGACCGTCACTTTATCTCTATTAAGATTCAAGACAATTTTATTGAAATTTGCTATATGAAGACAAAAAAAAATTAGGTGACATTTTCAGTAAGCTTTATAAGAAACTTGAGTTAATTATCTTTGTAATAAACTGGAAATGATTGACATTTGCTATGTGAAGACAAAATATATTTAGCATATTCATAGAACCTAAATTCAGTCATAGGAACTAATTTGTAACTAATTTTCTTTAGCTGTAGCTCATGTAATTGTATAAATACCTGACAGAAAAAATAAAAAACATAAAAAAAAAATCAAAAATCCTTCTTTCATTTGTATTTCAATAATTCAATTATACTAATATTGGCCTCCGGTCCTTGCCTATTCCTAATTCAAGAATATTAAAGACTAGGCTACATTTGTAATTGCATTATTTTAATACGGAATTTCAGCAAAAAAAAAAATCAACAATTAAGTCATGGAGAAATAAATCAAAGAAAACAATATCAAATTTTAGAGTTCAGAGTTATCTTTAGAAGATGAGGCCTTATGTAATCCCTTGATGCTGCTAAATTGAATGAATCAATTAAGACTGATAACAGCACAAAACAATCATTTATTAGTAATATTTATTAGTTATCGACGACTTCTTAGTGACTAGCATTTAGCTAGAAACTCAAAACAAATCTTCAAGCTTATGTAAGTTACTGTGCACACAAGTACGCACCATTGGATCAAAAATGAACAACTTTTTCACCTTCAGTTGCCTCATTTAGACGTAGACAAAAAAAAGCCCCAACAGTGCAGTATTGGCACAGCATATGGTTCCATTGAAACAAATGTTCCACAAAAACAATTAAATATGACAATACAATAACAATTACAGACCAACTAAATTCAAAGAAAACCAAACAAATGAAAGGTTTATCTGATATTTTCACACTATTTTCAACCAAAGAAATATAGCACAAAATTTCCAAAACCGGCTCTAAAGAGCTGCGGTCAATCAAAAGCTACCCCACACAACTGGCACCAACAAAATTACTAAGAAATTACCGAGGAAACGAAAAGGCATTGGAAACGGTCCTGAGCTCTATATTTTCTGGCCCGATAAAAGTCCGAAGTTGCAATGCAAGTGTCTACATATCAGGCCAATACAAGGAAACAAACTCTGGTTTCACCACCAATTCACTCTTCAGACTTGAGAAATATGCTGTTTCAACGCCTGAAATAACTTTATTTTTGATTCACAAGTGTGAAGAAACTTGGACAGCACAGTATTAGTACCATTCACTATCTTCCTTCCAACATCAACAGCACACCAGGACTTCACTGCTTTGGAGATCCGACCACCAAGCTCAACCTCATCCACAGAGGTTAAGAAACTTTCCAAAATCTGGAAAACCTGCCCAGGCCCTTCTTGTCCCTTTTTCTCAAACGATGAGAAGATAATATCTATAACTTCATCATCTGGTTTGTTAATCTGTTCTCTTAGATGCTTTGCAACTTCTTCAACTATAGCGCAAGTAGAATCAATTGAATCTCGAATTGCACTAGATAGTAGAGACGTAGAATGCTCTGTCAGCACACCTTTCTTCTTCTTCTTTCCAGAAGGAAGAGATGACCGGACACAAGATTGGACTACAAGGCCATGCCAAGCCAATGGCTCTGTAACTAATTGCACTACTATTGGGAAATCACCACTTGGTGAGCAAATGAGACAATCCACAGACCTTGCCCTCTCTGCTATACACTTTTGCAGCAAAGTATCGACAATATGCCAAATGCCATGACCACACAGCTCTCCACCTGATTGTGAGAGCTCATGCGTATTCAAGTTCCAGGCATTCAGAAAAACAGCAAAGTTAAGCCAGTCGATCATATCTGATCCAAAAGCCTGTGTCAAGTGCAAGATTTAATTCACAAAAAAATCCAACTCTTAAATGTTAAACTTGTGGAGGTAACCATTTCCTATCAAAATGCTAGCATATTGCATTCCATTAAATTGCACATATCATAACCATAATCATATCAAAAGTTTTTCTTGCGCACTAGATTGTGTGTAGCAGGTTTTTGTATCTCTCAATGATGTAAAGCTAATTAAAAATCTAAGTCTTGGGATAAAGGAATGTATTTGCACAATCAGAAGTCTGGTCTCAGGGTTCAGGATGTAAAGCATGCAATTCTTTCAGGTGAGCCAGATAATTACTACACTGAGCACAAAAAGGTTGAAAAGTAACTCAAAGTTTCCAAGATGATATCTCTCAAAAAAAACCATCCAATTTCTCTATCAGCAAGGCACCATCTAAAGAATATCTCTATGCCCAAATAGTGCTAGTCCACATCAATTAAATTTTTTGCAAGAGCATGACATGGCACCATCTAAAGAATATTTCTATGTCCAAACAGTGCTAGTCCACATCAATTAAATTTTTTGCAAGAGCATGGGCAAAGTCATGAAAGCAGTTTTATGCAGTATTACCAATCAAAACACCATGCACTAATTGAAAGAGAAATTTTGCCAACATGAACAATGTAGGCAAAATAAAGATATGAAAGGAGTAAGAGAGACAGGTTTCTTTATACCTCAGAAGATTTGACACCACTAGAAACTCCCTTTATCACTTCTATTGCATCTGTCAAAGAAGATCCTAACATCTTTGCATATTGCTCAAGCAAAGATTTAAACTCTGAAGAAATTTTAGGCTCAGATACAGACCCATTAACTTCAGAATTCTCCTTGAACGATACTGAAGCACTTTGAATGGATAGATAGATCATTCGAGGAAGCAGGGATTTCCGTTCAATAACCCTCCGTACTTTCTCTTCCCTTTCTTTTATCTATATTTTTTTTTTTGGTAAATGCATCAAAGGAAAACACAAAAAGGACTATTAAACATAAACTTTTTTGATACAGAACCTGAATTATATGTGCTAGTATATAAACCGACAAGAGTTCCTTACCAAGTTCCCCTTTGGACAGTATGAGATTCCTTCAAAAGGACCTGGAATAAAGAGATACCATTAATAAAGTTTTGAAGAAATCAAATTGTAGCCCTAGTCCTCATAACTCCTAAGCGACTGAATATTAGTACTTAGACAACTACAAAAAAATAGGACAATATTCAATTGGAAATTACAAATGCAACAAGAAGAAGAAAAAACAAAAAGTGTTCAATATAAGTTCATATATGGTGAGCTGTAATTTATCTTCAAGAAAACAATAAGATGGCACTTAATTTAGTTGTTGAGCCCACTAAGAATTATTTGACTGCAACATTTAGGTTAATGAATTTGCAGAAACAACTGGAGATCTTTCAAAAAACAGAACTATTGATCCTTTAGGCTTTGATATTCAACTTCTCCCTGTCAACTAGCAATTATTAGTTCTTTGGGAAAAGGTATATAAATGCCACTCATGTTTCGTTTCAGATACTAAAATGCCTACACCGTTTATTTTGGAGCAAAAATGCCCCCAACATAATGAAAATTTGGTACAAAAATGCCCCTGTAAGTTTCATCGACTCTGAATTAATGGTGTTGACATGGCACTGACATGACATTGAAGTGACATTGAAATATAGTAAAATATCACTTCTTAAACATTTTTCTACTTTGATCCATTAAAATTTTATTTATTGACTTGGCGAAATATGGCACTAAAGTGGCATGTTTTGTCACATGTCAGCACATCTTGGTCATGTTAGGATCACTTTGGGGCCTTTAATTCAGAATTGATGAAAGTTAGTTACATGAGTATTTTTGTACCAACTTCCATAATGTCGAGCATTTTTGCCCCAAAATAAACGATAGGGCATTTTAGTATCTTGAAGAAAGCATGAAGGATAATTTTGTACCTTTTTCCTACTTCTTTCTAATATTTGGACTAAATAGCTCACTAAAGTTTATTAGTGACAATGTCTTCAAATAAATATATACTTTGATCAAGTTACATATATGCAAAATGAATAAATAAATAAATAAAAATGAAAAATATAAATAAATTTATAGTGGTTATTGTTTAACAATGGCATTGATAATTATAGGAAAAGAAAAATATCAAGTACAAACATATATTGATTATACTTCTATTAAATAATGCTTTACACTACCATTAGATATTATCAAGAAATAAATAATAGTAGAATATTATATACATTCAAAAAATTAATAAAAAACAATATCGGTCATCAACTAGATATCAACTACAGCCAAAGAAGCTAGTAACAATTGAAACCCAAACAGCTGCAATAAGTACTTAGGTAACATCTTATCACCGTGATGTTCATGGACAAGACTTATCACAACACACTATCTCTATATTGTTTCCACTCCACAGGAGTAGCATAAATTATGTTGTCCATAACTTTCCACCACATTAAGATAAAGTTGCATTTAACTATGTTGTCCATAACTTTCCAGAACATAAACTGAAACTGAAAATACGATGCAAGTAATGCTAACCCAAAAGATAATTTTTTTCTGGAGTCGGTGTCCACCAAGGCCGAGAATGAAAGTCTTCATTGAAGTTCAAATTTTTGGATCTTATCTCATTAGAAAGCTCAACAAAGTGGATCCCACAATTCAAGCCTTCAAGAGCACCCTAGAAGACAACATATACCATTCATCATAAGCTAGTTTGCACATAAGCATTTATTAATAAAGGAAGGAAAGTTAGGATGAAAAGATAAACACCTCTTCTTTTTCAATGTTATCAGCTTTCTGCTTTAGCTGAAGAATTGATGTTTCAACCCTTGCAACTATATACTGATTAGAACGCTGCAACCGTTCTTTAAATTGAACAAACTCAATTACCTGGCATATGACATATCATTGCTCTCAGTAAATAACCATTCCATGGATAGAAAGAGCTCTGAAAATTATGTTGGGCGGTTAAAATATGAAAAAGAAAATCAAGATGGCTATCATACGAAACTAGTCAATAAAAACATTAAATGGCTGTATACGGTATCTACTACATTCAAGGACATGTGGAAAAACTTATTTGCAGCACCTTCAAGCCAATCAAACTCCAAAGAGTGTCAGGAGACACTTCACATACCTTTGAGTAATTCCTATGGCGGTATGCAAGAAATGTAAGGTCTGCAGATTCTCTGAAGTGATCATCCATAAACCTGAGATAATCTTTTAGTAGATTACTCAAATCAACCCAGAGAGGAGATGGCAACATATGGGGAACTATGTGGTGTGAAACAGTTTCCATCAATATATTCTTCACATCAAGAGATTTATACCTAAACAGAGACAGATTCAAAAAGCTGCTTTAATTCCAAGCTGAAATTGAACAGTTAGGATAGTAAATGAAAGAGAGGCTAATGTAGGTAATATTTCATTAATTAACAATGTAAATATTGTTAAATGATGCATGTTACCATTCATAAGCCAATGAAAAGGCACCAAGGTATGAGTATAGATGAAGCAACAAAATCTTGTACTGCCACACATATCTGTCAAATACAACCATGTACAAAGTTAGATCCAATAAGTATGAATATAAATTGGAATGCTTTAACAATTCAATTAGATCTTTCATCTACACCTCTAGTTTGCACACCATTTAAATTATAAAATTCTCTTACAAGCTTAAAAATGGGCAATATGTAATTGGGACTGTAATGATTTTTTAACTAGACCAACACCGAAATGCTCAGCGAGAACTTGTTTCATTTTGTTAAATAGAAGTGGAACTCCCTCGTGAAAATTAAAATCAGCTTTAAAAACGGTTATTTTATTATTAAAACAATGGTAATATAAGAAATAACACATTCAATTTGTATTCCATTTATTCAAAGTGTTCACATGCTTGCTATTGTTGGGAACACATGCTAGCTGTTAGTGCGAAAATAGGTGTGAATACTGGGATTTGTTTGCAATAATTGTTCAAAGTGTTAATGCGTTCTTTCCTTTTCTTTAAATATATTCAATTTGTATATATTACCCCAAGCAGGAAAAAATCAAGCAACTGATTTACAGAAATTCTCTTTCTTTCTTTCCCCCTCTATCTCTCCTTTCTCTAATATTTCATGGTATCAACATAAGAGGACTAACCAACACTTGACCTTACACTTTGTGGGTGACCGGTTTGTCTCACCACCGACATTGGGGGGAGCTCACTTGCATGCTGATAAGGGATTAATTCAAAGCAGAATAATATTCAAGAACAGATCAAAATAGAGATAACGAATGGGAAAAAAAAGACGGATTTTATTTATGATAAAGGACTGTCTACATACAATCCCCACAGGAAATGATTTTCCCTCTCCACAGCAATGGAGCCCTGCTCACTAAGCATCAAAATACAAATGAACAAAAGATGTGTTTTCCTTTTCCCCTCCCTCTGCTAAAACAAAAAGTAATTTTGTTACCCCTCTTGCCTAGCTAGACACCTAGGCATAACTAACTTCCTTTCCTCCTTTCCCCTCAACAATTATGCTAACGAATTTCTTGGAGTGCCATTGCCCTGAGGGGGATGCAATTGATCCTGATGGAAAGGTTGACCATCTCAAAGCTCGATTGGTTGCAAAGCTTACATGTTTTGGCTTGGATTACGGAGGCACTTTCGCTCCTAATGCTAAAATTGCCTCTGTTCACCTACTTATTGCTCTTGCTCCTATGAATCTCTAGAGCATCCATCAATTGGATATTAATAATGTCTTCTTGCATGGAGATCGAAGCGATGAAATATATACAAAACAACCTCCAGGTTTTGTTGCTCTGGGGGAGGAAGGTCTAGTTTGTTGACTACACAAAGTTTATATGGCTTCAAGCAATCTCCAAGGGTTTGGTTTAGACGTTTTAGTATAGTTGTTCAAGAGTTTGGGATGCATTGGAGTGAAGTCGATCGCTCGGTCTTTTATGGTCATACTCATGGCAAATGCATCCATCTAGTGGTCTACGTGAATGATATTGCTATCACAAGAAATGATATTGAAGGGATTGCACAGCTAAAACAAAATCTCTTCAACCATTTTCAAACCAACAATCTTGGAAAATTGAAGTACTTTTTAGGCATTAGAGTGGAGCAATCTAGTGCAGGCATTGTCATTTCACAAAGAAAGTAATGCACTATGTGAAAATGAGAGTTTATTCACTTAATTCTATTGAAAAATATACAGGCATTTATTAAGTATACAAGAGCTAAAATAGGAAAGAACAATCCCTATAAATATGCTAATATCTTTATCTAATAGCTGTACAATCTATCTAATGGTTACAAATATCGGAACACTCCCCCTCAAGCTGGAGCATGGATATTGATCATGCCCAGCTTGTTACAAATGTAATCAATCCGATTCTCAGGTAACGCTTTAGAGAATAAATCAGCTAATTGGCTCCCTATTTTGACATGTGTAGTTGAGATTGATCCATCTTCTAACTTTTCTTGAGTAAAATGACAGTCAATTTTTATATGTTTGGTTCTCTTGTGAAATACTGGATTATTTGCAATATAAATAGTTATTTGATTCACACCATAAGCCCATTGGTTTAGACTGAACAAACCCAATCTCCCCAAACAAATAACATAGCCATATAAGTTCACAGGTAGTTTGTGTCGTAACTCTATATTTGGACTCTGCATTTGATCGATATACAACACTCTGTTTCTTACTCTTTCAAAAAACAAGATTACCCAAAAATAAAAAAATAAAATAACCGGTGGTAGAGCGCCTATCTGACAAATCTCCTGCATAATCTACATCTGTGAAACCTTCTATTGTGTGGTGACCATGATTTCGATATAAGATGCCACACCTTTTAGTTATCTCAAAATATGTACAACATCATCCCAGTGTGAGGTTATAGAAGATGACATGAACTGACTAACAACACTTACTGGAAAAGTAATATCGAGACAAGTGATAGTAAGATAGTTCAATTTTCCCACAACCGTCTTATACTTCTCAGGATTCTCAAACAAGTCTCCATCTTCAGCTTTCAACTTCACATTTGGTATCACAGGCACATCAAATGCTTTTGCCTCGATAAAACCAGCACCATCTAATAAATCTAGGCAATATTTTCTTTAAGATAGATAGATTCCCTTATAACTGCGAGAAACTTCAATCCTAAAAATATTTCAATGGTCATAAATCCTTTATTTGAAAGCTAGTCCTAAGGAATGCTTTCAACCTCGCGATCTCAGCTTCATCACTTCCAATTATCACTATATCATCCACATATACAACCAACAAAATACACCTAGAACTAGATGATGCAAAGAACACTGAGTGATCATATGTACTTCTCTGTAGGCCAAACTCAATCAAAACTGTACTGAATCACCCAAACCAAGCACGGGGAGATTACTTTAAACCATACAAAGACTTTCTTAATTTGCACACCTTCCCTCACTCCCCCTGAGCAACAAAACCAGGTAGTTGCTCCATTAAAACTTTTTCACTCAAATCCCCATGCAAGAATGTATTCATCACATCAAGTTGATGAAGTATCCAACTGTAATTAGCAGCTAAGGAGATAAACAATCGAACAGAAGAAAGTTTCGCTACTGGAGAAAAGGTCTCCCAATAATCCGCTCCATATGTCTATGCATATCTTTTAGCAACCAATCGAGCAACAGAACCATCAGGATTCATTTTAACAGTAAACATCCACTTACAGCCAATGGCCTTTTTCTAGGAGGGCAAAGGCATAAGATCTCAAGTATGATTCTGCTTTAAGGCCATTATCTCTTCTTTCATAGCAGCTTGCCAACCATCATGAGTTAATGCTTCAGTAAAGGACGTTGGAGCAGCAATAGAGCGTAAGGAAGCTATAAAAGACTTGGAGGGGGGAGATAAAGCATGGTAAGATACAAAAGAAAAAACAGGGTAAGTACATGTGCATTTACCTTTGCGAATAACAATAGGAAAGTCAAGACTAGCATCTGGCTGTAATGGAGGATTTGAAGATAAAGCAAGAGGTGTCTCGATAGAATGGCACACACATCGAGACTAAACGTGTCGAATAACAGGCGGAGAGGGTGGAGATACTACCTGTTCACTGACAGTATAAATAAGAAAATCATCCCCTGAATCTCCAAAGTGCGAAAGAGAAGACAGGGGAACCAAAGAAATGTGTATGATCAAAAAATGTAAGATCGGCGCATACCAAATAACGATCCAAAGAAGGAGAGTAACAACGATACCCCTTTTGCTCGAGAGTATCTCAAAAAGATACCCTTAAAAATTTTAGGATCTAGTTTTAAAACCTAAGATCACGTGTCTTGAACAAAGCAAGTACAGCCAAAAATTCGAGGAGCAAGATGAAATAGTATAGATGAGGAAAAAACAAGATAATACAAAATCTGACTGTCAAGAACAAAATATTGCATTCTGGTGATTAGAAAATAAGCAGTAAAAACAGCATCTACCAAAAAAACTTTAGAAACTTGCATATAGAACATTAGTGCCCGAGCAACTTATAATAAATAACGGTTCTTCCGCTCAGCTACACCATTTTGTTAAGGAGTAACAATACAAGAAGACCGATGAATGATACCATGCTGAGAGATAAAATTTAAAAGAATGAGAAACATATTTTTTAGCATTATCACTTCTCAAAATACAAATGGATTTGTTGAATTAAGTCTTAATTTCACTATGAAAAGCACAAAATATAGTAAACAACTCTGATCAAGATTTCATAAGATAAAACCAAATAACCCTTGAATAATCATCAATAAGTCATGAACATAAGACATATCTTATTTGCAAGCATACAAAAATTCCAGATATTCCCACAGTTCCTTGACACTATCACAATGATTCACAACATCATCAAAAACGGGATCTAAAGTATTCTGAATTTGATTAAACAACTTCTAATCCTTCATTAACCATTTCTTTCGAGCAGTAGCATCATTCTTAGGCGGTGGATTACTAGTTAATGATCCTCCAAATCTACACTACTCACAAATCTGTGAATGGTTCTTTTCCATTGTGCATAATTATTAGTTCGAGTCAACTTTCGATCAATAATTTTGGACGAACCCAACATAATTTCAGTAACAGTTTTCTTATCACTACTTTCAGCCATTTAACCTAGTTTCAAATAACGAAAGAATAAAAGTAACAGACAATAGAGATGCAAGAAGACACTGGAACCCCAACCCAAATGAATACCCAACCTTCTCAACAAATCACCCGAAAAAAATGGACAAAAGAAAAGAACCTGTTGGAGTAGAGGAGAAACCTATTGCTGCAGAGTTCCAGGAGAATCAAACACCAATCAATAGAGAAAATCACCTCACGAAGACACCAGATTCTAACTAGAAATTACCAGGCAACACCGGAGATGAAGTCAGAGGTCCAACAAGCCACGCGACCGCACTTGCCAGCGCATAAGGGCAGTGAACTTCGAGCGGAGCATGAGGTCCACTCGCGACTCTGATGATCACCTGAAAAGGTGAAAAGGTCGGGACAGACAAAGGCAAACCTCCATATGGTGGCAGTGAGAAAGAACAGTCATCGAATGGTGATCCAAAGAAATCACGTTACTGACCTAAGTATCCCTCAAACAAGAAACCCAGAAACTCGATCAGGCTCTGATACCATGTGAAAGTGAGAGTTTATTCATTTAATTCTATTGAAAAATATACAGATATTTATTAAGTATACAAGAGTTAAAATAGGAAAAAACAATTCCTATAATTATGCTAATATCTCTATCTAATAGCTATACAATCTATCTAACAGTTACAGATATCGTAACGCACTAGATATTCTAAAAGAAACAAGCATGATGAATTGCAAACCTATAGACACCCTCATGGATCCAAATGTCAAGCCTGTTGCATGACAAGGGGAGCCAATAAAAATTCTAGGCAATACCGAAGGCTAGTCAAAAGACTCAATTATCTTACCATCACACAACTAGACATTTCTTTTGCAATTAGTGTGGTAAGTCAATTTCTTCAAGCACCATGTGATAGTCATTAGAATGTAGCGATATGAATTCTCCGGTATATCAAAAGAACCCCATGACAAGGTCTGTTGTATAAAGATATAGGACGCTTACAAATTGTCTTTTATTTAGATGCAAATTGGGCAGGATCTCCTTTAGATGGAGGGTGCTGTCAAGATTGGAGGAAACCTGATATCATGCAAAAGCAAAAAGCAAGAAGTTGTAACAAGATCAAGAATGGCCTTAACTACTTGTGAACTTATTTGGTTAAAACAATTGCTCCTAGAACAAAAGTATGGTGATGACAAACAAATGAAGTTAGTTGTGACAATCAAGCAACCTTGCATATTGCCTCAAATCCAGTTTTCCATGAAAGAACAAAACATATAAAAATAGATTGTCATTTTGTTAGACAAACGATTGAATCAGGGTGCATGACTACCCGTTTTACCAATTCAAATGATCAATTGGCAAACATTCTCACTAAATAACTTAAGGGATCACAAATTGAATATATATGTAACAAGCTTGGAGCATACAATATTTATGCTCCAACTTAAGGGAGGGTATTAAGATTATTATGTACAGCTATGTAATTAGATGAGATTGGAAGGTGGTTAGCTTTTGAAATTAAATGCATAGGTGATAGGTGGTAGTTGGAAGATAGATAGTTCTTAATAGGCCAAAAGTGCAAAAATACCCCTGAAGTTTGGCAAACTGTGCAATTTTGTCTCTAATATTTACTTTGGGGCAATGTTGCCCTCGATGTTTTAAAATCGGAGCAATTTTGCCTCTGGTGAAAGATTTCATTAATTTTAACCAACTCTGTTAATAATTTGGTAATTGGGTTCACTCACACCCCATCATTCATAACCATGGGTTCCACCACCATGTTAGCAAAGGGAAAAATTAAAAGTGACACATGGCGATGAATGGTTGGGTGTGAGTGGACCCTATTGCCATGTCAACAAACAAGGTTATTCAAAATTACCAGAATCCTTCACCGGGGGGCAAACCTGCTCCAATTTTGAAATATCAAGGTCAACATTGCCCCAAGATAAACATTAGGTACAAAATTGCACATTTTGCCAACCTTTAGGAGCATTTTTGCACCTTTAGCCATTCTTAATAATTACCCATGTATAAATAGTGCTTTTATTCATAAAATTTGAAAGAGATTAAGGTTTTTCTCTCTTATTTCATCTTAATCTCTAAACTTTAGAGGTATTTACTTTGAAGCCAAATTGACCAATTGAAAGCACTCTTTGTTGCCTAAGGCTATACTGAACCTTATGATCTTGAATATAATGATAATTTTTCTCCAGCGGCCAAAATTACTTCTGTTCACCTTCTCATTTCCTTGGCAACAATGCATCAATGTACTCTTCAAAAACTTGACATTAAAAATGCCTTTCTCTATGGCGAACTAGCTAAGATAGTATATTTGGAGCAAACCTCGAGATTTGTTACTCAAGAGGGAGTCAAGACTAGTTTATCAATTGCAACAATCATTGTATGGCTTGAAGCAATCTCCGAGAGCATGGTTTGGCCAGTTCAACTTTGTGATCCAATAATTTGGAATGACTTTGATGTCAAATCTAATCATTCATTATTTTTTTGACGTAATAATCGTGGAAAGCTCCTCTTATCTAGTTGTCAATGTTGATGACATTGTCATTACACACAATGGTCAAGATGAAATTTCTCAACTAAAGAAGCATTTATACAATCACTTCCATATTGAAGATGGGGAAAATTGAAATACCTTTTTTTGGAATTGGGGAAAATTTATCTAACACTCACACGACCAAATGTATTTCATTTGCAGTAAATGAGTGATTTGGCAGCCTACTTCAGGTTATTATATCATGATTTGAGGTATTTGATTTCTTGGAAATTTAAAAGCAAGATGTTGCCAAATCAAGTGCAAAAGTAGCGTATTGAGGCATGCTCTTACAACATGTGAACACAGCTAGTTGAAACAACTTCATTAAGAATTAAAATGGAAAGAAGTCAAAAGCATGATATTGATACGTGACAATCAAACTACTCTCCACATTGCCCCTAAACAAATTTTTCATGAAAGAACCAATCATATAGAAATTTTATTAGACAAAAAAATCAAGTCTAGATGTTTTGTCGGAGATTTTGAAAGTTCAAATGATAAGTTAGGAAATATCTTTACGAAGATTCTCAAAGGACCAAGAATCAAATACATTTGTAACAAGCTTCAAGCATACCTAATTTACAGCTTGAGAAGGAATGCTAACATGCTTGCTATTAGTGTGATCGTGTTAAAAGGAATCATTTATCAAGAATCAAAATCACACCAAAAGTGATGCAAGTTATCAAGATTTCATTTCATTTGGTTTAGTTTGGTATTGGTAGGGCCCACTATTGGAAAACCCATAATAATCCTAGGGATCGCCTTATTCTCAAAACGGGGCAGCATAGAAAATCAAAATTGTTGATCAAATTTTCAATTACTCCATGTACTTAATCAATTGAATTTGTTCAAATTTGAAGTTATTCCAAACGTTTATATTTATTTACAAATTCAGTTGAACTTAATCCCAACACATCATATGTTCAAAAAGGTAAAGAAACAAATAGTTCCATCAAAAAATCACCAATCATCCACTCCACATCAACAAGAAGCAATTCATTCTTATAACTAGCCCATGTGAGATAAAACATTTCCCATTTGCCTAAAGCCAAACACACACAAGAAACTTGAAGCGTTATGTTTGCAAAAAGGGACATTCATAAATGCCCCCAATATCACAAACTTGGTGGCTTTGAAGCCGTACTAAACTAATTAACATGAGCCTAACTCAAACCATAAGCTAGCTCCTAAGTAGATAATTATCCAAGCTAAACAAAGCACTCTTATAACCAACCAACTGGTATACTTGATAGCTTAATTAAAACTAAGGTATCTTCCTTGTTTTTCATGGACAGTCAATGTTTAGAGTATCAAAATTAAACAAGAATATATGCAAGCATTTCCTACAAGAATTGCACAATCAAAAAGATTTGGAACTGCATTTATGCAAAGTGGATATAAATCATTATTATAAATCAGCAAGAACAATTTCAGTTACCTTCGTATGGTTAAACCAAACTCTAAAACCATTATCGCCTCCATGAAGTAACCAATATGTTGTGTCTGCCAGTATAACTGACAAAAAGAAACAAATAAATAAACTAAAGGAACAATATAAGTATATTTCTTAAAGATGGTGATCAAATTGCCACTTGGGTATGGAAATGCTTATCATATGGGAAATGCATTTTTTAAACAAATTCCACAAACAATGTAATTATTATAAACGGTTGATTGATTGCAGGGGAGCAATTATTTGCATGGGAGTTTATGAAAGGGTAAGAAGACGGTGATTTGAATTAGAGATGCAATGAGAGTAAAATAATCGAATTCTCTCTATCAACCCCTTTTACATTAACAAAAATAGGTAGAAAAGCCCTTCTGAATTCTCACTTCCACTTTCCAATCAATCACCCCAAAAATAGAACAAGAATTGCCTATAAATAATTTGGTACCAGAGATAATCAATTGAATTAGTTACTATTCTTAGTAAAATAATATGGTAGAGAAACCAACCTTCCTATTGGAAATTAACAGTCTTACTTTTCTTGACCAAATCTAAAATAAAATTAAACGAAAAATGGTGAAAGAAAACTAATATGCTTGATAGAGTTAAATTCTTCTCCAACCCTCCTAAGAACTTTAAAGTTTTTTATTTCTCGTTGTGCTTTTAATTTTTTTGACTTGCGAACTAAGATTTTCTTTCAACTATATGACATAAAAATTATCATTTTCTTTTTCTCATTAATTTAGAGTAATAATCAGAAACAAAATTACAATCAGCAATTCTCATCCTTGCAAAGGGAAAAAGAAGTAATGACATGTTGGGTAAAGAAGTTGCATATTGTTTGTCTATCAGCATCCATCATGCAACCTGCATACATTTCCCCAAATCAAAAGATTTGTAGTAAAAATGAGAAATTTCATTACTTTGGATAAATAATTTGGTCTTGTGCTGGACTCTAACTGAAGGAGCAGTGTGCCTAGGGAAGTCCTACATTTACGGCTATCAAAACCGGTATATACCAGTCGACTGAACTTGAAATACCATGAACCATTTACTATTCTGATAAGGTAGGTAGTGAATCATAAAACAGAGCTGATTCGCATTTTAAAGGCATGATACAGTTTTGTACTTCTGTTTATTTTAATGCCCATAACTTTAAAACTGAAGACGTTTCTCTTTTTATTTCAAGTCCAATTTATCATCTCTTAAGTTTTACTCTATCGCATATTCTTCATTTTTCATAGTATTGTTTGACTCTATCTCATATTCTTCATTTTTCATAGTATTTCAAGTTATTTTCCTATGTTTAATGTGAATACTCAATTGAATTCAGAAAAGAAATATGATGATGACAATGAGAATAAACTATAGAAAACGAACCTCCGAATGTTTTCATCATGTTAACCATAATTTACACATTATTATATTTGCATTATTTTTTTAAAACATAATTAGTCTGTTAATATAAACATCATATATATATATATATATATATATATATATATATATATATATATATATATATATATATATATATATATATATAGTGACAAAAAACATGTTAGAAAGTTATTTTATGATTGATTTTATCTTTGACTGGTTTAACCCCAATAATACCATGGTTGAAGTCAATCTTAAAGATGTTCTCACATATGCTAACCGCAAACCATCTATATCAAACTTAAACATTCAACGCTAAATAAAATGCAAAACCTGAACTAATGCATTGCATGCCATAGACAGCAACTCTTCTCCATGCATACTCTCTTGCGGATCAAGATCCTTTGAAAGTGGTAGACTTTTCAAGTACATCTCCATCATTTGTCTAACAGAGCCCTCAAGTTCTGGGTAAGAAGATTGGGTTAGTCTAATAAAATGTGAAAGTATGTTCAATTATATAGTATATGCCTTGAACTATATTACAAGGAAAAATAAAATCAGCATTAAGCACACATTTAATGTCCTTCTACAAGATAAATAAATAAAATCAGTAGTAAATTTTGTTCAGTTTTTTCTTTCTATAGTGGAGACAGTCGCATGTAATGATAGATCACAGCCATATTATTTAAAGCTTGTGGTAAGAAGTAGTTTTGTTCTAGTAAAGATTGAGATATGATGTCCGCACATGATAAATTTAAAAGATTGAAATATGATGTCCGCATATGCAATTTACACTGACTTAATAGTACCACTTAAAAAAAAAAGAAAAAAAAAAGAAAAGCATGACAGAGTGTTGGAATCATTCTTCTAAATTTATTTTGGCATTAAAAAATAAATGTAATACCACAAAATTAGAATTATAATAGGCGAGTCATAAGAGATTTAAAGTGAGATGGTGCCTGCACACTAGCAAGCATCCTAAGAGAAAAATACCAACAAGAGAGGGCTTGTATACGTTTCCCATCTGTTTAATTCTGAATACTGTCATTGAGTTTCCAAGCACTTTAGCGGTGATTGGAGGGTGAGAGTTGAAACTACTTTTCATTAATTTCTCAATAAACTCCACCCTGTTATCGGGGGTTAAGACTTGAAGAAAAACCTCAACATCAGAAGTGAAACAGGCTAAGTGACCAAACCTGTGTTCAGAAAAATGTCAAACATGTACAACAATATAGCACTAACATCAACTTATTATCCATAATTTTCCCATAAGAATATAGGACAAATTTAGGAAAAAAATAAAAAAATAATAAAGAAGATATAATAACAGCCAGGTGAACCACAAGTGATTAGTTAATTGGTCAACAATTTTAGAATTCATAAACTAAGAGGGGGGGGGGGGAGAGAGAGAGAGAGAGAGAGACCACAAAAGAAGGACCATGAGCATAACTGAATTCCACTAATTTATAAAACTTTATGAAGAATAGAGAAATATCCTGACATACTTGTAAAAATATTGCATTAGAGCCTCCATTATATCATCATCCTTGGCTTTTCCATAAAAATGCCGCCTCTGCACAATTTCAAGGGCTGCCAAGTAAGGGCACCTAATAAAGCCATTATCAGTATGCACCTGCAACTTTTGCACAAAAGTCGAAGCATCTGATAAACGAGAATCCAACTGCATACCCAAATTACATAATAGAATTTTATCAAAATACTGAATTAGATTCCAAAAAAAAAAAAAAAAAGGAATGGCAATCAAATTGAAGATCAGTAAACATGCACCACTTCATCTGGCAAATGAGAAACTTTGCAGTCCGCAAATTTAGGAGGATGAACTGGATCACTGGTTGCTTCATTACTCCAGCTGCTACCATCCTCCAGCAAGCAGGCTAGATAATGCAGGAAACACTCCCAATCATCAGGGCTGCCAGGTAAATCAGACAACATTAACAGCTAGAAAATATGTACAAGATTACAATGATCAAAAACAGCAAAAACCAGGGATATATGTGCAACAATTACTGAAATTACAAACTTGGAAGTATGAAATCATCACTCAATGTTTTGTACCAAAGAAACTTGAGCAAATGAAAACTAGTACACCTAATTTAAGCATGCAGAAAACGACAGACAAAAATGCAAAAGAAAATTTGAAGAAGAAACTCATCTTTTGCATAGCATGAGGGAGAGTCAAACCAATAGATAGATAAAAATAAAAACAACATTGCATTCAGTGCAAGGAATACATTTACAAATGAGAATTCATATAAAAGAAAACAACATCATGTTGTTTAATCTACTTTATTTAGTTTTGTAATTAATGGTAGAATAGTATTTTTTCATACATATTAGTTGTATATATATAAAACCTATTTGTATTATTATTTTTAAGTGTAATTTAGATAATAAAAAAAATCTCATTCCATAAAAATTTTCATGATATCAAAATCACTGCTGTTTCGGAGGTCACGTAAACTTCTTTCCGCAGTTAGTTATTTCCAGTATGCCGTTTTTTGGCAAGTATAAAATGTCGCATTTCAGCACTTATCTTTCAACACCAGCCCCACTGGAAGAAAGCCCAAGTCAACTTCAGCCAGTACCCAGATTTCAGGCGCCGTCCAACGCCGCACGTGAGCACATGCACCACTTGTTGAATTCAGCCTTTTGTCCACTCGTCGGCACAAGGCTTGTGGAACCACCTCCGGCCACCTTTTGCTGCCGATTCTTCTTCCGATCATCTCCTTTTCCGCCTCCGACCAACTGATCTTCGATGACTTCCGACATCCTTGGTTTTTAGGTCCCATGTGAATAGGTTCTGTAACCTATTTTTCTGGGTTGTTTTTCTAATGTCTTTTGGGTTTTTTTGCCTTTTCCATTTTATATTTCCATTATATCAGATACTAAGGGAGCTAATACGGAAATAGAGAAATATTATCCTATTAATGACAGTCCATATTCTCAAATTAGCCCCATTAAACTAGATGAAAACAGCACTTATTTTGCCTGATCTAGGTCATGTTTATTGTCTATCAAGACTAGAAGATTGCAGGATTATATTAATGAAAATAAGAAACCATCACCTGTCACTGATTCTACTTTTAGTCAATGGAACTCTAATAATTCATTGATTATATCTTAGCTTCTTAATTCTATGCACCCTAAGATCTCCTGTCAGTATTTACTTCTTGACACTGCAGAGAAAATATGAAAAGCTGCAAAAATTACCTATTCTCAAATGGAAAATGATACTCAGATAATTAAACTTGGGAACAAAATTCATGGCAGAAAACAAAGTAAGCTTACTATTACAGATTATTTTTCTGAACTGGGTAGTTTATTGCAGGAACTAGATTATTCTCAAAATTTTCAAGCTAAATGTGTTGATAATCATGATTTTTTTTTGCTGGTTTAAACCCTGAATTTGATCAATTGAGAGTTCAAATTATTGGTAGATCTCCTTTTCCTTCTCTTGAGGAGGCACATTCTTTAATCCAGCAAGAAAAGACTAGAAAACGTGTCATACTTTATACTGCACCTATTGAGAAATCGGGCTTAACTGCCCATATTACTCTTGAGTAGTTGAAAGGTATTATTTCTAATAAAAATCATTTGCACTGTGATTACTGTGGTAAGTCAAGGCATACCAAAAAGACTTGTAAGTTGCATGGAAAACCTACGAGGGACAGAAAGGGAAAATGAGCAAATCCAACAAAAGCTCAAGCAAATGTGTTAAAACCAGTAAAATCATCTAAAGAGTCAACTTTAGTTGAAAGGCTTTTCAGACGAAATTCTGCATTTCAGACATCTCCTGTCTCAATTTAATCCCTCCTCAGTGCTACCTCCAATTTTATCAAGTTAGGTAACATATTTTCTCATCTTAACTCATGGATTATTGATTCTGGTGCGATTAGACATATGATATGCACTTCTAAAGGCTTTTTTAACTACTTTCCTCATCTAAAAAGGGATAGTGTCAAGATGGTTAATAGATCTTTAACCTCTATTTTTAGACAGGTTCTATTGTATGTACTTCTAATATTAAGTTGTTTTCTCTTCTTCATGTTTTTCAATTCCTTGTCAATCTTTTATATGTCAGTGCTATCACTAAAGCTCTTAACTGTAAGATTGAATTTTTTTCCTGATTATTATATCTTTCAGAATCTTCAAACAGGAAGAAGGATTGGCAAGCTTATATATAATGGATGACAGTCGAGAGTTGGCTCTTTTTAGAGAATATAAACTAAGAGATAATTCAGTGACAAATGATTAGGGCATTCATCATTTTTTATCTTAGAAAAACTATATCCTAGTTTATTTTCTAAAACTCGATTTGATTTTTTTCTTGTGATACTTGTAAGTATACTAAACATATTAAAAACACTTATCCTTTGAGTGATAATAAAGCCAATGATCCATTTATCCTTGTTCATTATGATATTTGGAAACCTACACAAATTGTCTCTTTGTCTGCAAATCGATGATTCATTATTTTCATTGATTGTTGAACTAGAATGACTTCGGTGTATTTAATTAAACCAAAAAGTGATATTTTCTCATTTTTTCAATCTTTTCATAAAATAGTTCACACTCAATTTGATGCTAAAATAAAAGTTTTGCAAATTGACAATGTAATAGAATATATGGATAATAAGTTTGATACTTATTTAAAATCTCATGAGATTATCCGTCAAATTAGTTGTCCTTATACTAGTACTCAAAATTGTGTAACTAAAAGGAAAACTAGCCATCTGTTGGAAGTTGCTAGATTGCTTTGTTTACTATGAATGTTCCGAAACCATATTGGGGGAATGTTATACTAATGGTTGCCAATCATATTAATAGAATGCCTCTCAAAACTCTCACCTTTAGAACTCCTTTAGAAGTCTTAACCGAAAAAAAATGGCTATACTGTTCCACTAAAAATTTTTGGATGTATTTGTTTTGTCCATACTAGAAATGTTGGGAAATTAGATCTGAAGGCACTGAGATTTGTGTTCATTGGGTATTCTCCAACACAAAAGAGATAAGTGCTATCACTCCCCATCTAGAAAATTCTATATCAGTATGGATGTAACCTTTCGGGAGTATGAACCTTACTTTGGCATTACACAATTACCTTTTCAAGGGGAGAGCAGTGAAAAAGTGGTGATGCATGTACTTATAATATCTCATGATTTTCTTTAAAGGGAGAATAAAGAGATTGTCGTTCAGGAGAAGAATGAAAAGACTAATGATATTCAAGGGGAGAATATAGCAGAATGTTGGTGTTCAGGAGGAACAAAATGTTGGTGGTCCTTTAATTAGACCTGATTTGTTGAGATACTAGAGGAAGAAAAGATCTAAAGAAGCCACCATGCATTATACACTGCTAGAATCTTCAAGGTGAGTTACCCTCTGACCTTGATTTAAATTTGCACATTGCTCAAACAAAAAAAAGGAGTTAGATCATGTACAAAACATTCCTTTTTTAACTTTGTCTCTTATAATTCTTTGTATCCCTCTTATAAAGGCTTTGCCTTATTTTTTTCCTCTATGTCTATTCCACAAGATTGGAAGAAAGCTATCACAGATCCAAAGTGAAAAAAAGTTATAATAGAAGAAATGAAAGCTCTCTAAAAATGAAACCTGAGAACTAGGAGTGTGCATCGGTCGGGTTTGGGTAAACCCGACCTGATTAACCCGACACCAGAATTTTAAGCATTCTCCTCACTCGACCCTACCTTATATAAATATTGGATCCCTACCCGATTAATCCAACATTTTCAAATCCCGAACCGACCCACCTGATTTACCCGAATTTATTTTTTTAATTTACATATTTAAATCAAAATTAAATTAAAATCCCAAATTAATACAAATAAACAATATTAAACACTAATAAAAATATTTAAAAAATACAACAAACTAACAATTTAAAAATTACATATATTACAAATTAATTAATGTGTAAAGAAATTAGAATTTATTCATTTATATATTAAGTTATTTGGGTTGTTCAGTCGAGTCGGTTTTAGAGGAGTTTCATCCGAACCCGAAATTTCCCTAACCTCCATAACCGAACCGACCATATTAACCCGATTAACCCCACCCGAATGTATCAGTTCGTGTTGGGTTGATCGGGTCGGTTAGAATTTTGCACATCCCTACTGGGAACTAGTTGACTCTCCAGACAAGAAGTTGATTGGTTGTAAGTGGATGTTCACAATAAAACACAAATCTGATGGTTCAATTGAAAGATTCAAAACTAAATTAGTGGCAAAGAGGTTCACTCAGACTTATAAAGTTCTATCAGGAGATATTTGTACCTATAGCCAAAATGAATACAATTAAAATTTACTATTATGTGCAGCTAATTTGGATCAGGATTTACAGTAATTTGATGTGAAAAATGCTTTCTCCATGGGAACTTGGAAGAAAAGATTTATATGGAGATTTTCCCTAGTTTTGATGATGAAAGAACTAAAGGAAACGTGTACAAACTGAAGAAAACCTTATATGGGTTGAAACAATATCCGAGAGCTTGGTTTGACAGGTTTAGCAAAGCCCTGATATCTTTTGGTTATCAATATAGCAATACAGATCATACCCTTTTTATGATACTCCAAGGGTAAGATCACTCTTCTCATTATTTATTTTGATGACATAGTGATGATAGTGGATGATGAAGAAATGGTTCGGCTGAAAAAGCTCTCAGCTCAGGAGTTTGAGATCAAGAATCTTGAAAAATTACAATATTTCTTGGGAATTAACATTATTAGATCAACCAAAGGAATCTTTATTTTTTTAGAGAAAATATATCCTGGATCCTTTAAATTAAACTGGTATACTACGATGCAAACCAACAGACACACTCATTGAAAGTAACCATAAGTTGCAAGCAGGAACTAAAGAATCAGTTGATAAAGGCAAATATCAAAGATTGATTAGTAGAATTATCTATCTATCTCACACCAGATCACACATTGCTTATGCAGTTAGCTTAGTGAGTTAGTTCATACATGATCCTAGAGAATCTCATCAGCAAACTGTTTTTCGCATTTTGCGGTATTTAAAATCAACCCCTGAAAAAGACCTTTCAAAAATTGGTCATCTTTGAATTAAAGCCTTCACGGATGTAGATTGAGCTGAATTTCTAGATAACAAAAGATCCACCTTTGACTATTGTACATTTGTGGGAGGTAACTTAGTCACTTGGAAAAGCAAGAAACAAAATGTAGTTGCAAGATCTAGTGTAGAAGCAAAATACAAAGCTATGGCTCAAGGTGTTTGTGATTTGCTATGGTTGCAGAAGCTGTTAGCAGAGTTAAAGTTGGCTGAAAAAGATAAGCTACTTTTATATTGTGATAACAAAGCTGCAATCGGTATTACTCATAATCATATTCAACATAACAGGACAAAGCACATCGAAATTGATTGATACTTCATCTAAGAGAAATTATCCGATGATGTCTTGAGCTTAGTTCATGTAACATTGGACAGACAATTGGCTGATGTTTTCACAAAAGGACTTAGTAGTCCAGCCTTTCATACCATAATTTGCAAGTTGAGCATGTATAATATTTTTACACCAACTTGAGCAAAAGTGTTGGTTAATCTATTTCTTTAATTAGTTTTATAATTAAGGGTAGAATAGTATTTTCTCATATATAATAGTTGTACATATATAAAACCTATTTGTATTATTATTTTTAAGTGTAATTGAGATAATAAAAAAAATCTCATTCCACGAAAATCTTCACATCATTTAGCTCCTTCCTCTCCGTCTCAAAAATGCAATCAAGTGAGGATATCTCAACACCTAATTACTTAGTGCAATTGCACAATGCAGCCAATACAACTAAGCTAAATGCTATATGCAAAAGAAAGCCTGATGCTTTCAGGAACAACGAAAATTCCAAAGGAACTTCAAGCTGCTTGCCAAGCCATTGCCACAAGTTCCATGCAATTGAATAGCCTCCAATTGATTATAAAGAAAATCTCAGTAATTGAATTAATTCGAGTTATAACACTGCTGAGCAAGCATACCATAATTCTAAGATCTTCTGATATATGTTGGCTCCAGCAGCATAGTCACCTGATTGAGCCAGCAGCCTGCCCTGTCAACTTAAAGTCAAAGAGTACAAGTTGATAAGGAAACTAAAAAGTGACAAGAAGAGAAGTTCCAAAGATTAAAATTAAGAAAAAAAAGTGATTAGGAAGCTTTATAAAATTGATTTAAGCCACAAGTATACAAATAGATGAACTTAGCAACGGGCACACCCTGATGTTGACAAAAGTATATCTATAACCCCTGAATTCCTTTGGCAAGTGCATCTTCTTTATTAAAATCATGTGATCTTGACAAAAATATACCTATTATCCCCCAAATTTAATAAATAAAATTCACATACCAAAGGACTTCAAGAGGGTTAATAGTTACACTTTTGTCAAGATCAAGGGTTAATGCATGCACATTGCTAAGTTCAGGTAGGCAATAGATTAGTTTCACCAAGTTTAAGTGTGTAAAACATCATTTATAAAGTTGAGGTGCGTAGCTAAATACTTTTGCCGACTTCAAGTGTTTTTTCTATGTATTTTCCTTTTAATAAATGATGATAGTCAAAACCAAAAGATATAAGTGCAACTAGGGCTCAACACAAAATAGAAAAAGCAAGCATACATATGAGAGAGGTGGACCACACGTGTATGAGCATACATCAACATTAACACCATGCCATCCGTTTTGGAAAATGAATTACAATCCTTGAGGTTTAGTTCTGTTTAAAAGCAGTTAACCGATATGTTTACTTAAGTTGAAAAGACAATATTGTCCTCCACCTAAATGCAAATACTGAAATTTTAAAAGATAACAATAGATCATCTCAAAATTTAGAACCCTAGACCTCATACTACTATTTTCTTATCCATCAACACTTTCTGCTATAAACTATAGTTTGACAATCTCAACCCAGTAAAATCAACAAATATCGAGATAAGGGAATATACCACATTCACAACCTAGTGAGACTATGACCACTATTCATTTCCACCTCAGATGGCTTTGAGCCAAAGTTCTAAGCATCATAGTTTTTGTGATGATTTTACTGCGTAGACCAGTAATTCTCATGGCTTTGCATTTACGAATTATAAATATGCTTATAAGGGTGTGAAAAAATAGTTAAATTTGCAAATATGGGCCAAATGCTCATCGGATGCAAGTTCGAATATGATACTTGATAAGTTCTTCAGTAAAATAGTTGTACATCCATTGAGATGCACCTGTTCAATTCACTAAAAGACACATTGCCTTTTTATGTTATAAAATGCAAGGGGTTCCCATAGTTTTTCTCATCTAATTATCTCTACTTGGCAGTGTTCAGTCTTTTATCATTATCTTATGAAATTCTCGTTTCTATTAATTTCTATTTATCTTTTTATTTTAATCTCATTCATAAGGGAAGGATCAATAAACCTGTCATCAAATATACAGATCAAGAAGCCACAATCATGAAAGAAGGCATTTGACTTCTGCATTTCTTTACTACTTTTACCACCAAACCAAGTGTGGGTTTATTATGCAATTCACCTTTTCTCACTTCTCATTGCATTGATAGCATTTCAACTTCATTCACAACGACGCCACTAAACCATCATCAAAAACACAAGATATAAATTAGGCCTTCTCACATCTAAGAATCCTTCAGTGCTTTAGGTAAGCATCATCATCCAACGAATCCAAATATTGTTATCCAGCAAATTGTGCACTCAGCAAATTTTTCCTTTTGCATCTAAGAATCCTTTACCAATTCTAAATATTGTTATCCAGCAAATTGTGTTCACTTCTTCCCTCTCGATATATTTGGCTTGCTTCATTCCCGAAATAACAAGACCATTGGTGATATCCTACTGTTTCATAAATACATAACCTCAAACAAATCAAAGCAAATCACCCATTCATGCCAAGACACGATATTGCCAAGACATTTTCTTATTTTTAATAGGTTCAAATTTCTTTTAACATAATCCTTTGGGATAAAAAAAATAATAAAATAAATAAAAAAGCTTCAGAAAGTACCTGTATGCGAAGCTTATCAACTTCAATCAATAAGAGTGATCCCAACTTCCCAGAGAGTATCTCCAATGCATCACCATACTTTGCTTGCTGTTCCAATATGGATATATAGACAATAAGAGCTGCATGAGATAAGAAATCTTTAGTAAGGAAATCAGAAGTCAGTTTACCAGAAGTACCAGGAAAACAGGAAGGGATGAAAAACTACACCTTCTGGCTCATGCAAACTGTGAGAGGAGACATGCTTCTTAAGTAAACCTTCTGCTAAGAGAAACAACTTCTCCCCTCCATTTCCACAAAACACCTGCAAAAGTCAGCAACAATATTAGAGCTAGGAATATAACCTGTAATCAACCAACAAGGAGAATTATCATGAACAGGTACACATTCTGCAATCCACTAAGACAAAGTTATGAATTATGAGAAATTTTTCATGGTAAGTACATTACTTGCTATGCTATTTTTGGAAACAATGGATACAAGATTCTATTCAGGTTTCCTCATTGGAGACGCCATGAAGACTAACCAAAAGGTTAAGACCACAGCTTAAAATTTAAGATTTAAAACTATTTCTTAAAGCATAATGAAGAAGCTACATGCCTTAGAGAAATAATAAGACAGCAGAAATAGGCAGAATACAAATTCCAAACCTTTTCATCGCAAATGACACCACACTCATCTATTGGATAAAAGAAAAGATTTATGTCAAAAAAACTTAAATTTCAATTTTATTATTGCTTCCCCATACAGTTGATACTTAAAGTTTGTAAGGTAAGATATAGGAAATGAAAACAGCGCAAGTAAGCAGTACAATAAATTATCTACCCATGCCTTATTTTCACCACCTTACCCATAAATTTTCATATTTCTACAAGCTAGGCATTTTGGATCCACATACTGTGAGCAGACAGTTCCACAAGGTGCCATTCCTAGAACTTAATCATCCACATATATATTTAATTATCAAGTTTACAACTTTCCAGATAAATTCTTAAAAGACTCATGCCAAATCACTTACACAAAAATTTGCCCGTCAATTAATGAGTGGTGAACAACCTAAATGATACATAGATAGGACTCTCCCTGCACAGCTGGACAATCAGCTCTACACAAAGTCAGGGGCTTATAACCAGACCCTCTACCAATAGACTCGAAGCTCTTTATAGCAGGCAGGAAGGAATCATACTCATAATGCATGCAGAATCCTTAGACTCTATCCTAGGGAGAAAAATAAAAGTCTCAAGAAACTCTAACATATTCATGACCACGTATAAAGAAGAAAAAAATTAAAATGCATTAAAACCAAAGAGACCCTATAAGGATCTGAGATATCAAGGTTCCTAAAACTCAGTTAACAAATAAACACAGTACTAAGCAGAATAATAAAACATAAAAGAAACGTTCATACAAGTAGAGTAAAAAATTAGAGAATGAAGGTACATCAGGATCATGCACACTAAACATCAAATGATTCAATGCAAGGAGAAGGCCATCTGCCTTCAATGGATGGACTAAAATGCCAAGTTATTACAGTAACGAGTTATACCAACCCAAAGGGATAAACAAAGCCTCGGTTTAAGATATTACTTAACAAGAAAAGAGGGTAACCGGCACTCTACACTCTTAAATTCAAGAATTCAAGACTCAAAGCATCAGAGCATTCATATGCAGAACATGTTTGTCCACTTACATCCATACGACTGTTCACTGAAACATAAAATCTCAGCACTTACCACCTCAGCTTACAGGTTTAGCTGCATCTCATATTAGTTAGGGTTTTTTCGGTCTATACAGTGGCGACGCTAGGTGAAAAGGGGGGGCAATTTTTTAAAATTTTTTTATTTTACATGTGTATATATATTAAATAAACAATTTTTTTCATTTAAAATTTTATTTTGCCCCCCTTATTTTTCTATGAAAATGTTAAAAAAGGGCCTTATAATATTTTTGCCCCCCTTATTTTTCAATCCTAGCTTCGCCACTGGGTCTATATGTGTCATAGGAACATCCGAATTAAATTATGATCTCAGTTTTCATTATTTAGATTCATACTCAATAGAATATTTTACCTCATTAATTAGAAATATAGAAAGAGAATTTGCCCTAACTACCATGAATAGGACATAGTATGTCAAATTTACAGCCAAATATGAGGAATATGTCAAGACTTTCTAGTTGGAGCCAAATTCTTTTCTAATCCATGGAGAATGATCCAGAAGCATCCCAGTTAATTTTTTTCAATTTTTGAGTTCTCCAATCTCCTCCTTAATTCGAAGTTACAATATTATAAAATATTTTACTTAATCAATTAGGAATAGTTTTACAGTATACATACTCCACGGCTTTCTTTAAGCCTCTCAATCCATAACTTCAACTCTAGGCTTTCTTTAAACCTTTCTATCCATAACTTCAACTCTAAGGCTTTCTTTAAACCTAAATTCTTCATTTCGCACCAACAACAATCACCCAACTTTAGCTACAATTGTTTGGCAAGATCGGTGATCTTCGTCTCCTTTTAGCAAAAAGGGATTGCAATGTTTCAAAACTGAAACCAGATCATACTGTGGAAAAGCTGCAACCATCAACAGATTAGATCCCAGACTTGAAGACAGCAGGTTTTGTAGCAATCCAAACTGCATGTGCAATATATCCTTAAATAGTCTTATTTTGAAGACTTCTTGTACAAATGATCTTCATTCTGTTACGTTGGAAATTTTTTTATCACGGGAACCCAATCAAGCAGGAATACACTCTGCCCATACTTGTCTAAGAGAATTCTAAGAATTCAAAATTGTTAGGGAATCAAAAACCGAAGAGCAGGATATGATAGATTAGTTAAATCAGTTAAAACTTTCTAGCTGCATCTTCACACATGCAAGATATGTAACAACCAACATTTCATAAACTGACAAGAAAAAAAAGAGTGCAAGAAAGAAAGAAGAAGAAAAAAGACAAAATGAGGCCATTCTTGTCCATGCAAGCTACATTAGCACCTGAACAATAATGAATCACCATAACCATTTTATAGGTGTTCATCTAATTTTCTTTGATTTTTATGGAGAAGGAAAAAATATATTCTCATAAATACTTCAATTTCTGCAAAAAGGCAAAAAAATAATAATAATAATAATAATAACATTGAATTGGGGAACCATTAAAACGATACTACAAATACAAGTAGGGATAGAAGCTAGAACCTGCAGCTGGATACTACAAACTGCCCAGAGCAAAAACCTCTCTTCACCAACAAGTTTGTACATTTTAATGGCCGTCTGAAAGAAAAATAAAATAACTATCCTTAATTTCCAATAGGAAATGTAAAAATTTTGCAACAAAATTTCAACTATATATTAGAAGGTAAAGGAAACAAGAACCTGTTGCTGCTTGACAAAGGAATACTCACGAACGTAACAGTTGAAAAGCCCCATCATTAGTTCTAGGTTATTTGGAAATTTTCCACAAGCGTACTCATAACATCTGGTAGCCAAATCCACTGATTACATTGAAGACGAAGAGAAAAACCATTACATTACACGAAATAGAAAAGGCTCAAAAAAGAAAATTTGTGAAAATTTAACTAACAGTGATCAAGCCGCTGGAAAACAATCTGCAGAGTACTGAGAGTGAGATCATCCATTAACATGGAATCATTCTTATATAAAAGATCCTTAGCATTCAAGCAAATGGACAGAGCTTCATCTAATTTGCTCATTCTTTCCAAAATGAGAGCTTTCAGAGCCTGAAAAATCGAAATATTTAATCATCTGATAAACCAGTCAGCATTAAAAGTAGAAATGAGAAGGCCTAAAATCATCATCTTACAAGAGCGTAAGGTGAATTGGGGTATTTAGACAGAAGTGAAGTAGACAATTTGAGAGCGTTCTTGAACTGGCGGGAATCGATAGCGTCCCATATAGGTCGAACTCGCCGCTCCGGTATACCACCAGCTAGGCCAAACTTAGATGCCATTACTGTAACGAGTTTTGTTAGTTTGTTGTTAGGGTCGGATTTTAGCTCTTGTAGCGGGTAGTGTCTGTGTTATTCGATTTTGCTAAGGCAGAACAGAATACAGAACCATGCGGTGGCAGTTGGACTGGAACTTGTCGACCTAATTAGGGCGTTCGGACGTAAGAATAAAGGAAGACGCTATCTTATATCGCATATTTCGTTTTTATCATCGTTGAGCTGCTATTTTTTTTTTTTTTCTTGACCTCACATGTGACCTGAAAATTTTTTATTTTACTTTACTAACAAATAAATTCAATAAAATTTTATATCAAATTTTATATCATCCAAATTTTATATCAAATTTTAAATAATGTGATTATAATTTTTGAAGTTAATTATAACTGAAATCATACTAAAACTATAGAATAAGCATTTTTTAAGTTTCAACTGTAGTTTTATTCACGGATGTACGTTTTAGCCCGAAAAACACTATTTACTGTCGGAAAATACTATTCACGACTAATCAGGTGTTGAGACTATTACATTTTCCCCCTACAAAAAGAAATTTCGTTCTCGAAATTTACTTATAATAAAGAGTAGAGGATACGGTATTATTATCTTATTAAAATACTATTCACGACTAACCCGGTATTGAAGCCATTATATTAGGTATGCATGTTCATAGTTTAGCTCATTTAATTTGATGTATAGTTATTTTCTGAAATACGTGGTAACTGTGTATTGAATTTAGGTGAATTAAGTCTATGAAGAGATGAATTAAAAATGAATTGAAGCGAGATTTCTTGAGAAATGATCTGATAAATATTTAGGAATCTATAACTGAATTTTAGTTTAATTTTAGTTTTTATGTTTCTTTATTGTTAATTTAGTTTAATTATTATCTTTAAAATCAAAAACTTGGAAAATTATCTCAGATTAATTTAACTCACTTATAAATATTTGGCTTAGTAATTTATGTTCTCTTAGGTACGATATTTGGGATCTTAATCTATATTTTTCTATATTACTAGCCGATCTATTACACTTTCTAGACGTCGGTTAAGTTTTTGACGCCATTGTCGAGGAACAACGGTGTTATTTGTCTAATATCTTCGATTAAAGTTAGTCTGAGATTTTATTTTTTATTTTGTTTTTGATTTGGTGATTATTTTTTGCAAGAAAATTGAAAACATTCTTCAAGATAATGTAAGATGATGTCCAAAACTATGAGTTGTTCCTTTTGAAATAACAATTGAATGATTTAATAAGAGAAAGGAAAGAGATAAAGTTGTTGCGTGCACAATTACAAACTCGTTATGCACTACCTTTTAATGATCCTTTTAGTGCACAAATGAAAGAATTAAAGAGAGAGAATCAAGAATTACAGTATTCAAAAAAGGCTTGTAACTCCAAAAATCAAGTTCTTCTTGACTTGCTTATGAGTAAGGAGAAACAATTTTGGACTGAAAAAAAAAATGGAGGGCCACGCAAGAGTCCATTATCTCCTAAACTCAATATATTTGTGACTTGCTTATAAGGAATGAGAGGAATTTTTATGCTGAAGAAGAGAAGTTGTAGGCTATATTAAGAAGTCAAGAGGAAAAGTTTAGGATTCAAGAGGAAAAATTAAGAAAAGGGCATTAAAAAGTTAAAATCTAAACTAGAACTCTTGAGTGTTTCAATGCAATTTCAAAGTGATTGTGACAAGGAGAAAGAAAGTAATCATTCATTAATGGTGGATAAGGGAGAAAATGAACAATTCATCTATGAAGACAAGTTTTGTGGTCATTTAGAAGGTGTGCTAGAATCTCTTGTGGAGAATTTATCACCAAAGGAGCAAGAAGGGAAAAATTCTCAAGTGAAAGCACTGGATTCAGTTCGTTTGAATGATTTATTTAGGCTAAAAGAGCTGGTAGAGTTCGTTCTTAATGAGCTAAATGATGATTTGTATTTTATTGAGGATATGGAGTTTTCAACTTTGGTGAACTATGATAAGTTTTTTCTACTGATGAGAGAAAATAAAGAGCAAAGTCCTGAAAGATCCACATTTGGATCATAAGCTCGACCTCCAGAGAGTAACATAAGTTGAGCTGGAACTCAATAAATCAAAACTTCTCTAACCCTTCTCTTTAAATTTTCATAATTTTTTTAATTATTAGTTGTGTTTTATTTTTAATAGTTTGTCATCCTAGCTTTAGTTTAATTCAATAGACTTTTATAGTTCAATACATGTGTTTTGTATTTTGTTGAGTTTATTGTGTTTGTGTCTGTCAATTCATTAGAGGTTGAAAAAAGAAGCTACTTCTAATGAATTTGTGCTTAATTTTCATAACTTAAATTAGCATGTGCTTCTAGGATCATTAATATCAATAAAAGGGACATACAATTTACTTAACCTATTTTATGAGTATTGTATAGTGTTTCAAGTGTTTCATGCATGAGTAATAAAGAGGAATACATTTTGTCATACTTATTCTAGGGTTGAACATGTTTATCAGGAGCAGCAATTGTGCAGGTAAGTTAAGTTCATGCATAACCAGTATTAGAAATTTTTCTTGGAAATAATGGTACGTGTCTTGATTAATTTAGCACATTTCGAAGCATGAGTTAGGAAATTTTTTATCTTAAATTAAGGAGAAAGCATTAATCATTCGGTATTAATTAGGTGAATTTTTTTAAGCACCTGTAAAATTTTTGCAGGAAAGGAATTGTGTTAACAGTGTGATTTTTCCTGAAGTTTAGTATAGAAAATGGTCACTTTGTGGAGTCAAACTCCACTCCACCGAGTGGCATCCCAACCGGTGGAGTGGATTTACACTCCACCGAGTGCCCCTAAAAAAGTTAAAAATTTTTATCGTGACTTTTAGAGGACCATCACTCGATAGAGTGATAGGTCACTCCACCTAGTGGTTCATCACTCCACCGAGTGACCCATGTATAAAACCCCTATGTTTTTTCACAACTCCACCGATTCATACATTCTTTCTTTGGTTTTATGCTTTCTCTCATGTTTTTGCAACTTCACTCCATCGAGTGCTTCACGGACTGATTAAAATTCTTAGTATACATCAGTAAATTAATTAAGTAAGCTTAATTTTGCCTTGTTATGTCTTTAATCTCTATTTACATGTTTTTCTTTGGAAAAAAATATGAATATCTATTTTATCTTGATGGTTTGCTATGTTTTGCTTTCTATGATCATAGTTGCATTAGGTGCATGTTATAGTTCATATATATATCAATTTGCGTTTGAGATAATTAAAATTAATAGCTTAGTAAAGTTGTGTGCACAACATGCTCGATGAAATGCCTCAAAGACTAAGTTTAACTATTTGTTTAATTTTAATTTTAATTTGTCATATTAATTTCATTTCATTCTCTCTTTTCAACCCATCCCCTATGTGCTTAATTTGCATTTATTTCTCACCTCTATCATTGCAAATCCATATAAGCAATAATTGGTGCTTCATTGCTTTGTTTATTTTTAAGAGGAGTCGATGTGCTTTAATTATCATTCAATTTAAGTTGTATTTTTGTATGCAGTGGCACCTAAAAGGACACGAAAGAAAAGAAGCATCCAGTTAGTAAGAGAAACATAAGTTTTGGTGAGACTTGTATGGTGGCCCTTACAAGAACAAGGAATGTTATTGCTCCCACATCCATCAAAGGTCAACTTTGCTAAGGACAACAAAATTTTAAAGAGAGTGATAAAGCACAGCTGAATTTGATTTTGAACTCAAAAATTCAAGGAAGTTCTTTCTTCTTGCTCATGAATTATTTTAGTTATTTTATGTTAGTTGTTTTATTTTTCTTTTAGTTGTTTAGTTGGTTTGTAGTTTGCATGCTAGTGTTATAGTTAGTTTACTTTGTCACTTAACTTACATAAAGCTTAGTTTGTCCCAGTTTTTTTCAGAATTCGAACAAATTGAACTCAAATTTAGATTGTGCAATAGTCAAGACTTTAGTTTGACAGTAAGACAAATAGGTTGTTGAATGAAATTTTATGTTAGTTTAACACTCAACTTGGTTTATAATTATTAGTTTCCACTTATAAAGTACGAAAGATCAATTTTTGAACATTGAAAAACCAGTGTATTGACATAATTAAGCAAGGAATTTTAGGATACTAGAACCTTTCTCATTATCCTTCGAAGCATAAAAGCAACTCAAGCAACTTAGAAAGTGATCTAGGCAAATTTTTCTTGTTGAGCTAGTTAAAGACTATTTTCCTACCTTTTTTATATAATTAACCTTTGTTAGCCAGTTTGAGTTTAATGAGGTATGCTTAAAGCGTGCCATAATTTTTGTTCTTGTTATACTCATTTATTAACCATGTAGCCTAAAAGTCTTTATCTATCCTCTAAAATTGGCCACTCTAGATTTTGATGGATTTACATTTATTAGGCATTTCATTTGAGTTTAATGAAAAAAGTTATATCATTAAGGGCAAAAATTATGAGATGAAGTTAAGTTATTGTAAATTGCCAGTAAAAGAAGCTAGAAAAAAAAAGAAAGAAATGTTGAAATGAAGCTAGCATATATAGCAAAGTTTTAAGTGTGTGGTATTTACAAGACAAATAAATTATGACTTCTTGAAAGTAAGAAGTTAAGAAAAATGAGAGAAATTTTAGTCTTATTACTTTTATTTGGGATTGAATAGGCAAGTTTACCAAAGGAATTGTGCTTAAGAGTTCGAAATTTTAGAGATGAGATTTATTCAAGTATAGAGTGGTTATTTCTCTTTGATTATCTTTTAACCATTCTTTGATAGCCAATCCCTAAACTCCATTACAACCTAATTAAGACCTAAGTGATTTTATGTTTTGCTTTGAGTTGTTTAGCGGAGATAACTTTCGAGTTCCGATGCTAAATAAGAAGCCTATAGTATTTCTAGAGTTTCAAATGCAAAATCATATGTATATTTAGTGTACATCAATTCTAGAGCTTGATTATGAAGTGCATTGGTGGTTTGATTTTGAAAATTTCTTAAAATTATTCTGGTCCTGCACACACACATGAAAACTGATTCTTATCTCGTTGTTTGAGTTTAATCTAACTAGAATTTTATTGAGTGTTCTTATTGATTATTGAATTTAGTTTTGAATTATTTAAATATAATTTTGAGTTTGATTTTTTTGAGAAGCTGGTTTGTTCATATTTGCTTGGGAGCAAGCAAAGGCTAAGTGTGGGGTATTTGATACGTGTAAATTTAACTATGTTTTTAATATATTTTTAGTATGTTTTTATGTTATGTTTGTGTTAATTTAATTGGTTTATAAGTTAATTTCTTTAATTAGTGTTTTAATTGTTTAATTGTGTATTTTTAGTGTTTTTAGGGACTTAAACGAAGAAAAAGAATAAAATTTGAAGGACTTAGGTGAAACTTTGGCTTTGGGAAGAGTTTAACGAAGACAAATTTTGGAACGTGAAGTCCACAGCCTAGTCACTCCGTGGAGTGACTTTCCACTCTATGGAGTGGCTTTTGAAGAGCAATAATCGATAGAGTGAAAAGTCACTCAACCGAGCAAGAAAAGTAAATTAAGCTGACTCGGCTGTTTCAATTTTCACTTCACCGATTCCAGCAACTCCTATTTATGATTGAATTCTGTCTTCAATAAATAGGAAGTCTTTTGATGGAATAAGAAGTCTTTTATTAAGAAGGAAGTTTATGTTTCAATTGGAGTCTTAAATCAGAAGTTAAATGTAATGGCCTCAACACCGGGTCAGTCGTGAATAGTACCTTCCGACAGTGAATAGTATTTTCCGGGCCTGAAAGGACACCCGGAAGTTGAAAATATTTTATTTGACCATTTGAAAGGAATAGTTATGGTGAGCCTATGGTTGAAATTTGAAGTGAATTTGAGGTCAGATGGGTCTCCAAAAGTAAAAAATACGAAAAAGGTAGCGAGTCAATTTCACTGGTAAGGAAAATGACTTGATTTTGCTTAAATAATTAAAAATAGTAAATGAACTCTGAATATCGCCAGATTTTGCGTGCCTACATGAATTTTTATGTAGAATATTTTGGTGATGAGAATGGAATTTTTCGGTGACTCTGGCAGTTATCGAATCGGACCGATAAGTTTGAATCGGACTGATAACGGACTCCGATTGAGCGAAAAATTTACGTCATACCTATTTTTGATGTTTTAAGAATGATGGAATCAAAATTGAAGTCATTTGAAGTGAGAAAGAGAGAGAAATTGAATTGGGCTTTAAAAAGGCCTAAATGGGCCTTAATGTTTAAGTGGACAAAGCCCACTCATTTAAGCCCAATTTTAGCCCATAAAAAGAGTATAAATAAGGCTAAAAATATGCAAAATTGCTCCAGAAAACTCCAGCATCTTCATCCTCTTTGGTGGCCGAACCACCCTCGCTCTCTTTGATTTCTTCTTCTTCTACCCCAAATTTCTCTTAAACCTCAACATAAAAGATGAAGTTCCAGCTCTCTAGATCACCCTAGTGATCTTAAGCAAGAGATTTGAGCAAGGAAAGACAAGAAATCAAGTGAAAAAAGGAAATGAGGTAAGATGGAACTTGAAAAATCAAGTGATTTTAATTGAGTTTTTGATGTGTTCTTATAGTTTTTGAGGTGTTTAAGCTAATTATGAGATTGAATTTTTTATTTGAGGACAAAAATTTGGTGTTAGGAAGGCTTAAAAATTCGGCCAAAGATGTATTTGTGGAGGGATGGAGTTGTGCTTGGTACCAAGTGAAGCTTAAGGAAGTTAAAGTATGGAAAAAGGTAAGTGACTACCAAATCCTTTGATTTTTCTATTAATATGAATTTTTCTTAATTATATAATTAAGGTAAAAATGTGAAAAATTATTAATAAATGCAATTATATTAGGGTAAATGAAATTAAGAATGAGAGAAATTGAGATGAAGACATTAATGGAAGAAAGAAAATTTTTAAGGTGGAAAATGGTTGTGGCCGAAAATAGTAATAAGGAAAAATGGTGAGAAATTTGCATGTAAATGTTATATATTGGCTTAAAATAATAATAAACATGATAAATGATATTTATAAATTTTTAGAGAATATTTAGAAATTATTTGAGAATTTTTATGATTATTTATAGTGTATGTATATAATGAAACTTGTAATTTATTGTGAATTACATGATTATTTTGATGAAAAATGATAATGATCAATAAATAATGCATAAATGAAATTTATTGGAATTTATCAAAATTATTGAAATTTTATTGAAATTTTTATGTGACTATGAATAATGGAAATAATTGAATTTTTATACATAATTGTATAAAAATGATAAAAATGATGAATTAATGTGAAAGTAAATTAATGTCAATGACGAGAAATAAAAAGTCAACTGACGAATTTTTTCGAAATAATTATTAAGTTGTGAAAATAATAAGACTAATGAATTATTGATAAATAATTCATAAATAAATAAAAATGATGAAAATAAATTAATACGTAAATAAAAGAAAGATAAAATGAATTTTAAATAGAAAAAGACTTAAATGAAAGAAAATGAAAGTTCAGGGGCAAAATGGTAATTTTGCCAAAATGAGAAATTTATATGTAAATATAAGTAATAAAGGTATACTAAGGGTAAAATGGTAATTTAGTATCCCTACAGTGTCAAATATGAAATTTTTGTGATGTAAGGATAAAAATGTAACTTTACATGACATGAGTAAAAATAAGAAGAAATATATGAATTATAAGTAATAAGGTGAGTTAAAGTGAAAAAGAAATGAATATAATGGCAATTTGGTAAATATGGTAGAAAAAAGAAGGGCGAAATTGGAAATGAACGGAAAATGAGGGACAAAAATGTAATTTTACCCGAAAATGATAAAATAAAGAATAAAAGATGAATAATGGAAGAAATTATATAGTAAAAATGAAAATTTATGGTGATAATGGCAAAATCATAATTAAGTAGTTGAAATAAATAATCCAATAGAAAAGTCAAATTTTGTATTCTTGCGGCATAAAATAATAAATTATATTAATGAAATTTTTAATTGTGTAAAATTTAGTAAATAAAAGTGTGACTAATTTATCGAAATAAATTAGTCAATAAAAAGCAGTAAAAGAATAGAAGAGTATAAAATATTTCACTGACGATATAAAAGTCAGTTAAGCGAATAATTAAACGTTTTGGACAAAAAAATAAAGTGTAATCAGTCAAGCTTAAAAGTATTGGAAAAATAATTCGTAAAGAATTATATAAAAAGAATAAAAGGAAATTGTGAATTATAATGCCATAATTCATAATTTACAATCTGTATAAAAGATTGAAAAGTTTAAGTATCTGAGCGAATTATCAAAGAATAATTCGCAAAAGTGACTGGAAAAGAAAAAGTGAATAAAATGATAAAAAGCTATTGATTAGTCAAAGGCACAAAGAGTGCATTTGATCAGAATAAAATATAGTAATAAATAAAAGAAAGAAATTAAAAGTTTTAAATGTTCAAAAATGTTTGCAATGATATTGATTATGTTTGCTCTTAGCGATAGACAGGTAGTATGATTCTTGTTTTGAATATAATTGGCTAGCCATAAGAACACCTCTGTACCGCGGTGCAAGTCATGGCGACTTGCTTAGCTATGGTTGGGATCTTTGATCTCCATAGCTTCTGTGAAAGTGTATCTGTATCTGTTTTGCGAGACTTGATCTTTCGAGATCATTTCTCTATCTGCTACGTGGGACCTTTGGGTCCAGTCCCGTATATCCTTTGTGGGAAACCTGTTATATTGCATTAGGGGCACATCGAATATATCTTGTTTTACGTGAAAAAGATAATTTTAATTGATTAGTAATTCTTGTACCATTTACCACTATAAAGATAATGATGAGTCTGAAAAATAATATTAATTGTCCTGCTTAAAGTTAAAAAGGGATGATAATGACAAAAAGTGAACTTAATGCTTAGGTAACGCTTTTCTGAAAGATAAGTTACCTGAAAAGTAAAACGATATAAATGTATAAAATTATGTAATAGGGAAAAAGTAAAAGATACAAGTTTTAATTAGATAATTAATTATGGATAAATGTATAAAAGAAGAAAAGAAAGTTTTGACTGCAAAGTACTCCAGAGCAGCTATATCGCTTTGCGATGAAGCTTATAAGCCTTTTAACAATAATGTAATTATTAGATCAAAGTTAAACTAAACTAATAAAATAAATAGTAAAAAGTGAAGTCAGAATATAAATTAAATAATTGACTAGTAAAGCAAGTATTAAAAGTAATTTATTTTGGTACTAGTAAAGACATGGGTACCAATACACATCGCTAAATGAAATGATAATTAAATTGCTTTGGCTAAAAAATAAAAATGAAAGTACTAATAAAAAGTAAAAGTTATAGTAAAGATTAACGTAAAGATAAAAGGTAAACCCGATATTGATTTACCTAAAAAGATACTGTAAGTACAGTTAAAAGTTTAGAATAAAAAAACAATGATTATCATAATATGAATTAATAACATGAATAATGATAACTGAAATAAAAGGAAATGTTTAATGAAATAAGAATAGTAAAAGCATAAATTATAAAATTTTGCTTATTCTTGGGAAATTCTTGGATTAGTAGTCACCACTGGGCATATTTAATGCTCAGCACGTAGTGTTTACTGCGTGCAGGTTCTGAAGTGTTGCGAGAGCACAGTACATTGAAGGTCTAGATCGGAAGAGAAGATTTTTGTATTAGTTAGTATAAACTTTTGGCATGTATATACTTAGACTATTAATGTAACGCCCCAAAAATTCGGATTTAATTATAGTTGGTAAATAATATATTTTGGTACTAATTTGCAAGGATCAATTATGAAGATTCCAATATACGTTAGTATTGTTAAAATTAATATAAAATAAGAATAATAATAATAATAATGTTAATAGGTTAAATTTAAAAAGAAAGGTGTGGTTGAAATTTAAAGAGGAAAAGAAAAGAGAAATATGGGATAAAAAAAAAAGAAAAAGGAGAAGATGGAAAGAAGAGGAAGGTGGGAATCGGGAAAGGGAGAGGCTAAATCGGGGAAGAAGGGGCTCGCCATTTTGGTCCGATCGACGACATCGGCTTCGACGTCGGGGAGTGCAAGAGCTATTGGAGCTTCTCCGTCGCCAGCCTTGCCCACCGATCTCCTCCACTCCCGGCGTCACTGCAGCCCCGATCTCCCTTTTCTCGCCAAAGGTGTTTCCCTTTCTCCGGCATTTGGCGGCGGCAGATGGCTACACGACCTCCGCAACCGAATACCCAACGGTGAGATGATCCTTCAGGTGCTCTCTGCCTTTCCTCACTCGCCGGTAGCTTGTAGATCGGAGAGGGGAGCCACCGGCGATTCAATCTTGATTTTCGACCAAATGGCGAGGCGGTTGGGCGCGTGGTCACTGGCAACGGGACTTTAAGGCTCAGACCTCCACAGCAATAGTTGCAGGCAAGTCTCCGACGAGGCTCCGACGAGTCTCAGGCGAGACTCCGGCAAGGCTTCGAACAAGTAGATCGGAGGGGGGCATTCTGGGCTTCGACTTTAAGGTATGGGAACTAAATTTCTTGAGAATTGCTCCCTAATTTTATGCAAGAATGTATAATTTATAAATATATGTATTAATATGTGTCTTGTGAGCTTATGTCAAATGATGGTATTGTGAGGAGATGTATATGTTAAAGGCAATTTCTGCAGTAACTATGGTAAGGGTGATAATGATAAATCTTAGGATGGAGAAATGGTTTTGGTGATAAAGGGAAAATGAAATGTGTTAAGCATTGTTTTACAAAGTTAAGGAACTAATAATAGTAATAGAAGGTATAGTAATTATAGATCTTAGAATGACTTAAACTTGTTGGTTACGAAGTTATCATAAATGATTATGAACATTAAATGTATATGTAATCGTATAGGTATAAGTATTTGCTATATGGCATAATTGTAAACCTATCCGTAAAGGACATGAGTTCGTAAAATTGTGTATATGTATATATATGTATAAATATAATATATGTCTAGATGCTTATTTAGCGTATACTTAATATTGAGAAGTGATATCATTAATTATAGTACATGATGATTTAATTGACTTGATAACTGTATTAATTGAGTATGAATGGGAGATGTTGTAAGTAAGTACAATGGGGCATGAAAGATAGCCTTGATGGATCAGAAAGGTACGCTCACATGCTGTGTTGACATACTTAAGTAATATTTCATGCAGGTGTAACTTATATGTGTATATTTTTATAAGTACTATTTTATAGCACTCGAGTAAATATGATTTTGTGAGATACACCCAACACGTCTTTAAATTCTTAATTCAGGTTTGGAACAATTAATTAAGTAAGAAATGTACATGAAATATAAGATAACCTCATTTTATAGAGCAATGAGCATAATTAATTGATGAAGCTTGTATATGGCAATTGTGAAATATAATATCTTATTGTTTTACTTAATTGAGTTAGCATGAAAACAAATATATATCATATCTGTGCGTTAAATGTAAAATGTATAGCTACAAGGATAATAATTAATATGGACGAAGAAGTGTGATATAACTTGATGTTTACGTGATGAAACTATTGTAAAGCATTGAAAATGAGTATGTATTGTTTCTAAATTGAAATAGGGTGGTTATGAACATGTGTCTTCGGTTAATGTATGTAAAGTACATAGCTACAGTAATCTGTGTTTATATATAGAAATCATGTTAAAAAATAGGCAGGAAATGCTATATCAGACTGTGTAACCTTTCATGTGATTATTTACAAGAAAAATTGTATAAAGTACTATATGAATTGTGTATATGTACATTATGCACTAGAGATGGTACATCCATTATATGATATTTCAGGCTCTTTTAGGCTTTTTCTCTCTATAAATGATCTTGCATAACTATGTGATTATGTGATGCAATTATAACATGTTTAAAAGTTATGTTGGGTGATTTACATAATTAAAGTTCGTAAAGATACAAATCTGGATCAAAGAGCGTGTTATAGGCATGATTAAGTGATAAATTCCTCCATGATTGTAATATGTAAAGTTTTTATTTTTATAAATTAGTAAATTTAATGTGTTTTATGCTTGATTCGATATTTTAACCTTGTATTGGCATGATTTAGAGTTGGATAAATGCTTTTGGAGATTTGATTTTATTATGTGTATTCATATACACCGATATTGGCTATCAGGCCATGTTATGCCTAAATGATATTTAATGCTTTTGGAAAGGAAGTTATGTATCTGTTAGCCTGCAGTCATAGTTCATTCGTGGATTGAATAGGCGCCTATAGGGATATTGCAGCTGCTTCTGTTGACCCCGTTTGGGTCTTTGTCCTTCGTGGACTTCTGATTGTCCTTACTGGACCATAGTTTGATCCCGTAGGGATCTCTGTTTTGATATCTTCGGAATCCTCTGTTTTGATATCTTCGGATATCCTTTGATCCCGTTATTCACTTTTGGAACTTAGGCAGGCTAAGTTCAATATGGTGTAAAAATATAAGTAATCTAAACTACCAGTGCTTATCCTGTATCTCATTTGTATTTGGAATCTGCAAAAGTATGCATATGAAATTGTACGTAGGTTTTAACTCTTTGAAGATGTTTCTCAGCGTTTTTCCTTTTTGGTAAATGGATGCTAGGTGATAAATTAACCTTTATTTAGTATTTCAAATTATTGCCTACTTGCTTTCTGATGTTTTTCTTGAATATGGTTTACTTTTTGTTAATGTTTGTGCATCTCCCTATTTCGTTCCTTTTTCTACACATGATGCTTTTCCAGCTATTTCAAGCTGTAGTGAAGTCTATTTCTGTAATATAGAAACCTTTACCATTTCTTTCGGTTGGCTCATGAAAGATAGTTATTTTAGACTTAAAAATATAAACATGTTATATATTCGATTTGATCCTTATATTATCATGTTATGAATTAATGTCTGGTATAAGGGGCAACATATTATGCCATGACATATAATGTACCATGCAGAGATGGTGGTTTAATTATTGCATTTATATATATATATGGACACTGATGTAGTTTTGGAAGATAATTGAATTTATAAGATGTACACTACGAATTGTGCATGGCAATGCCTTCAGGTATGATTATATGTCTTGCTTGACTCTGAGAAATTGACATGTGATATTTCACTCATATGTGTGACTGAACGATTTAATATTGATTTATAAGGAAACAAAAGTGAAACTAACATGTGTATTGGTAATAGCTATGTAGATAAAGAAGAAATGGTTTTTAACAAGGTAACTGGTAAGGTTATATGAGTTATCCAAAATTTGCATACTATAAGCACAATATATATATATAAGAATTTCATTTAATGCAACTGCTATACGTATTTGTTGTATATCTTAGTGCTTAGGCAGTAATTGTTGATCTTTATAGGAAGTTTCTTCTATATTGTTCCCTGCTAAGCTTTATAGCTTAGCACGAGTTTTGTTATCCGTGTAGGTCACAGGATAGACTTATTTTTGGTTAGCCAGCTGCTACAGCTCAATCATCAGAAAAGGAGATCTAGTATGGGCAAATCACCTTCGAGGTTCACAAATGTAGAAAGGTGATTTAAATGTGAATTGTTTTTATTTTGGAGTATTAGTGACTTAAGAGTTCAATATGTAATATTGAATCATCTTAAGAAATGTGATTAATAATGAGAATGGATGTATGAGATGTATGTTGTGATGGAATATGACATGGTATGAAACTCATGATGGCACAGCAGAAAACAAAAAATTTTTAATCATACATACCATACATATCCAAAGCTAGAATCGAAACATGCAATTTTAGGGTTTTAAACTTACAACTTTAGATGCCTTTAAAACTTGATTTTGATGATGATCAGCAACCAAGAAGGATATGTCCACCTTTGATCTTCACCACCAATGCCAAGGAACAGCCTTTACGCCACTCCCTCTATTCTCACACACACACTTGCAAAGATGGCTTAAAATCAAGAGTGCTAGCTCTATGATTGTGTATTCAGCAATGGGAATGATTTGAAGCCACAAGATTTGATCTTGTTCTTCCTTTAGGTTACTGTTTCAGCCTGAGAACACAAGAGAACAAGAAAGATTTTTTTCCCCTTGAGTATTTCGGCCAAGAGAGAAAAATAGCAAAAATGGCATACCTTTTATTCATTTAATTCATTAATATATATCACTCAATTTAGGTCAAGTGCGAGTGCCGAAAATTAAGTGTTAATTTCAGCCTCCATCACTTCCTAATTAAGAGATATATCCTAATTTAAATTCCACTAGAATTTAAATTCAAATGGCATTCGTCATTTAATCAAAACAAACTTACTTATTTAAGGTAAAATAAGTTACCGAATTCAACTAGTATTTTAGTTTGAATTTTGGCTACTTTAATTCCCTCTCAAGTATTATATTTTGATTAAATACAAATTAGGATTTAATACTCAATTAACTTAATTATACATAGATAATTAATCAATTGAAATTAAACCTAGCACATGCCAACAAATTTCTCTCGTGACCAACATATTTGCCTAAAACAGCTAGCTGTTTTAGGCAAAAAACTCGTTTCACAGATTTGTCTAAAACAGCTAGCTGTTTTAGGCAAAATCGTGGCTTAACAGATTTGCCTAAAATAGCTAGCTGTTTTAGGCAAAATCGCACCTTGACAGTTTTGCCTAAAACAGCTAGCTGTTTTAGGCAAAAAAACTGTTTTTACAGATTTGCCTAAAACAGCCAAAAATCTGTTTACCCATTTTATGCATTAATTTGACTTTAAATAAAAGTCCAAATTAATTCCCAATACACAATTTAAATATTTTAAGCCCAATGCTTTGTGTGCTATCCTATAGGTCCATTTAATGTTGGCAATGAATTAATAAATTAATTCAAATGCTATATATATTCTCTAGCAAGATATTATAACATTCCAAATTAAATGAAAATGCATATGGCATTTAGTGACCTAATGCAATTTTGTATAGTCCCTTACCCATAAATATTAGAATTAATATAAGGCATGGAACTGGTCATCCTTATATATATTAATTCCTTTCTTGATATTCCAGTGACACTGAATTCTCAGATAAATAATGATTACTCATTATTTCATCTCGGTATGGCCATACACTTCTTAGTTCACTGATCAAGTGGCCGATGATATTTTCTCTCTTATTGAGAGGGGTAATCCCTTCACTTCTCTCATGCTCTCTAACATGAATTAATGCATACCCAATCATACCCGTACTTGTCACTCTGTTACGAGCACGTTAGGTGTATGTCAAAGTACACAGTAATTCATAAAGAGTTTCATAGAGATTTCAGGTCTAAGAACTCCGATACAAAACTTGCATATGAGAAACACTTATGACTTGTACCATGTAGTGTTCTCATGAGCGGATCGTATCCAGATACCATGTTCTTTAACATGTATCTATGATCTCTGATTGACACTCTTGTCCTAATGATCCGTAAGACAGAACTCATAATATCAGAGAGAGCATACTAGTCTTAATTCATTGTTATTCCCATAACAATGACTGACTAGGGATATTTAGAATGAAGTCTCATTTGTTTCAAGGTCTTACAACCATGTGCCTCACACATGATAACTTAAACCGAAACGACATTCTTGGATAGTTTTATCAATTGATATGCATAGGAATACAAAAGATAAAACTAATGCCTCATTTTATTAATTTCAAGTGTTTCGTTACAATGCATTGGGGCTAGGGCTTACACTAACAATTTCCCACTAGCACTAGTCCCAATTGGGCATAGCCCTAAGACCGAACGCTCTCAAATGAGCTTCGTGCAGATTTGGACGTAACTGTTTCGTCAAAGGATCTGCTACATTGTCTTCACTTGCTATCTTGCTAACCTTGACGTCCCCACGATCAATGATTTCTCTGATCAAGTGGTACCTCCTGAGTATGTGTTTGGATTTCTGGTGTGACCGGGGCTCCTTGGCCTGTGCTATGGCCCCGTTGTTGTCACAGAAAATTTCTAATGGATCTAGGATGCTTGGGACCACTCCTAATCCAGTAATGAAATTTTTAATCCAAACAGCCTCTTTTGCAGCCTCACTTGCTGCAATATACTCAGATTTTGTAGTTGAGTCGGCAACGGTTTCTTGCTTCGAGCTTCTCCAGCTGACAGCACCACCGTTCAAAACAAAAACAAACCCAGATTGCGATCTAGAATCCTGAGTGCTGGTCTGAAAAGCAGCATCGGCATAACCTTGTATGATGAGCTCTTCTTGACCACCATACACCAAGAAGTGATCCTTAGTCCTTCGCAGGTACTTCAGAATTCCTTTTACAGCAGACCAGTGCTTCTCATCAGGGTCTTGCTGAAACCTACTGGTTATACTCAGTGCATGAGCAACATCCAATCTAGTACATAACATAGCGTACATGATAGATCCAATAGCAGATGCATATGGGATTCTACTCATGTTGTCCCTTTCCTCTTTGGTTTTAGGGCACTGTTCTTTAGTCAAAGGAACTCCCAAAGCCAAAGGTATGTACCCTTTCTTTGAGTCTCCCATACTAAAACGCTTTAGTACTTTGTCTATGTACTTTTCTTGACTTAGTCCCAAAAGCCGATTCGATCTATCTCTATAGATTCGAATACCAAGTATTGTCTCGGCTTCACCTAAGTCTTTCATTGAGAAACATTTTCCCAACCATTGCTTAACCTTTTGCAATGTTGGAATGTCATTCCCAATGAGAAGGATGTCGTCCACATATAGGACTAGAAATACTACTATGCTCCCACTAACCTTCTTGTACACACAAGGCTCATCTTCGTTCTTGATGAAGTCAAATTCTTTGACTGCCTCATCAAAACGAAGATTCCAACTTCGGGATGCTTGCTTTAATTCATAAATGGATTTTTAAAGCTTGCAAACCTTCTTAGGATGCTTGGGATTGACAAAACCTTCAGGCTGGTTCATATACACATCCTCAAGTAAATTTCCGTTAAGGAAAGCAGTTTTGACATCCATTTGCCATATCTCATAATCACGATATGCAGCTATGGCAAGCAAGATCCTAATGGATTTGAGCATGACTACAGGCGAAAAGGTCTCGTCATAGTCTACACCATGAGTTTGTCAAAAACCTTTTGCTACTAGTCTACCTTTGTAGGTCTTATCAGCTTTGAGTTTGAATAGCCACTTGCATTCAATTACCTTAGCACCTTCCGGTGGATCAACCAAGGTCCAAACCTGGTTATCATACATTGATTGCATCTCGGATTTCATGGCTTCAAGCCAATTTTCCGAGTCTGGGCTCTCAATAGCTTCTCGGTAGGTAGTAGGATCCTCACGATCTACTAACTCAATAGTGTCACTGTCAGTGATTAGAAATCCATATCTCTCAATCTCCTGATGTACCCTACCGGACCTTCTAGGTTCTTGTGTAATGGGTTCTTGTTCCACAACTGGTTGTGAACTTGATCCCATTTTCAAACCATCCTCTATAGGAGTTTGTGGTGCTTGAATTTCTCCAAGTTCTACTTTACTCCCACTGTCTTTCTTGAGAAGGAACTCCTTTTCCAAGAAAACAGCCTTGCGAGCAACAAATACTTTGTTCTCGGCTTGTGAGTAAAAGTAGTATCCCTTTGTTTCTTTAGGATACCCCACAAACAAGCAGACACTGGATTTGGACTCTAGTTTGTCAGATGTTAATTTCTTAACATGTGCTTCACAGCCCCAAATCCTGAGAAAAGACATATTGGGTTCTTTCCCAGTCCATACCTCGTATGGTGTCTTCTCAACTGCTTTAGTTGGAGTACGGTTCAATAGAAACGCAGCAGTTTCTAATGCATAACCCCAAAAATAGATAGGAAGATTAGTTTGACTCATCATAGATCGAACCATGTCCAACAGAGTTCGATTTCTCCTTTCGGACACACCATTCCATTGAGGTGTTCCAGGAGGAGTGAGCTGTGAAATAATACCACACTTCTTTAGATGATTGTCAAACTCTTGGCTTAAGTATTCGCTACCTCGATCTAATCGAATGGCTTTTATACTTTTGCCAAGTTGGTTTTCTACTTCGTTCTTAAACTCTTTGAATTTCTCAAAAGTTTCAGACTTATACTTCATTAGATAGACATAGCCATATCTACTGAAGTCATCTGTGAATGACACGAAGTAGCTAAAACCACCTCTAGCATGTGTACTTAAAGGTCCACATACATCGGTATGTATTAGTTCCAATAAGCCATTAGTCCTCTCGCCTTTTTTATTAAAAGGACTCTTTGTCATTTTTCCATGCAAACATGGCTCGCATGTATCATAAGACTCTAAGTCGAATGACCCAAGCACTCCAGTTTTGTGGAGTCTTGAAATGCATTTTTCGTTTGCATGTCCTAAACGATAATGCCAGAAGTAAGTAGGGTTCAATTCGTTTAATTTAACCCTCTTTGTATTAATGTTGTATATGGACTCTCTGTTTTGTAAATCAAGGATATAAAGGCCATTTTGCAACATGGCATTGCCATAAGAAATGCCTTGACGACGAATATGAGCATTGCCATTTTTAATAACAAAATCAAATTCATCATTATCCAAACATGAAACTGAAATAATGTTTCTGCTCATAGCAGGCACATAATAACAATTATTCAAAACAATACAAAGTCCGGAAGGTAAAGTGAGGTGATAGTCGCCTATCTCCATGGCAGCAACTCGTGCTCCATTCCCCACACGGAGGTCCACTTCATTCTTCCCAAGTAACCGCCTATTTCTTAACCCCTGTACATTTGAACAAATGTGAGAACCACAACCGGTATCCAATACCCAAGTGGTAGAAATAGAAAGGTTAATTTCAACAACAAAAATACCAGAACTGGACGCCTTGGCTCCATTCTTCTTTTGTTCTTCCTTAAAGAGAGCGCAATTCTTCCTCCAATGCCCTATCTTGTTGCAATGGAAGCAAGTGCTCTCACTCTCTTTGAGTTTTGGTGCCTTGGGCTTGGATTGGGCCTGAGGTGCACTCCCAACTGACTTGGGTTTTCCCTTTCCCTTTCCCTTTCCCTTTCCCTTTCCTTTAGCGGGTCCCTTCTTTATTCCCTTTTGAACCATTAGTACGGGATTGGTCTTTCGAATATCTTTTTCAGCATTCTTAAGCATCCCATGAAGCTCAGTGACTGACTTGTTCATTGCATGCATGTTATAATTCATCACAAATGGATCATAAGCAGCAGGCAATGATCCTAAGATCAAGTCAGTGGCCAATTCCTTTGGCACTAGTACCTCAAGCTTCTCAAGAGTATCAAGATATCCTTTCATCTTGAGTACATGGGTACTAACAGGAGTACCCTCAGCCATCTTGCAAGAAATTAAAGCCTTTGTTGTCACGAACCTCTCGTGACGAGCTTGCTCTTGGAACATCTCCTTGAGGTGCACCATGATCGCATAGGCCTCTTGGTCCATAAATTGCTTTTGCAATTCAGGCACCATAGTGGCTAGCATCAAACAGGTCACATCATTAGAGTCACTTTTCTTGGTCTCAAAAGTTTCCTTTTGAACCACAGAAGCGTTCCTAGCAGGTTCCTCAGGTAAGGGTGCATCCAAAACATACGACTTCTTCTCTTGCTTAAGAACTAGTCTTAAGTTTCGAGACCAGTCTATGAAATTGGTGCCATTCAATTTGTCCTTTTCAAGGACCGATCGTAATGAGAAATTGTTGTTTGAAGATGCCATTTTCAATCTACAATAAAATTTAGCAAGATTAAATGAGGTCTTAATTATGATCCCACAAACCGAATTGATATCCCTTTAAATAATTCGTGTTAGTGATTTAATGTGGGCCAAGATCCACTTTTCACAACAACTTATTAGTCAAGCTGAGCTTGTACACCTAACAAGTTAAGTTACTTAGGTAGGAAAACTCAAATCATGTCTCGTACATGACTCTTGGATCAAATGGGCTAACATCTTAAGATGTTATAGCACAACCCATTTATTAGTTGCCTAGGTCTGGGCATCCCTTTCCATGATAAGTCCAACCTACATTCACAACCCATGCCTCACAAAGATAATCGGGCGCATCTAGGACTCCTAGTCTACGTGACCGATGATCGATGCCTTGGCATGTTTCGAATTAGGAAGGCAACTTTGTGACTTACTATTTTTAGGGATTCATTTTATTACGGCTTACATGGCATACGCTTTGTCATCCATACATAGCATGCATATATATATAATTGCATAAAGTAAAGCGTGACAAACATGGGCCCAAAAACCTACAACTAAGATTCTATACTATTACATAAGAATCTTCAAGTTGGGCTTCTCTACTCCGGTGGGCTTCTTCTTGATTTACAAAGTCTTCAAATATATTCTATTCTAAGAAATAAATGAAAAACTTTTACAATAAAATATAATGGCTTGCAGGCCATATTTAATTACAAAACCCAGGGCCCATGAATGCACCATGCATATCCATTCATCACACCAAATTAGTAAATAAATATACATAGCATTCATGGATAAAACAAAATCCAATTTTAATTAATTTAGCCAAGCCCATTAATGGAAATTGTGTACTTGAACCTTTAAGAGAAGACCCCATGATGGGCCTGGGCCAAAGCCCAAATGGACTAAATCCTCTTATTGAATAAGTTCTCTTAAAAGCCCAAAACACTAACTAGTTAGATTTGTGCTATAAATCAACTCTAGTATAATTTTCAATTATGCCATTTTTAATTTTATGTCATACAGCCCATAAACATTAAAAATGCATATAATATGTGCTAACATGAATTAAAAATAAAATCACGAAGAACACATATAAAGTACACGGCATTCATGCAAAAATAAACAAACAACAAAAACTAGTTGTTTAATGCTTATGTAATGCCATAAAATGCACAAACATTTAAATCAATTTTATGAGTCATTTAATAATCTAAATAAGTCCATAAACATTGATTTAATATTCTGTACCAATCTGATCTAAATGTGTTTTTACCATTTTAATCAAAACAAAACAAACAATCTTGATTAAACATGTAACAAACACAAACTAGACATAGTTTCAAGTGATTTTAAAATTAATCAATTAAATTGTCATGGACCAGAATTAAGACCAAATTTAAAACATGTCCAGACCTGATATTTAATCTTTAAAAATCACTTACAAACATCCCAAAAACGTTTTACATTTAATTTTGAAAACTAGTTGTTAAAATAGCAATTTACATGCCAACAAGCACCTAGTTTCATAATTAACATGTACCATCAGGTATAAATAATTAAATCCGACCATTACCAGCCCTAATAACATCTTAGGACAGTATATTAACATGTCATATTAATTATAATACCTATCTAATCAATTAAAATCGTTTTTACACCAAAACAATGCAAAAAACTAAAAACAGAAAATTTCAGATTTGCTTGTTTTCATAATGACGATTTTTAATTAATTTTTTCATGCATCTAAAGCACTAAAATAAGCATGTTTAAGCTCTGATACCACTGATAGAATATGACATGGTATGAAACTCATTATGGCACAGCGGAAAACAAAAAATTTTTAATCATACATACCATACATATCCAAAGCTAGAATCGAAACATGCAATTTTAGGGTTTTAAACTTACAACTTTAGATGCCTTTAAAACTTGATTTTGATGATGATCAGCAACCAAGAAGGATATGTCCACCTTTGATCTTCACCACCAATGCCAAGGAACAGCCTTTATGCCACTCCCTCTATTCTCACACACACACTTGCAAAGATGGCTTAAAATCAAGAGTGCTAGCTCTATGATTGTGTATTCGGCAATGGGAATGATTTGAAGTCACAAGATCTGATCTTGTTCTTCCTTTAGGTTACTGTTTCAGCCTGAGAACACAAGAGAACAAGAAAGATTTCTTTCCCCTTGAGTATTTCGGCCAAGAGAGAAAAATAGCAAAAATGGCATACCTTTTATTCATTTAATTCATTAATATATATCACTCAATTTAGGTCAAGTGCGAGTGCCGAAAATTAAGTGTTAATTTCAGCCTCCATCACTTCCTAATTAAGAGATATATCCTAATTTAAATTCCACTAGAATTTAAATTCAAATGGCATTGGTCATTTAATCAAAACAAACTTACTTATTTAAGGTAAAATAAGTTGCCGAATTCAACTAGTATTTTAGTTTGAATTTTGGCTACTTTAATTCCCTCTCAAGTATTATATTTTGATTAAATACAAATTAGGATTTAATACTCAATTAACTTAATTATACATAGATAATTAATCAATTGAAATTAAACCTAGCACATGCCAATAAATTTCTCTCGTGACCAACATATTTGCCTAAAACAGCTAGCTGTTTTAGGCAAAAAACTCGTTTCACAGATTTGTCTAAAACAGCTAGCTGTTTTAGGCAAAATCGTGGCTTAATATATTTGCCTAAAACAGCTAGCTGTTTTAGGCAAAATCGCACCTTGACAGTTTTGCCTAAAACAGCTAGCTGTTTTAGGCAAAAAAACTGTTTTTACAGATTTGCCTAAAACAGCCAAAAATCTGTTTACCCATTTTATGCATTAATTTGACTTTAAATAAAAGTCCAAATTAATTCCCAATACACAATTTAAATATTTTAAGCCCAATGTTTTGTGTGCGATCCTATAGGTCCATTTAATGTTGGCAATGAATTAATAAATTAATTCAAAGGCTATATATATTCTCTAGCAAGATATTATAGCATTCCAAATTAAATGAAAATGCATATGGCATTTAGTGACCTAATGCAATTTTGTATAGTCCCTTACCCATAAATATCAGAATTAATATAAGGCATGGAACTAGTCATCCTTATATATATTAATTCCTTTCTTGATATTCCAGTGACACTGAATTCTCAGATAAATAATGATTACTCATTATTTCATCTCGGTATGGCCATACACTTCTCAGTTCACTGATCAAGCGGTCGATGATATTTTCTCTCTTATTGAGAGGGGTAATCCCTTCACTTCTCTCATGCTCTCTAACATGAATTAATGCATACCCAATCATACCCGTACTTGTCACTCTGTTACGAGCACGTTAGGTGTATGTCAAAGTACACAGTAATTCATAAAGAGTTTCATAGAGATTTCAGGTCTAAGAACTCCGATACAAAATTTGCATATGAGAAACACTTATGACTTGTACCATGTAGTGTTCTCATGAGCGGATCGTATCCAGATACCATGTTCTTTAACATGTATCTATGATCTCTGATTGACACTCTTGTCCTAATGATCCGTAAGACAGAACTCATAATATCAGAGAGAGCATACTAGTCTTAATTCATTGTTATTCCCATAACAATGACTGACTAGGGATATTTAGAATGAAGTCTCATTTGTTTCAAGGTCTTACAACCATGTGCCTCACACATGATAACTTAAACCGAAACGACATTCTTGGATAGTTTTATCAATTGATATGCACAGGAATACAAAAGATAAAACTAATGCCTCATTTTATTAATTTCAAGTGTTTCGTTACAATGCATTGGGGCTAGGGCTTACACTAACATGTTGAAATTATCTTTGTATTGTTGTGCCCCTGATAGGCTGAGGGAATTGTCTGATTTTCAGGTGGATTAAATAAGTTTTTAGATGTTATATTGCCGAATTTTTATTTGGTAATTAGTCGCTTGGACTATTATAGTTTTATTGGCTTACTTAATTTATAAGTATTTCCTTTCGGACAAGCCTGGAGTCGATGGGAAAAAAATTCAACTTATCACTTGTTTCAGTTAGACTGTTCAGCAAGGGTGTTACAATTAAGGTAAAAGATTGTATTGTATTTTGATTATATTTTAATTGTTAATGGAAGAGTGGACAGTGCAAGTTTTTGGTGTGATGGGTGATGTAGTTTTAATTGTTTATAAGATTGTTGTTTGATTCTAGAATTAATGAAAAAGTATTTTTAAGTATTTTGAATTGTTCGAAAAAAAAAACTTACTGTCTTCAGTTAAGTCTCGTTTCGATAAGAACTGTTCCCAGAAGGGTGTTACATTTTTTGGTATCAGAGCAATGGTTTAAGCGCTTCTAAGATCGGAGTGGGATAAGTTTAAGTGATAGGTTTGTCTGTATATACATGCCAATTGTAAGTGGATAAGTGTTGAATAATCTGAAGGGTACTTGCTCCCCCATCTGTATTAAAGTGAAAGAGTTAACAATTAACTGAGATTGTCAAGTATGAAATGATTGATTTTGCATGGTAGAAATGATAGTGAATAAAAATGAAAGTTTTGCTGCTTGAGATTTCATGAGAGTCAAAGCAGGAAAAAGAAAAGTTGACTGACATTAAGTGAAAATGTGAGAGTTTAAGTATCTGTTTAGATGAGAAGCAGTTAAAAGAAGCACAAGATAAAGAGTGTGATAGAAATAAGAAGGAATTGTATTATGAGTACTGATAAGTTGTGTGGGATAAGGAGATACTTTGATTGGATTGCCTTGATTTAAGAATGCTAATGAGCAACTTGTTATAAGTTAAGGTTGTTTAAGATGCTCTATATATATCTTTCAGTGATTTTCCTTATAGGAGAGGGGATTTGATTGTATTTCTCATAACTCTGGGATGGGCTATGATATCTGCATTATATGAGGATACTTGACAGTATTCTATCTGCATACATGAAATCATACATTCATTGCATAGCATTCCATATTGTTTGACAGCATCTGATATGCATTATACCATATGTTTAAGCCCCACTTGATAGGATGAAACTGACAGGAGATATGATGAGCACAAGGACAACCTAAGAATGAGATAAGAAATAGTGCGCTTAAGATTGTTTTCTAATTTTGATGTGGCCATTATGAGATATTGGTCATGTCAATAAATTTGTTAGCATACTAACCCTATGGATGAATTGATGGAAATGATAAGTATAAATGGTTAATGATAATGTTCTTGATTTTCAAGTTGTGAGAGCCAGTGAAGTTTGACTCCAGATGGGATGTGTCTAGCTAAAAAATAAGTGGAATTGTTTTGTACAGTAGGTAAGGAAAATAATTCAAAAAGATAATGTTTATGTAACAGTCATTGTGAGTAATTGAAGGATTCTTACTGAAGCTCATCGGGATAGTAATGCCTGACATCATCAGGTGTGTCAGGATTAAAAGCTTAATTCTGGAAGCCAAATTGGAAGTGGAATGTGATTGATGTAAGTAAATGTTAAATGTGTCGATATATGGACGCAGAACATTAAACTTATTTGAGAATTGCTTTGATTTGTAATGGTATTTATTTATAAATGGAATAATGTGACTAAAGAATCTGTCATTGGATTTGTTAAGTGTCAAAGAGGAAGACTAATGCTAATCTCAGTATTGGCCTAGTGATTCACCCTTGGCTAATAATCAGTCCGAGGGGCTAATTCAGATATTCAAAGAAGAAATATAGTAAAGTATAAGGGACTGTGCAAAACGGTTATTTATAGTAGGATCTGACTTTTGTTAAGATAATATTAGAAAGAGAATGTTAAATCCTTCTTGCTAGACTCAATGGAGTATAAACAAGGTCAGCAAGTCTTGATCTGATTTAAGATATGAAATGGACCTACATTCAGGATGGTCTGCTTAGGAAAAAGAGGAACTGATAAAGATTGTGATTGGTTAACTTCAAACATATGGGTCTTATTAACGAAGATATGTTTGGAAACTATTGTATGTAAATGAAATTTGATAAAATGATAGAATGGTATCCTCTACTCTGTGATATAAGTAAATTTCGAGGACGAAATTTCTTTTAGTAGGGGAGAATTGTAATGGCCTCAACACCGGATCAGTCGTGAATAGTACCTTCCGGCAGTGAATAGTATTTTTCGAGCCCGAAAGGACACCCGGTAGTTGAAAATATTTTATTGGACCATTTGAAAGGAATAGTTATGGTGAGCCTATGGTTGAAATTTGAAGTGAATTTGAGGTCAGATGGGTCTCCAAAAGTCAAAAATACGAAAAAGGTAGCGAGTCAATTTCACTGGTAGGGAAAGGGACTTAATTTTGCTTAAATAATTAAAAATAGTAAACGAATTTCGAATATCGCCAGATTTTGCGTGCCTACATGAATTTTTATGTAGAATATTTTGGTGATGAGAATGAAATTTTTTGGTGACTCCGATAGTTATCGAATTGGACCGATAACGGACTCCGACTGAGCGGAAAATTTATGTCCTACCTATTTTTGATGTTTTAAGAATGATGGAATCAAAATTGAAGTCATTTGAAGTGAGGAAGAGAGAGAAATTGAATTGAGCTTTAAAAAGGCCTAAATGGGCCTTAATGTTTAAGTGGACAAAGCCCACTCATTTAAGCCCAATTTTGGCCCATAAAAAGAGTATAAATAAGGCTAAAAATTTTGAGAATTGCTCCATAAAACTCCAGCATCTTCATCCTCTTTGGTGGCCGAACCACCCTCTCTCCCTCTCTCTCTTTGATTTCTTATTCTTCTACCCCAAATTTCTCTTAAACCTCAACATAAAAGATGAAGTTCCAGCTCTCTAGATCACCCTAGTGATCTTAAGCAAGAGATTTGAGCAAGGAAAGACAAGAAATCAAGTGAAGAAAGGAAATGAGGTAAGATGGAACTTGAAAAATCAAGTGATTTTAATTGAGTTTTTGATGTGTTCTTATAGTTTTTGAGGTGTTTAAGCTAATTATGAGATTGGATTTTTCATTTGAGGACAAAAATTTGGTGTTAGGAAGGCTTGAAAATTCGGCCAAAGATGTATTTGCAGAGGGATGGAGTTGTGCTTGGTGCCAAGTGAAACTTAAGGAAGTTAAAACATGGAAAAAGGTAAGTGACTACCAAATCCTTTGATTTCCCTATTAATATGAATTTTTCTTAATTATGTAATTAAGGTAAAAATATGAAAAATTGTTAATAAATGCAATTATGTTAGGGTAAATGAAATTAAGCATGAGAGAAATTGAGATGAAGGCATTAATGGAAGAAAGAAAATTTTTAAGGTGGAAAATGGTTGTGGCCGAAAATAGTAATAAGGAAAAATGGTGAGAAATTTGCATGTAAATGTTATATGTTGGCTTAAAATAATAATAAACATGATAAATGATGTTTATAAATTTTTAGAGAATATTTAGAAATTATTTGAGAATTTTTATGATTATTTATAGTGTATGTATATAATGAAACTTGTGATTTATTGTGAATTACATGATTATTTTGATGAAAAATGATAATGACCAATAAATAATGCATAAATGAAATTTATTGAAATTTATCAAAATTATTGAAATTTTATTGAAATTTTTATGTGACTATGAATAATAGAAATAATTGAATTTTTATACATAATTGTATAAAAATGATAAAAATGATGAATTAATGTGAAAGTAAATTAATGTCTATGACGAGAAATAAAAAGTCAACCGACGGATTTTTTTGAAATAATTATTAAGTTGTGAAAATAATAAAACTAATGAATTATTGGTAAATAATTCATAAATAAATAAAAATGATGAAAATAAATTAATACATAAATAAAAGAAAGATAAAATGAATTTTAAATAGAAAAATGACTTAAATGAAAGAAAATGAAAGTTCAGGGAAAAAATGGTAATTTTGCCAAAATGAGAAATTTAAATGTAAATATAAGTAATAAATGTATACTAAGGGTAAAATGGTAATTTAGTATTCCTACAGTGTCAAATATGGAATTTTTGTGATGTTAGGACAAAAATGTAACTTTACATGACATGAGTAAAAATAAAAAGAAATATATGAATTATAAGTAATAAGGTGAGTTAAAGTGAAAAAGAAATGAATATAATGGCAATTTGGTAAATATGGCAGAAAAAAAGAAGGGCAAAATTGGAAATGAACGGAAAATGAGGGACAAAAATGTAATTTTATCCGAAAATGGTAAAATAAAGAATAAAAGATGAATAATGGAAGAAATTATATAGTAAAAATGAAAATAAATGGTGATAATGGCAAAATCGTAATTAAGTAGTTGAAATAAATAATCAAATAGAAAAGTTAAATTTTGTATTCTTGCGGCATAAAATAATAAATTATATTAATGAAATTTCTAATTGTGTAAAATTTAGTAAATAAAAGTGTGACTAATTTATCGAAATAAATTTGTCAATAAAAAGCGATAAAAAAATAGAAGAGTATAAAATATTTTGCTGACGATATAAAAGTCAGTTAAGCGAATAATTAAACGTTTTGGACAAAAAAACAAAGTGTAATCAGTCAAGCTTAAAAGTATTGGAAAAATAATTCGTAAAGAATTATATAAAAAGAATAAAAGGAAATTGTGAATTATAATGCCATAATTCATAATTTATAATCTGTATAAAAGATTGAAAAGTTTATGTATATGAGCGAATTATCGAAGAATAATTCGCAAAAATGACTGAAAAAGAAAAAGTGAATAAAAGAATAAAAAGCTATTGATTAGTCAAAGGCACAAAAGAGTGCATTTGATCAGAATAAAGTATAGTAATAAATAAAAGAAAGAAATTAAAAGTTTTAAATGTTCAAAAATGTTTGCAATGATATTGATTATGTTTGCCCTTAGCGATAGACAGGTAGTATGATTCTTGTTTTGGATATAATTGGCTAGCCATAGGGACACCTCTGTACCGCAGTACAAGTCATGGCGACTTGCTTAGCTATGGTTGGGATCTTTGATCTCCATAGCTTCTGTGAAAGTGTATCTGTATCTGTTTTGCGAGACTTGATCTTTCGAGATCATTTCTCTATCTGCTACGTGGGACCTTTTGGTCCAGTCCCGTGTATCCTTTGTGAAAAACCTGTTATATTGCATTAGGGGCACATCGAAATGAATAAATAAGTACTGTTTCATTGAATTGAATACATAAAGTTATAACGAAACGATTCGTTTGAAATAAAATGCAAAGTCAAAATAAATCTGTAAAGATTTCTGGAAAGTGTAATTAGTAAGAAAAAGAAAATAAATGTTTTATAAGAATAAGATATTAAATCAATGTTTAGTTAAGCTTTTACAAGAAATTCGAATATATCTTGTTTTACGTGAAAAAGATAATTTTAATTGATTAGTAATTCTTGTACCATTTACCACTATAAAGATAATGATGAGTCTAAAAAATAATATTAATTGTCTTGCTTAAAGTTAAAAAGGGATGATAATGACAAAAAGTGAACTTAATGCTTAGGTAACGCTTTTCTGAAAGATAAGTTACCTGAAAAGTAAAACGATATAAATGTATAAAATTATGTAATGGGGGAAAAGTAAAAGATACAAGTTTTAATTAGATAATTAATTATGGGTAAATGTATAAAAGAAGAAAAGAAAGTTTTGACTGCAAAGTACTCCAGAGCAGCTATATCGCTTTGCGATGAAGCTTATAAGCCTTTTAACGATAATGTAATTATTAGATCAAAGTTAAACTAAACTAATAAAATAAATAGTAAAAAGTGAAGTCAGAATATAAATTGAATAATTGACTAGTAAAGCAAGTATTAAAAGGTATTTAGTTTGGTACTAGTAAAGACATGGGTACCAATATCCATCGCTAAATGAAATGATAATTAAATTGCTTTGGTTAAAAGATAAAAATGAAAGTACTGATAAAAAGTAAAAGTTATAGTAAAGATTAACGTAAAGATAAAAGGTAAACCCGATATTGATCTACCTAAAAAGATACTGTAAGTACAGTTAAAAGTTTAGAATAAAAGAACAATGATTATCAAAATATGAATTAATAACATGAATAATGATAACTGAAATAAAAGGAAATATTTAATGAAATAAAAATAGTAAAAGCATAGATTATAAAATTTTGCTTATTCTTGGGAAATTCTTGGATTAGTAGTCACCACTGGGCATATTTAATGCTCAGCACGTAGTGTTTACCGCGTGCAGGTTCTGGAGTGTTGCGGGAGCATAGTACATTGAAGGTCTAGATCGAAAGAGAAGATTTTTGTATTAGTTAGTATAAGCTTTTGGCATGTATATACTTAGACTATTAAGGTAAAAGATTGTATTGTATTTTGATTATATTTTAATTGTTAATGGATGAGTGGACAGTGCAAGTTTTTGGTGTGATGGGTGATGTAGTTTTAATTGTTTATAAGATTGTTGTTTGATTCTAGAATTAATGAAAAAGTATTTTTAAGTATTTTGAATTGTTTGAAAAAAAAACTTACTGTCTTCAGTTAAGTCTCGTTTCGATAAGAACTGTTTCGAGAAGGGTGTTACATTTTGTGGTATCAGAGCAATGGTTTAGGCGGTTCTAAGATCGGAGTGGGATAAGGTTAAGTGATAGGTTTGTCTGTATATACATGCCAATTGTAAGTGGATAAGTGTTGAATAATCTGAAGGGTACTTGCTCCCCCATCTGTATTAAAGTGAAAGAGTTAACAATTAACTGAGATTGTCAAGTATGAAATGATTGATTTTGCACGGTAGAAATGGTAGTGAATAAAAATGGAGATTTTGCTGCTTGAGATTTCATGAGAGTCAAAGCAAGGAAAAGAAAAGTTGACTGACATTAAGTGAAAATGTGAGAGTTTAAGTATCTGTTTAGATGAGAAGCCGTTAAAAGAAGCACAAGATAAAGAGTGTGATAGAAATAAGAAGGAATTGTATTATGAGTACTGATAAGTTGTGTGGGATAAGGAGATACTTTGATTGGATTGCCTTGATTTAAGAATGCTAATGAGCAACTTGTTATAAGTTAAGGTTGTTTAAGATGCTCTATATATATCTTTCAGTGATTTTCCTTATAGGTGTGGGGATTTGATTGTATTTCTCATAGCTCTTGGATGGGCTATGATATCTACATTATATGAGGATACTTGACAGTATTCTATCTGCATACATGAAATCATACATTCATTGCATAGCATTCCATATTGTTTGACAGCATCTGATATGCATTATACCATATGTTTAAGCCCCACTTGATAGGATGAAACTGACAGGAGATATGATGAGCACAAGGACAACCTAAGAATGAGATAAGAAATAGTGCGCTTAAGATTGTTTTCTAATTTTGATGTGGCCATTGTGAGATATTGGTCATGTCAATAAATTTGTTAGCATATTAACCCTATGGATGAATTGATGGAAATGATAAGTATAAATGGTTAATGATAATGTTCTTGATTTTCAAGTTGTGAAAGCCAGTGAAGTTTGACTCCAGATGGGATGTGTCTAGCTGAAAAATAAGTGGAACTGATTTTGTACAGTAGGTAAGGACAATAATTCTAAAAGATAATGTTTATGTAATAGTTATTGTGAGTAATTGAAGGATTCTTACTGAAGCTCATCGGGATAGTAATGTCTGACATCATCAGGTGTGTCAGGATTAAAAGCTTAATTCTGGAAGCCAAATTGAAAGTGGAATGTGATAGATGTAAGTAAATTCTAAATGTGTCGATATATGGACGCAGAACATTAAACTTATTTGAGAATTGCTTTGATTTGTAATGGTATTTGTTTATAAATGGAATAATGTGACTAAAGAATCTGTCATTGGATTTATTAAGTGTCAAAGAGGAAGACTAGTGCTAATCTCAGTATTGGCCTAGTGATTCACCCTTGGCTAATAATCAGTCCGAGGGGCTAATTCAGATATTCAAAGAAGAAATATGGTAAAATATAAGGGACCGTGCAAAATGGTTATTTATAGTAGGATCTGACTTTTGTTAAGATAATATTAGAAAGAGAATGTTAAATCCTTCTTGCTAGACTCAATGGAGTATAAACAAGGTCAGCAAGTCTTGATCTGATTTAAGATATGAAATGGACCTACATTCAGGATGATCTGGTTAGGAAAAAGAGAAACTGATAAAGATTGTGATTGGTTAACTTCAAACATGTGGGTCTTATTGACGAAGATATGTTTGGAACTATTGTATGTAAATGAAATTTGATAAAATGATAGAATGGTATCCTCTACTCTGTGATATAAGTAAATTTCGAGGACGAAATTTCTTTTAGTAGGGGAGAATTGTAATGGCCTCAACACCGGGTCAGTCGTGAATAGTACCTTCCGGTAGTGAATAGTATTTTTCGGGCCCGAAAGGACACTCGGAAGTTGAAAATATTTTATTGGACCATTTGAAAGGAATAGTTATGGCGAGCCTATGGTTGAAATTTGAAGTGAATTTGAGGTCAGATGGATCTCCAAAAGTCAAAAATACGAAAAAAGTAGCGAGTCAATTTCACTGGTAGGGAAAGGGACTTAATTTTGCTTAAATAATTAAAAATAGTAAACGAACTTCGAATATCACCAGATTTTGCGTGCCTACATGAATTTTTATGTAGAATATTTTGGTGATGAGAATGGAATTTTTCAGTGACTCTGGCAGTTGTCGAATCGAACCGATAAGTTTGAATCGGACCGATAACGGACTTCGATTGAGCGAAAAATTTACGTCCTACCTGTTTTTGATGTTTTAAGAATGATGGAATCAAAATTGAAGTCATTTGAAGTGAGGAAGAGAGAGAAATTGAATTGAGCTTTAAAAAGGCCTAAATGAGCCTTAATGTTTAAGTGGACAAAGCCCACTCATTTAAGCCCAATTTTGGCCCATAAAAAGAGTATAAATAAGGCTAAAAATCTGAAGAATTACTCCAGAAAACTCCAGTAAAAGTTTTTTAGTTATTATCTTTAATTAATTTTAGTTCAATTTTAGTTTTTATTTTGCTTTATTGTTAATTTAGTTTAATTATTGTCTTTAAAATAAAAAACTTAGGGAATAATATCAAATTAATTTAACTCACTTATAGATATTTGGCTTAACAATCCATATCCCCTTGGATATGATATTTGAGATCTTAATCTATATTTTTCTATATTACTAGTCGATTTAGTACACTTGCTAGACGTCAGTCAATGTCGAGTATGGATCCCTGTGGATAAAACTATACGCAGAGGAGTCCTTTTGTGTTTGGATTTTTGATACTATTATTTAGGCTCTATTAAAATATGAACATTTGCCTATTTTCTATTATAATTGTGGACTAATAGGACATGGTTTTAAACAATACACTAAGGCTGAGATTAAGGGCAAATCGCAATATGGTGACTGGCTTCGTGCCTCATCTATGAAATTCTTTAAAGTGAAAAATGCAGTTGAGAAAGTGAAAGAAGATGAACTTCTAGATTCCTTAACCAATGAGGTAAATGTTGATGTGCCCAATACAACTGCTAACCAAACAAACAAGGAAACATCAAAGCGAACTTGTGCTAGTCTTTAGCTGCAATTTTATATGCCCTCAACTCTAAAAATATTTTAGAGGATGATGAGACTACTCATATTTCTCCCTAGACACATGTTATAGGTACTATTGAATCTAATAAAGAGGCTCAAGTTCTCTTTCCTAATACCATTATTTTTGAGCTTTTTAACTCCAAATTCCAATAAAACACTACTATTCTGCACCATACTATTAGCGATGGATTTACTTGTCAGAACATTGTGGTACCTAAACCCCCAATAAAATATATTTATACATTGAAGGCTAACGGTAAAGATACCTGGAAAAGGCTTGGAAAAGAGTGTATGATGGGGTCTGATTCTAGTTTGGATTGTTTTCCAATCTATGGGAAAAGATCTTCTTCAAATAAGGAAAATGATGGTCCTATTGATTATGTGAAGAAATCGAAGTCTAACACTCTTATGGAAATTATTCCAACACTAGAGGTGACCACTAGCATTAGATAGGGTTGCATAGAGCCATGAGTTGCATAAGTTATAACTGTCGTAAGCTCGAGAGTGCCCATAAAATTTCATGCTTATGACATTTGGTCAGGTCGCATACTCCCAGCATCCTTTTCTTGATCGAGAACAGAGTGGATCAAGAAAGGATAAATTTCATTAGAGGTCAGCTGGGTTTTACATATGGTTTTTACATTTCGAGCAATAATTATGGTGGTGGTTTGGGTTGTTTATAGGATAATAGTGTTCAGCTGAATCTACTATCCTTTTCTCAACATCATATCAACTTTAGTGTGGTGCAGTCTGATAATACTCTACCTTGGAGATTTACAGGTTTTTATGGTTGGGTGAACTGGCAGCATAGAAGTCACTCATGGGCTTTGCCTAGATAATTACTTGTAGCATCTTCACTTTCATGGTTAATCCTCAATGATTTTAATGAAATCTTAAGGCATTTATGAGAAGGGTGGAGGCAGCTTAAGATTGCAGGTTATGGTTAATGCTTTTTGTTTTATTATTATTGATTATGAGTTGCAGGATATTGGTTTTTTAAGATACCCATTCACATGGGATAATCAAAAATCGAGGATAGATTTTATTGAAGAAAGATTAGATCAGGGTCTTGCATCGGCTACTTGGTTAGATCCTTTCCATCATTATAGACTGTTACACATTTTACATTTAGGTAGCGATCACCTTTCTATCTCTCTTATCCTTAATTATACCAACTTGGTTGCTAATCCTAAAAAGAGGTTCAAATTTGAAGCCATATGGGCACGAGATCCTAATTGTGTTGTATATGTTAAGAAGGGCTGGGGGAATTCTAGCTTGAGTTGGAAGAACCGAATTCTGAAATGTACTGATTTGCTTTCATCACAGGGTCATGAAACCTTTGGCAACCTTAAATTAAAGAATAAATAACTTTGATTCAAGCTTGGTAAATTACGTGACATCTCCAATAATGAAGCTCGCAGTCTTCAAAGATCTTTAAAAGCAAAAAAGTACATACATAGTACAATAAGAGCAAAATTCGCTTAATTTAAAAATATGAAAAGTAACATTATACCAACTGAAATATTAGTGGTAAAATTACTCATTTATCAAATATTATAAGAAATTTTTTCATTTTAAGCATTTTATGAATAATAAAATAAGGCCATGCTATAGACACTGGGTTTTGTGTCGGTTTTTGTCAAAATTACCTAATTAGAATGACTTTTTTTTCTTAAAAAGCAAATAACTCAAAATTTAGGGACCTTTCTTTATTTTATGAGCCTGACCGGTGTCTAGCAAATGTACTACAACAATTAAGTAATATAGAGAAATAAGATTAAGATCCTTAAATATCATACCCTACAAATTGTGTATTTCAGATTTTATAGTGAGCGATGTGTGAAAGAATTCCCAAGTTTTAAAGTGATTATTAATTAACTAAGTTAAAAGTAGTAACTAAACAAATCAAGTAATGAAACCAAATCAACTAATCACAAAATTAAAATAGAACAAGATGCAAAAAATGATAAAATTCAATATTTAAAGCACTTCTGCTAAGGAACTATCCATCTCAGTTTTTATTACAATGACTCGATTAAAAGTAACATAAGTGGTTATGAAAAACCAATTTAAAATTAGACATCTTATTCAGAATATCATTCTAAACATTAAAGCATCAGATTAAGAATAATCTAATACTTAGTATAACTATCCGGTTTTATAAACTCCTAAACTTTCATTAGATCCTCTTTCAAGAAATCTAATTCTTAATTCAAAATTCTTAGTCTTAATTCTACTCCTGAATAACACATTATTGCCTTAATTTTTAGAACACAATTATGCATCAATATAAGTAAATTAAACTAAGAACATATAAATCATAGGTCATAAATTAAATTGACAATCAACCATTTATTCAATAGATTAAGCATCAAATCAACATAACCTAAGATAAGTATTAGCTTAAAAATTAAGAAATAACACACTTGTATTAAGATTAAGATCAAATTAAAGTCATTATAATAAAAGAACAAGGGTTTAAGTTTTCCTCAATAAAAGTAAGAAAAATTACTCGTTGTTTATCTTATAAATAGTTGAAAAACTGAAATAAAAAGTTACAATACACATAAATTCTTAAGCTCCTCTTGATGTCTTCATAGAATAGCCAAGTTGCAGCTTCAAACCCGAAGGCAATTGTAATCTTCAAACTAGGTCTAAAACTGTGAAGAAAATTCGTTCTCTCCTTTTAATTCTAGTGTTAAACTTGCTTAAATACCCTAGTGTGGAAGAAACCACCCGCAACCAACTTCCTAAATCAGTAAAACTTGATTTTTATCGTAATTTAGGAACACATACCTCGGTAGGGTTAATTTTCACCCTTACCGAGTTGATTAATTCTTTATAAGATTGCCTTGCGTCTCGGTAGGGTTGATTTTCACCCCCATCGAAGTATTTGCCTCTGGATTGAACTGCCATAAAATCCTCCTCTAGGGACCTTGGTTGGGTTAATTTCCAAGCCAATCGAGGTGATCCATTTTTTTCCTCATTTAATACCTAAAACATACAAAAATATATTTAAATACATATAAATCAAAGATTTGTAAATTAAACACAAACTAACCAAACTAATGCTAAAATAACTCCTAAATCTACTATAAAAATACTAATAAACATAGTCATAATTCAAAGCTATCAGAGCCTTTTTTTTCCAAGTTTTATGAAATTTTTGGCCTCCGAAAGCAATCCAAAGTTGTGATGCTCCAAGTCTAGGTCGTGACTTAATATGTTTAAATAGTGAATCATCTAGTCCAAATCGTGGGATGGCCGACTTCGACCCATAACTTGCCATGTTTAAGCCATGACTCATCCGAGTCCAGCTCGTGACTCATAATTGGCTATAAAAATATGCATCTCTTCGATTAAATCGGTGGGAAATGTTTTGGACGGCTTTTTATGAGCAAAAAGAGAAAAAGGGAAAGAAAGAAAATAATAAAAAAAGAGAAAAAAATGTGAGTTTTTTCAATTTTCTTCTCCATCTTCTAACTTTTTTCTTGAATCTACTATTCATCTTTCGTCTTTTCTAAAATATTTCTTCATAAAACTATAAAATAGAGACCTAAAAACATTAGAGTTTTGCTCTTATTTTGAAAAAAAAAATCACTGAAGGTAATATCATAAAATCTTTTGTACTCTTGACATGTTGTCTATTAGGATTAGATCCTTATTTTCACAATTGAATATTGTAAATCTGACCTTTTTTTGGACCATTTACTCAAGATTTAATAAGATATGGACCATTTAATAACCTTTATATGTTAAAAATGTGACTTTTAACTCTTCTAAGTTATTCTCTTTATATATACAGTTAAAACCATGCCTTTTTAAGATGTAAGATGTTTTTATTTTATTTTTAAAGGTTTTAAACCTCAGTTTGGCCCGGATTTGCACATGAAGTAAACCAACTCGATGTAATTAATTTTGATCCAGTGGTCATAAGTTGTACCATTATTATCCAATATTATCTTTTCGGTCCATTTATTAATTTGTGTGTTTTTTTTTATTTATGTTAATACTTGTGTTTGTTATATTTATGCATTTGGATCTATTATATTATATTATACATATGATGATCATTATTTTATATTGGTGTTTATGTATATGTTTATTATATTACTTGGTTTATTTTATATTGCTTCTTATCTAAACTTATTAGTTGCTTTATTATTTGTAATTGTTATATAATAGACATAAATATTTATAACAAATATAAATATAAACAATGTAATATAAATAACAATGTTTTTGTAATTGTTATTACATGCACGTTGATATTTATCATATTGTACATATTATATTATTACATACATCATTAGCATGTTATATTATATTAGTATTATATATTGTCATATGTTATTATTATTATTATTATTATTATTATTATTATTATAGAAGTACCTATATATATTATTACTACTATATATTATATTGTATTATTGTAGAAAGAATTAGAACTAGGTTAAAGGCAGAATTTAATGGATCAGTACCCTATAATGAGTTAACTTATGGACAATTAATAAATATTATTAATAATGAAGGATTAGCAATCTGTATTGACTTAAAGAAAAATTAAAAAAGGATAGTCTTATGGGAAGAAAAGAATTAGGATCTTTTTGTGAATAATATGGTGATCAACAGTTTAGAGCTCCATCTTCCTCTAAAAGAAAGGTAAAAGTTAAGAAGAAATATATTCCCAAGAAATGAAATTATAGATAAAAACAAAACTTTAATCAAGTAAAACTTATAAAAACTAATAGGCAGAGATATAAGAAATCCAAACCTAAAACTAATAAAAAAGGCATAGTAATTTGTTATAAATGTGAAAAACAAGAACATTATTCTAAAGATTGTTAAATAAGAAAATGAATAAACAATTTAGATATATCTAAAGAATTAAAGAGAGATATAATGAAAATTATGATTAATGAAACATCTAGCAGTGAATAAAAAATTACTAATTATTTAGAAAACGATATAAATATAATTATTGAGGAATCCGAAACAAACAACACTCGTAATGATTATGAGACTTGTAGTTGTGATGGACCTTGTCAGTGTAATAATATAAATATGCTAAGTAGTGAGAAATAATTTTTATTAGATATTATAGATAAAATAGATGATCCAGAAATTAAAAGAAACTATTTGCTAAGATTAAAAGAAATAATAAGAATAAAAGAAAATGGAGATTATAAGCCTTATAGTTTTTCAGAAATATGTAAAAGATTTGATAAACAAAAGGAATTTTCAATCCAAGATATTCAATAAGAAATTAGAATATTGAAACAAGAAGTAAATATATTAAAAAGAAAAGTTCAAAACTTAAAAGAAGAAAATTTTAAGATTAGCCCTAACAATTTAACAAAAGAACATAAAAAAATTAAAAAAGCAGGCTACTTCTAGTCTAATTATTAAAGATTTGCAAGAAGAATATATAAATATATCGCAAGTAAATTATAAGAAATGGTAGGTAAAATTAGAAATAGTTATTAATGATAGTTTTCACTTAAACTTTAGTATTAATAGATAGTGGAGCAAACCAAAATTATATACAAGAAGGATTAATTCTAACTAAGTATTATGAAAATACCTCAAAAAAATTAGGCACGACTAATGGATCTAAATTAATTATAAATTATCTAAAGTAAAAATTTGCAATATGAGATATTATTTTAAAACTCAATTAATTCTAGTAAAAAATTTAATTTCATGAGTAATTCTAGGAACACCCTTTATTACTATACTTTATCATTTTCATATATGTGATAATGGAATAGTAACAAAAATATTAGATAAAGAAATCCTTTTTGAATTTGCTTTTCCTTTAATTTTAAGAAATGTTAGTTAAATAAAAGAAAATATTCAAGAAATTAATTTAATAAAAAATAAACAGAACCAAATAAAATTTTTGATACGAGAAATAGAAGGAAAGATGATAAAAGAACAATTAAATAATTAAGAAATAAAACAAAAAATAAAAGAATTCAAAGATATTTTTTCAAAAGAAATGTGTGCCCTAGTTCCTAATATTTTTTGAAAAAAATAATATATAGTAAATCTACCTTATATTAAAGATTTGATGAAAGGAAAATTCCAACCAGGTCCTAAGCTATTTGTATGCCTAAAGAAAAATTTTACAGAAAAGAAACTTAAGATTTAAAGGATAAAGGATCAATTAAATTCTAAATCACCATGGTCTTGTTTAGCCTTTTATATTATAAATGGAGCCGAAATAGTAAGGGGAACTCCTAGATTAGTAATAAATTACAAGCCATCAAATAAGGTCTTACAATTGATAAGATATTCTATACCTAGTAAAAGATATTTATTAAAAAGACTTTATAATGCGAATATTTTTTCTAAGTTTGATATAAAATCAGGATTTTGGTAAATTCAAATTGATGAACAAAATAGATATAAAATAGGATTTAATGTTCCTTTTGGACATTAAAAGTGGATTAAAAAAATGCTCCTTTAGAGTTTTAAAATATTATGAATAATATATTAAGACTTATAAATCAATTTTCCATAGTATATATTAATGACGTACTTAAAACTATTTTCAAAATCAGTTTGTCAACATATAAGTTATTTAAAAATATTTTTTAATGTATTTCATTCAAATGGATTAGTGGTTTCTGCAACCAAGATGAAATTTTTAAAAACAAACGTTGGATTTTTAGGACACGATAGAGATCAAGGAACTATAAAAGCCAATAAACAGAAACTTAAAATTTACTAATAAATTTTCAGATGAAATTAAAGATAAGAAACAATCATTGAGAGTTTTAGGATGTCTTAATTATGTGCATGACTTTTTCAAATATTTAAGAAAAATGTGTAAACCTCTATATAATAGATTAAAAAAGAAACCAAAATTGTGGACGAAAGAGCATACTAAAATAATAAATGAAATTAAAGAAATAATTAAAAGTCTTCCGTATTTAAATATTCTTCATCCAGATGCTAACTTAATAGCACAAACAGATGCTAGTGATTTAGGGTATGGCAGGATTCTAAAGCATAAAAAAAAAGAAAATAACAAAGAAAAATTAGTAAGGTATCATTCAGGTAGCTAGAACCATAAGAGATCAATTTATCAAAAAGTCAAAGTTTTTATTAGGTTAATATATTATATTTTCCCCAACAGTTGGTATTTTCATGAAGATTATCATGGTAAAGCTAGAGAATTTTATGAAGCAATTTTGGTAGATATAGGATCGGTTGAAATAGAGCATAACTATAATCCAAAAGAAAGGAACCAGATAAATTATAGTAAAGTAAAGATTATAAATGTTATTGTGACATCTTTATACAATAAATATTACAATGTAATTTAGATGTTATTCCACTACAATGCACATACAAAAGCTAATTTCATATATATGCCACATATAAAAATACAAAATTATCTCTTTATTACACGACTTCTCATATCCAGCATGTGTCCCTTCAAACTCCTGTCTATATCTCTTAAGTACCTGCGTGCAGTAAACAATTATGTGCTACGCATATAATCCCTAGTGGTGGATACCTAATTAATAAATTTCTCAAAATTTTCACACACAAAAATTTTAATTGTTATATTTCTGTGACATGTCCCTTATACTTTAGTTTCCTTCGGTTCTTTATTTTAAATTTCTCTACATTTCTTCTCTCTCTCTCTCTTTCTCTCTCTCTCTCTCTTTTAGTTTGCATTATTATTGCCAACCTTTATTTACTTTCATGCACATGTAACTTAATTATTCTAACATAGCTCACTTATGTTTTATCTTTCCTTACCATACATTTAGTTTCATTCTATTCTCTTTGTTTTTATCGGTTTATTATTCTCGTTCTTTTTTACTTTATTTCTATAATCTCCTTCCGTTTCATTACTTTCTCATTCATATTGTTAATTCTTTGCTCATATTTCGTCTCTTATACTAGTTTAATATTCATTTCTAGTGCATTTACTATGTCAAATTTATTTCTTTCATACCTATTTGATATTATATATGTCATTATTATTATCTTATTTCGATTTAGTCACCACGATTCTACTTTAATTCTTGTTTTCACATTTTTACATCTTGTTTACATTCTACATTTTATTCAAACTTGATAATTTCTATTTCACTGTTTTGACAATCGTAACATTATTAAGTGCTTGATTTATTTCTTAGTATTTTACCTATTTCCCTTTCAAATTGTTTTCTCAATTATGTTAAATGTTTTTATTTTTCTTATTAAAGATTACACATTTAATTTACTAAGTCAATTTAGTCTTATTTATGATGTCACATGTAATTCAACTAAATTGAGTTTATGCTTTTTCTATTGTTATTTATTCCAATAACAATTATTCCTTGATTTTCTCTTACGATTACCAACATCTATTTACCATTTAGTTCCTATAATTTAATTCCTTCTTTTCTTTCTATTTAATTTCCAAAATATACTTAGTCTAATAAAATTAATTTTTCGATTTACTTTTGCTTAACATAATCCCATCTCACTAAATTTCTAAATTATTCTTAATTACTCTTTAATTTCATTTCCTTTCTTCAATTAATTACTTTATTTGCCATAATTCTTTATTTTCATTCTAATTTTTCTCAATTTTCACTAACATCTATAATTTAGAGCAAAATAACATTTTTACCCTTAGCAATTTAATCTTTTGAGAAAGTCACATTTAGGTCCCTAAATTTTTATCTTTTGCCATAATTACCATTTTATCTCTAATTTTTTCATTTTAAACATATTCCATCATCCTTTTTCACGTTTCAACACATAAGTCATGTTTTCTCTCATTTTAATCCTTAAATTCATTTCTTTTGCCAAAATTACAATTTAATCCGCATTTTCATAATTTTTTCACTTATCTACAATTTTACCCTTCTTTTACCAAATTTATTCTATAACTCTCTTTTTATTGCTTATTTCTAGATAAAAATTTCGTTTTGGTCCTTAACTTCTATTTTCATCATGATTCTTACAAAACATCACCACTTTTCATGGTTTTCCCCCTTTTTATACTTATTATTACATATTCGCCTTTCAATTTACATTTTAGTCTTTATACTTTCTTTACATAGTGGCGAATTACCGCACTTACTTTTTCATACTTACTAATCCTTTTTACATTTTTATTTCTCATAATAATATTTTTAGTATTAATTTACATTTATACACCTGATTTCTCGCTTAATTATAATATTGCCCTTTTTAATCACTTAACCATATCTTTGATACTACTTGTTATTTATTTACACGTATAACATTCTTTTCACTTATTTACCATTTTAATCCTCTTTTTCTTACTCAATTACATATTCGCTATTGTGTATTCACTTATTCGCATTTTTATCCACTTTTATCCATACTTATGTCATTCACAATTATTTATTTACACACTTATTCACTATTTACTATTAACTTCCATATTTGCTCCCCTTTTATCTTTAATTTACGTAATTATCACATTTTCATTATTTCTTTACTTATTTATCCTTGTTGATTAACATTTATTCACATATTTAACTATTTTTAATCAATAACGCACACGTATATAAATTTGTATAATTCAATATAATTACCCATTTAGATTCCTATTTTGCCCGTAGTAGTGAAATTCGCGAGCTGGATATGTGGGACACGGGTCTATATATTTGAAATAAGTTGAGGTGGCCATATGGAGGGCGACTTAACCACAACATACTATATCTAAAATAAGTTGAGGTATCCATATAGAGTGTGCCTTAATAACAACATACTATCTCTTCTTTCTCTTAATTTCATTTCTATCATCTTTTCTTCATATTTATGATGTGGATCCACCTTTGGTCCACTTACGAGTCACCATGACACACACTACAATGTATGCCCCTAAGGCTAGCCATTGTATCATATACCTCTGGTTTCACTACCAAGTATTAAGGGCAATAACATTTTCTCTATTTTAATCAATATAAGCATTATTATCGCATTTTTCAACATTTTCACATAATATCATAATCAATTTCACATCAATAATTCATACTTATCAAATAATTATTTTCCATCATGCATCACATTCATATCCATTTTTCATGTCCATCATTCATGTTTATAGTTCAATTCATTTTACATTCTTATCATACACATCAAGTTCTGGTACATTATCATCACACACACACATATACATACATACATATATATGTATGCATGTATGTATGTATGTATGTATGTATGTATGTATGTATGTATGTATGTATGTGTGTATGTATGTATGTATGTATGTATGTATATACATACATAAATATGTATGTATATATATGTATGTATGTATACATACATACATACATACATATATATATATGTATGTATGTATGTATGTATATACATACATACATATGTATGTATAGATATGTATTAATACATACATGCATATATATACATACATATTTATGTATAGATATGTATACATACATACATATATATATATATATATATATATATATATATATATATATATATATATATATATATATATATATATATATGCACACACACACACACACACATATATAAATAATTTTTTATAAAATATAATTCCCATCTACGTCTGTTACATAATGATCCCACCAACCTTTTAATTGTCCAGTAAATCTTGATATTAACATATAAGATATTGCAATTTCATTATTTTCTTTTAATTTATAAGCATTAGTTGTTATAGCTATTTCTTGTAATAAATTTAATATTTGATATTCTAATAAACCATTTATATTCCATTCGTATAAAGATCTACCATCATATTCTAACTGATATTTAGTTTCTTTATATTGAGTATCAGGAGGTATGGGTCTAGGATAATAGTTTTGAATTTTTGATCTAGATGTATATGTATTAAAATGTAATTTTTGAATTGAAAATTCATTTTCATTTTTTAACTTAAATTGTTCTTCTAAATTTTCTACTTCGGATGTAGTTTCTACTTCAGTTATAGTTTCTTCATCTATAGTCATAATCTGTTTATCCTTAATATTTAGTTTTGCTAATTTTTCTTAATATAGGATCTTCATCTTTTAGCTTAATAATTATTACTGGTGAAAATTCAAAAGGTTTAAACAATGATGTTTCTAATTTAATAGGTGGATTTTCTACTACTTTTTTTTTGAGTTCTAACCTATTTCTATTTGCGACTTAGGTGTTTGTACTATTTTTTCTACTCTATTTAATTGATTAGCTATAGTATCTAATATTTAATTTGAAAATTATTTTGCAATATCACATGTTGTAAGTCTTTTGCTACATCTTTATTTTCTACTTTTATTTCTTTAAATGGTTTGATAAAATAATTTTTTTTTCTTGTTTTTTACTTGAAAACAATCTAACGAAGGATGCATAGATACTATTGATTTTTCTTCTAAAGTATTCCATTGTTTACCTATTTTTGAAGACACATTAATTTCTTTTTGAAATGGATAGTCTATGTTATTATAATAACAATAATTTTTAAACCACAAAATAAAGGAATATTAAATTATTTATTTTTCATTTCTGTATATCATAAAGTTCTAAAATTACTTAATTCAGCTTGAAAAAAGTTATTAAAATACCATTCAGCTTTCTACTTATTATATTATGCTTTTAAATCATTTCTTAAAATTTTTTTATTTATTTAAAAACTAGTCATCTTTAAATTAATTAATTAATTTGAGAAAAAGCTTGCATTTGAGATCTAGTTGGGCTAACAAAATATTCACTTTCTTTTTCTTCAATATATAATGGTCTTGAAATACTTGTATTAAAATTTACTCCTCTTAAATCTATTTTTTTTTGCGGATAATGATCTAGGTATTGAAGGTCTATTATATAAATAAATAGAAGAACTACTTGATTAATTATTGTCTAAAGAAAAATCTATTTGAACTGATCCATCACTATGTTCTAATATTCTTGAAAATTGATTATTAATATTAATTGGTCTAGGTTCACATACTTCTTTTAATTTCCAATTTTCTGATCTAGTAATCTCATCCCATCTAAGTCATTTTGGAATTTGAATATTAGAATGGTCTCTATTTGCTTCAAATAATAAAGTTTTATTTCTTTTAAAAGGTTTCATAGTTTTAGGATTTATGGTCGTGGACATTACTTTATAATATATTCTATATATTACTACTATTGCTCTAACATTTTTCTTAAAATTTAAATTATTTATTTTAATGGTTAAAATTAAAGTATCTAATATATTTAAATCATAGAGGCTAATAGTAAATTCTAGAAAATAATTAAAATATACAAGTTCATTTGCTAAATTTGTTTCAGCCATAGCAAGTAAAAAATTAAAAAAATTAACATGTCTAGCATCTCTTAAGTACATTAAAATAGGAGTATCCAATCCTAATCTAAATAAATGTTTTATTGCTATCTGTACTGATCCTATATGTAAAAATCTATAGTTTTTCTTCTTATGTTCATTTATTGCCTTTTCTGATAACAATTGAATACTTTTATATTCCTGATTAATAGTTATTGTCTGTTTTGTTTGTTTAATAGAGTAATCATAAAAAATTCAAAAGTTCATATTGAATATATTGCTCAAATATCTTGTTTAGGTATAGTCTAATCAAATAAATCATTCTCTACTTTTTCAATATTTACCTCTACATAGTTCTTTTCATCCAACTCTCTAATATTATCTTCGCTAGTTGAACCAGATCTAGAATCCTTAATAGAAAATATTCTACTTAATATATCCATCTAAATATATTTAATAAAGCAAAATTTAAAAAGAAGTCAAGAATGAAACTTATGTGAATCACGGGACCACCCAGCTTATTAGGACCACCAACATGCTATCTTGCCTTCAAAGGGCTGACCAACGCTAAGCGTTCAAGGTGACTAACGTTTCATCGCTTCAAGCACAGTATCAAAATGCTCTTTAAATTTATCTTAATTAAATATACCCAGTTGGATATCTTAATTAGAATAATTTTCTAAGAAAAACTCTAATTATCTAATTCAACTTTGCTAGATAATACATTTTCTAATATATCTAGGATAATTTCTTGTTCCCAATATAGTTCTAGTAATGGTAATACAACTTCACTCTAAGTAAATTCACAAAGAAACTTAGGCTCAAAATTTAACTAAGGTATGCTCATACTATCCCCATTGGACTCTGATACCAAAAATTCAGGATCGGGTCTACCACTTAGTTTAGGGAATTAACCACTTAGTTTGGGAAATTAATTAAATTATAACATTTATAATTTATATATTTATATAATTAACATATATGTATTGATTTTTTATTATTTTCTAATCTCCTAATTAAATATTTATTTCTATTGATCATATATTTAATATTTTCTATAATAGTATAATAATATGAAAAATAGGGTAAATTTAAATTTTCTATTTTTACTATATTTTATTCTAATTTTATTAATCTGAGTTCAAGAATTTTTATTTCTTCTTTTAACTCGTTTATCAACCTATCTATATTTTTAAATATCTTTTTAATATTTTCCATATTATTAATCTAAAGGCATTAATTTTAATATATTTTTTAACCTTTCTATTTGATAATTTCTATTATATATTTGTTGATTATAATATAATAATAAAATATATTTATCTGGAAATTGATTTATTAATTCTTTTCTAGAATTTATTTCTTTTATTTCTAAATGTAATCTTCTTATTTCATTATGTAACCTTTTAAATTTCTCTTTAAGATAATCCATATGTACTTATAATTAGATCAAACAATTCTAACATTAAATTAACTAATATTATATTAATTTGAAAATCTCTACAGTCACACATATTAATTTCATGAAATAAATGATGATAAACTATAAGATAGATTTTTAATTTACCAATATGATTCCTAGATTCTATAATTCTTCTTTTAACATTATAAATCTTTTGATAACCTTTTAAGAGTTTTTACCTTTTTTGTTCTCTATCCATTATTTAAAATATTTTATAAATATGAAAAATGATCTATAAAAATACTAGGAACAAAATCAATTAAACTATCAATTAAATTTATTTTCTTATGAAAATCTTGACAATTACAAAATTCATTTGAATGAAAATAATGTAAACTTTCATACATTTCAATTAAATGATTTTTTAAACTAATTAATTCTCTTTTGAGTAAAAACATATTTTGATCGTTATCAAAATCAATAGCACATAAACTATTTAAAAATTTATCTATACACTAATATATATTTAAAAGAAAATACCTGATAAATTATAATCTGATGATAATATACAAGAAGGTTCTGATGATGTTATTGGAGTACAAGTACAAGCTCTTGAAAATATAAGTTGCAAATCTAAGGTTCTATTACAAGGGAAAGTTGATATTACAAGGGGCTTTTTGTTATTCTCTCTAATTTTGAATATTTTTGCTCTTAAGGTTGGGAAAGGAGAATCTCTAAGTCCAAAAACTTTTCTTTGCCTTTGATGAGAATGTCTTATTATAATAATACTTGAAGATAAGTTTGGCTCATGAAGATAAGATTTTAGTTGTTGAAAATTAACTATCTACCTCGAAATGATGATCTTGATAAGTTAATAATGAACCTTTGTCAGAAAATGCATATTTTGAAATGATAAAAGTTGAAAAACTGAAACTAATCTTTTAAAATAGTATTTTATGTCTGATCAAAGATAAAAGATAAAGAAAATAAAAAAGGTAAGTATTATCTTTTGAAAATGAGAAAGGTAAAGCTTTTGAAAATTTATCGGGTTAAGTAAATGGTTAGAGATTACTATTGAAGTCTTTTAAGACCTTTTGACTTTTTAACTTTTTATCTTTATCTACTTTTTTTTTACATTTACATTTTCATCTTTACTTACGAGGAATTTACATTAAGATTATCAATGATATGTGAGTATTGATCTAATTTTGTATTAGAAGATAACATAAGTTTATGTATGTTACTATAACATAAGTTTATGTATGTTACTATTTATATATAATTTGAAACTTATCTAAATATGTTCATATTAACAGGTTTATTCCATTTGGTATTTGCTTAAGAAAGATTAGATCCAAGTTCAAAAAGATGACAAAAATTGAGGCTTATGTATGGAAAAATCTCTCTCTGTAGGCAAGAAATTTTTATTATCAGGAGTTTGAGGTACAAAAAATAAATTGCATTACTTGTTTCAAAATAGATGATTTCATACATTAATGAGATATCTATTGTAAGTTACAATACTTATATTATGTGTTTTTTTATTATCACAAAGAATTTTTTTTGTGATTCAAAATTTAATGGTGTCATTTATCAAGATTGGGAAAGGCGTGCCAGTCAACGATATAAAAAATTTATTCCTAAATTACACAAGAATGATGAATGACCTTTTTTTATTTCTGAAGAAATATAGGATCGTTGGCAGCAATACTAGGCATCACCGGAAGTAATTACCATTTCAGAGAGGAATTTTTCAAACAGACGATGAGGTACAGATGGATAGAGTTTGATCATGCATGCACACTAGAGGAACTTTGAGCCATCATGAGCATGCAGATAAAGTGATAAGTATTCGAGTTTTTATAAATTTTTTTTATTTATGTATTAAATTTATCCAATTACACTTCAATTTAATCTAATTTATGAATTTATTATAAAAATGTATGATTATTATGGATAATGATGGTTTAATATATGTCTGTTTCCTTGGATGGCTGCGTTGTTGAGATATATTTGTTTTATTTCATAGGAGGTAGATGTCATAAAAATAGAGGAAATTTTGCTGAATTTTATATAAAATTGAGTTTGATTGGTTATATGGGTGGCTGCGTTGTTAAGATATAATTTTTATTTCACAGAAGGTAGATGTCATAAAAATAGAAAAAAATCTGCTGAATTTTGTATAAAATTAAGTTTAATTGGTTATATGGATGGCTGCGTTGTTGAGATATATGTTTTATTTCACAGGAGGTAGATGTCATAAAAATAGTGAAATTTCTGCTGAATTTTGTATAAAATTGAGTTTAATTTGTTATATGGATGACTGCATTGTTGAGATATATTTTTTATTTCATAGGAGGTAGATGTCATAAAAATAGAGGAAATTCTACTGAATTTTGTATAAAATCAAGTTTAATTGGTTATGCAAGAAAAGTCTATGGATAAGAAGCCTACATATCCTGAAGTATTTATGTACACTCATACAAAAAAAAATGATGTTCAGACATTTGTTAATACCCGTTATAGACATCTTAATGTACGTAAAATTTTGAACATCAATATTAAATATTTTATGAAAATATAGCTAATTAATTGTAACAATTGTAATTATAGGAGCAAATACAAGAACTCTCACTCAACAGTTGCAGAACTTTGAAAATGTCGATAAGAGTCGGATATACCTTGAAGCAGTTGGTGGTGATAATAACCATGGAAGGATTTTTGGCTTAGGTTCTATTGCAAATATATCTCATTCGTATTTCTCTGCATCATCTATAACTACTTGTAGTAGGCATTCTGAATCTTCTGAGAGAGTCGTTCAGCTAAAAATCATACTCACCATGTTGACAAATATTGTAACGAAGCTACAGAATCAAGTAGAAGAGTTGGAAATAAAGGGCAACACCTCTCAGCAGCTAGATCATCCTCCTTCACCAACTACATAATTTAGATTTGTAATATTTATGTATTGATACTGAATTTATATTGTGTTTGTTATGGATTTTATAGATTATTACTTTATAATATTTTCAAGATTTTATTGTTGTACATTACAATTTTAATCGTATATTAATATTCATATTTTCATATATTGCATTATCAATTTGGGCTATATTTATTTGTAAAGAATATATTTAGATTGAAATTTAAATATTATGCTACCAAAACTAAAAATTATGCTAGCGAAATTGGACAATTTCTATTGTTAGATTTAGCAACGACATTCTTTTTCCATTGCTAAATTTAGCAACGGAATTCATTTTTGCTGCTAAAATTGACAAATTCACCGAATGTCTTATTGGTTGAATTTAGCAACGGAATATAATTTTCGTTACTAAATTTAGCAATGGAATTTACTTTCTGTTGCTAAAAAATAGCAACTGTCGAATTAGCAACCATGTTTTCTGTTGCTATTTTTTATTAGCAAAAAAATTGACATTTTTCATTGCTAAATTGCAATTTTCTTGTAGTGTTGCCTGCTAAGACATGACTTGCGATAGCAGGTCATGTGATATCCTATCTTCACTGTTGCTACGTTCTCTCAGCCTTGGTCTTTCTTGAAGTAATGAAGGGGGATTTAGGTCTCTATTATTTTCTCCATTTTCCTGCTGCTAACCTATTGGAGGAGAGCTTGCTTCAAATGAGAGTTGGTCTTGTTGTAGCGGGGCTACTCTTGTCCTCTTTTCTCCCTATCACTTTTTTTAGCGAAAAGGCTATTTATCCGTGTATCTTAGTGGAAGAAGCTCTTTATCCATGTACTTTATACTTTTAGTGAACCTTGCCTTTTGTATATTCTTCTTGTCTTACTCTTTTTTCTTTTGTTTTTTATTTATCCTATGACATACTGTTAAAAAAGGAAAGGAATAATATGTTTGAATGGCATTTTAACTTATCGTGTTAGGATATTGCTTTGTAAGCTTGTTTCAATTGGTTTGGTTTTCCTAAACCCATGGTCATCATTTCATTCCTCATTGTCGGTAGTTTCAAGGGTAACTTTATTTTGATTGATTAGTGTATCACTTCTGTTGATGATTCACATGCTTGCTTAGATGTCCGATCGTCTCTTTATCATTTGATGGATTTGCTTTGATCATGTGAGCTGTTTTGTTCTGCAATTGTGTTCTTCCTTGATAACTGGGCCATCGCTTTGATCGATTAGCTATTCCAAGCGAAGAAGCTATTTTATTCATACAATTTATTTTTAATAGACTTTATGTTTCTTATAGTTTTTTGCCCTGCTTCTTATCTCTTACAAAATTTTTTCGATCCTTTTAATTTTTTAAACTCTATACGTTTCATCCTCTATTCAAAGCGAGCTTTATTTCAATTAATCGGTATGAGCCTTGATGTTTCTATTAGTGACTTTCAATTTTTGCTTTCTTAATGATAACATCTTTTGGAGACATCTTTTGACTGCGTTCTTTAGAAAATGATGATAGTTAAATGCTCTTTATGATTTCTTCGATTTTGAGGCTTTTATTACAGCTATTCATTTTCTTTAACTCCTTATTTATTGGGATTGCCACATGTGCTTCCAATCTCTTTATAAATGGAGTAAGTTCTTTGCATTTTTATCCATTCTCTTTTATCTTATTTTCTGCTTGTTCTTCCTCTTCATCATTTGCTTTTACTTTTCCATGGAGCCTCTTATTATCTATTTTCCTATTTCAAAGTTGCCATTTTAGGAAGATAAATGAAAATTCAAACAATTCCCTACCTAGGCATCACCTATTGTATTGGGTGATGCGTTCTCTATCTTTTGTTGCTTCTTTAGTCCTTATTTTCTCAAGCCATGGCTGATTTTCTCTCATTTTCTAGGTTCTGAGGTGCCACAAGTGGAAGATATTTGTAACATCTTCAAAGTTGAGGAGGAATAACGACAATTGGTAGTAGACATAGGATTTGTAATCTTTAAATATAATAAATTCAATTTTTTATTATTTGTGATATGTGTATTGAATCGATCAAATCGATTGAAAGATCATTGGTTTCAGAAATGAGAATTTGATAAGTCAATTTTACTTATCGATCTCTGAATTTAACAAGATTTTATCAATCTTTGAATTTCGATAGGGATAAATTTTCATCAACCTTTCGATTGGGACTTCTTACACTAAGATGCTCCTTCTTTTAGGGCCTTCTTTATCATAGGAAAATGTATTAATTGAGTGCTTTGGCATTTCTACCCCTTTTGGTATTAATGCCTTCTTTCTCCACTTCGACTTTCGTCTCTTAATACCTTATGGACCAATCGCATGAAGGGGTATACTTTTAAGGCCTTCTTCATTTCTGATCTCAAACGTTAGGGAGGAACTTAAAGGGCTTCTTCTTCTCCTTTTATTCTCCTTTCCTGCCTTATATTTTCTCCATTTGTTTTCATCTACTATGCTATTTCATGGTTATCTCTAGGATTCATCAATTATTTCAATTGGAATGGGAATCCCTATACTAGCTCTTCTTGATACTAGAGTGGCGGAGCATCTTCTTTTACCAACTTGACTTCCTCATCTTTTACCTCTAGCCCAATCGGGAAGGAAGATCTTTGCTTGCCTATCTTTTTACTTCTTTTGATCAAATTTCCCGCTTTTTCCTTTCTTTTTTTTTGCTGAAGGAAGGGGCTGGTAAGGCAAATGCATCAACATCTATATCTTGGATTACTAGAGCATATAAAGGCAATTCCCTGTTCCCTCCACGTCTTTTTTTATAGGAGGACTGTGACAATTTATGCCTTGATGCATGGTATTAAAAAGGGAGATGTTTCATCCTCCTTTAATATTAGCATGAGTAATTTCATCTTCCTTCAATATTAGGTATGTGATCGGTGTCTAGCAAGTGTACTAGATCGGCTAGTAATACAATAAAATATAGATTAAGACCCCAAATATAGTACCCAAGGGAACATGGATTGCTAAGAATAATATCTATGCATGGATTAAATCAATCTAAGATTGTTTCCCAAATATTTTTGATTTAAAGACAAAAATTAAATCAAATAAATAATTAAACAAAATAAAAACTAAAATTAGACTAAAATGAATTAAAAACACAATAATAACTGAATTTCTCTTGCTAAAGGAACTATCCACCTTAACTTTCATTGTAATGACTTAAAACACCAGTGATTATAGAAAAACTAGTAATAAAGTAAGATATCTTTATTCAAGTATATCATTCTTAGTATTAAACTCATAGACAAATCTAATACTTTGCATGAAATTCTAGTTTTAACTTCCTAAATATTCATTGAAGTCTTTTTCAAGTAATTCAACTCAAATTTATTCTTAGTTCTTCCTCTCTTAATATTAACCAATAAAATTAACACATAATTATCTAATATTTCGGATAATAATCATACATAAACATTAAAGAGTTAACCCAAGAATATGCAAATCATTAACTATGTCAAAATCAAATTTTAGTTATTTATTCAATTAACTAACAATTAATCTTAACACAATCACAGATAATAATATACTTAAAATCAAAAAATAATCAACCGATATTAAAATTAAGTTCAAAATAAAGTCATAACAATGAAAATATAAGTTTTTAAGAATCCATTAGCAAAAGAAGAGAAACTACTTAAACATATTTAAAAACTAAAACAAAGTTGAAAAGAAAAATAAAAATAGAAAACTGGAAAAATAAAGTAAAACTTAAAACTAAAGTGCTTTGTAACTCTATCTAATTCTCTCCCTCTTTGATGTCTTGGTGCCCTTTTTATAGAGTGAAAACACTGCGAAAGAAGAAGTTTTGCTGACTAAAAATTTCTTTTCTGAGGTTGAGTTGGAGTTTCTCTTGAATTGAAAGATTTCTGTCGATAATTTTTCTTGTTTGCATGGGAAAGTAGTCAAAACACCCTGGGAGAGCACAATTTCTGCTTAGGAGAGCACTCTGGTTATGCCTTCACGTGCTCCAATTAAATAAACTTTCCCATTTTTGCACTTTTGCCCTAAATCTTCTTACTTCTTGCAATTTCAACCTTTCTTCTTTCAATTAAACCCCTAAAAACACCAAAATTCTCAATTAAGCCCACAAATAACTAATTTAACAAATTAATCATAAAATTAACTAAATTAAAACCAAATTAAATAAATTAAATACCTAAAAACACACTAAAAACATAGTTTAATTTACAGTTATCAGTATGCTTTCTCGACCAGCTCTATTGTTTATAGGGAAAGATCCATTCAAGGTGACCTTTCAACCTTAGGCTTGAGCCGTAAGACTAGTCATTTTCTTTAGTATAAGGAGAGGAGTAACCTTTATCCGATTTTTTCTGGAGATGAGAAGAGGGGTGACCATTTCATCCCTCCCAGCATTTTTCCAGTAGGCTGGTGCTGGAAATCTCTAACGTCTACTACATGGTATTTCGAAAGGAAGACATTTTGCTTCCTTTCGATCCTAGCATATGATTTTTGCTTTCTTTCAGTCTCGAATTTCATTTTTATTATAAGCCACTTTTCATGTAGTCTCGAAGACTTTTATGGTGTATCTTCTCAGTTGTGAATCCATATTTTTCCTGAGGGATGTAGAGGTCGGATGTTATTGTTCAGTCATCATCTTTCAACGAAAGTACCAAATGATAAATAATAATTTTTCATAAAGAAGGGATAAGTTCCTATGTGGAAGAGATAGAGAGTCTCGATGGTCTGGAGAGTAAATTCCGATCGAATTAAGTAAGATGAAATCTGCAAAAGGTGTTGGCCTGGCTTGCTTTGGGTATTAGCACTCCAATGCTTAAGTTAGCAATTTAAGAGAAAAACTCTTAGAGAGAGAACATATATATTTAGAGAGAGAAGAGATATGTGTTCTATGGAGATGAACCTGCTATTTACAGAGTTTGAGGAAGCTTGAACATAATTTTTGAATAGTTAGTCTACTTTGGGCAGGTATGGCTTATTATATAGGTAACGATGACTTGACAGTGGCATGTGTCATGCGGCCACATCACATCAAGGAGAGATCTTGTCCAATCGGATTGCCTCATTTTTCGTGTGCAGCTAATTGATTTTGAGGGGACCTTTATGGGCCTTAAATTATGGCCTCTCAGCGATAGGCCTTTTTGTATATAATTTTCTCTTAGTATTATCAATTATAATACCCTTATTGTAGTATATATACTAAATTGTTATTTTCAAATTTTATCACCGTATACTACTCAATATATATATATATACACACACACACACACACACTTACTTTTTTGTTCATGTATTTTTGATAATGACAATTCAGTATTTATTTTTTAAAATCAAATTTTATTGACTTTTAAAAATATAATTTTTTTAATTTTATTTATTTTAAGTAATTATTACTAACATGGTTATAATAAATATCATCAGTATTTTTATTGTTATTATTATTATTATTATTATTATTATTCAAAGCAATAAAAATTTAAACAAAGTAATTCTGAATAATAATAACAACAACTTATTATTAAATTTTTAATATAAAAACCTAAAACTTAATTTTTTTAATAAAAATGAGTATTTAATTAGTTCTAACAAAATTATGAATAAATGTGTTTAATCGAAATGCTTTAGAAACATAGAAATATGATATTACTACATTTTAAATTAATAAAATGTTGATGATAAATTGACTTAAATGTCAAGAAAAGTATTATTTTATTATAGTTAGTAACTTGTATGTTATAAACTTAATTTATTGTTAAAAATATCTGTAGTTCACCTTATAAATATATAATTAATTTGGTGACATGGAAGTTCTATCTAATTATTTTACATATTATTAGAAGTTATTATTGAAAAAAGCATCAAAATTGGCATTAAGCATATTTTAAAAAATAAAATACAAACGATTTATTTATTTATTTATTTATTTATTTCAAGCATATAAATAAGAAATTCAATTACAATTCTATATTTTAGTTATTTTATTCCAAACATATGAACTCATTTACAAATGAATTTTAACATAAAATATATTTGTAAATGAATTTTACAATTTCAATTCTTTTATTTCAAGCAGATCCATAATAAAATTTACCAATTCATATAATTATATAAGTATATAATCATATTATCGATTAATTTTATTTACTTTTAGTATCACTTAATTAGTACTCACCTATTTTTAATACAATACAAATATGTATATGCAAATTAATAATTTAAATTTATAGTTATTATACATAATGAAATTTTAGTTTTATATTTAAAAATAATAAAGAGAAAAAATTAAAATTTCTTAAAAGAAATTAGAAATTAAACACAAATATTTTAGGAAGTTTTTTGTTTTGAATTTTTGGAAGGAATAGGAAATTGAATTTAAGGAATTAATAATTTTGAAAATATTAAAAATTAAATTATTTGAGGTAAAAAAAAAGAAAATATTAGATTTAGATCAGTTATTTTTCTTTTCCCCTTTTATTTCTCTTTTTCCGATTTTGCTCTTTTCTACCTCACCTGCTTCTCTGCCTTTCACTACCGCGCTCCGCCTTTGACCACTGCCATCCACCTCTCGCTATTGTCGTTCTTCTGCTCTCCTTGATGATTGGTGCATTATATCCATTTGCCATCGCCAAATTTGAGCTCACAAACTAATTACATCTCTCACCATTACCATCCGATTACAAACAAAGTTTTCATTTGTCGTCAAAATTGATTAATATCAGCTAATTTCTTGATTTTAAAAGCATTAACTAAAAAATTTGAAAAGTTTAAATTGAATAATTACTATACTCACATAAATTTTTAAATTATTTATTTAATATTTAAATTTGTTGTGATCTAATTATTAAAAATTTTTATTTTTTTAAATATTGCTCAAAATTTTCAAATCAATGCCAACATAATAAAAAAACTGTTAATTGTTAATTTTTGAATTTTGTAATTTTACTTAAATTTTAATTATATTTATTTAAATATTTTAATTGTATTTATATTTATTATTATGTAAATATATTTTATAAATTTTTAAAAATGTTGCATTATTAAAAATATCAAATTGTATTTTAGTTTACTGTTTAGTACCGAGAAAATCAAAGTACAAAACCTAACTTTACCAAATTTTATAAAAAATGCACTAAATTATCTTAAATTTTCAAAATAATAATACTTAATTTTTAAAATAATACAAAAATTTATAAATTTTCAAATTGTACAGTACTGTATTCAGCCTAACTACTACAATCATAAGCCACATCATTGCAAGAAAATGAAGAATCAGCAAGTGTGAGACCAGCCATCAGAATTACACGGGGAATGCACTAAGAGTACACGTTTGAAATATGTAAAGACCAACTTAAATAATTCCTAGAATATAGTTAATTCTCGTCTTCAGAAAATGAAGCTTCCTAAGATTATAGAAGTCAGGGAAACTGTGAGATTGTCATCGAGCTCAGCACTTATGGGCAAAGATTCTACAATGGCCGAGGCATGAGAGATGACGAGGAAACGTACAGCCATATCCCAACTTTTCTGAACATATCCAAATATGGCAAAATAGTGCATAAACCTGTTTAGAAATTTAGCATATCACTTAAAAACCGTAAGGTCTCATTTGAACTGGAGATCAGATGTGGCAAAAACTTACATGAGAGATGCTAAAAAACCAGCAAGAGTCATTGCAACACTACCAGCTATAGACTTATTCTTGTTGTATGGGATTTTCCAACTGCCAAACCGTCTCCCCACAATGTCAGCAAACCCTGAAAACAAAGCGCAGTTTGCGTATTAGAGCAATGCACAAATGGAGCCTCAAACACCCTTTATATATATTACAAGCAAAGAAATTTGAAAAGTGAAAGGATTGAATTAGACTAAAGCAGAGAAAGTAGATGCAAATACCATCTCCAGCACACAAGTTGCATATGGCTGCAATTGCAGTAGGGGAAGTCCTCCAATAGATTGCACAAGCCAAAGTAATGGTTAAAGCATAGTAGAGTGGTCCCTTTAGAAGTTCCCTGATGCATGAAAAAGCCAAGGACAAATTGAGAAGTCACTGAGAAAACATTTAACTGGTAGAGCATTCAGAAACAGGATCCCTACCTTTTTAATTTTTATTTTGTATCATTTATGTTCGCATTTAATTTTTCTTACAAACAACCAACCAATCTCATCTTAACTAAATAAAAAAGGACGTAGTTCCCTTGTTGATCCACATCAAAAGATAACAAAGAGCCTGACAGATTTTAAATTCATGACGAAGATAGATTTGAATTATACAAAGCAAATGAAAGCTCTCTTGGCAGGAAGATCACAAGGAAAGTACCAGCAAATGTGAAGATTTAAAATAAATTTCAAGTTTCAAAACACATGCAACATAAATCAAATTTATATCCAAGTTCTTAACCTGTGGTCTCCGAATCTGCTCATTGATTTCACTGTGGCTTCATCTTTCCATATCCCTAATCCCAGAAGCAGCATACGAAATATGTTGACACCTGGAATGGTTGCCGCCAAAATTGCTCCACCATGTCCTGAACTGTAATGAAGAGTAGTAGACATTCATCAGCTATATAGATAGTATACCGTAAAAAGTTCCAATAGACAAGATATTACCTGAACAATGGCCAGCAAAGCATGAAAACTAGTCCAATGCTTATGTGAACAAGCTTCCTATTCATTTTCTAAAGAAGAAGGATAAAATAAGCAACTTCTAATACAAAAAAGATAAAGAGGATTTATTTTCTATATAGCATATTCTGAAGAAAAAATGAGCCCCTTTGGAGCTATTATACCATGATACCTCAATTCATGAACAAATTACCAAGCAGTGATGCATCCACAAGATTTAGGAACAAATTATTCTGAAACAACTAAAGGACATAGAGATCAAATGCATAGTACCAATATAAATATATTGTTCTATATTGACAATTGGAAGGATAGGACCACCAATTGCTGAAGAAAGCAAAGCCAAATCAAAAAGTGCATTGGATTCCTATAAGGATGTCTAGCAAATTACATATGATATTCAAATCAAAATTGTAGTAGCTGTTGCACATGTTTATTTGATCCTAGAACAGGTAGCTCATTTTAAATGGCATGTTTCCAAAGTCAACTGAAGAAGAAAGAAATAAGAATCCAATGTATGGCCAGTCACCTAAAAAGAATCCAATGTAAAAGAAACATAACATGTTGTAATTGTAGCATTGTCTTCTGCAGAACAATGAACAATAAACCACATGATCCAGAGTGGATTTATCAAATCGAGATGAATTGAGAATCTAAAGCCTCAGCTTTCAAGAACAGAATCAAATGGTGAAAAATTTCATCCTCAAAATTAATTAAAAATGACAAATAGGCATGTAAAATAGATAATTTGAAAATTTATATATTATGCATGTTGACAATTAGAAATTTTTTATTTGCATGATTGGAAATATGCTTTATTATATAATATTCTAAATTTTATTATATAACAACTAAAATTGTAAGCACCGATATTATTGTGCAGGTACTGAAAACCCCCCACATTAAGCTTGATCAAACAATAAAATAATAAGTAAAAAGTAATGGAGTAAATCAATAGGTCAAAGAAGATAGGAGGGTAAATGTCATAGGTTCACAACAGTAACTAGCAGCAAAGAAGCTTTAAACAAATAAAAATAAAATAAAATAAAATAAATAAAAGAAGAAAAGCAGTGCAGAAAAGTGTAACAAGTAGAAGATAAATACCTTACAGAGGGCTTATATAAATTTTATTCGTAGTAAAATTATTCAATCTCAAATTGAAAGTTATAGGATCCAAAAGTGCCTGTGAGAAAAGAACCCACAGAACCAATTGATTTGTATAAGATTCGCTTGACTATAAGATTCGACCCATCATAGAATCACTTGATTCAGTCACGATTCAGGTTTTCTTATGATTTTCCCTATAGAATAGAATAGTTAGCAGCGAATCAAACCAAACCATGAAATTATTAATTCTAATAGCATAATTCTAACAACAATGGTTTGGAGAAGCATAGGTTTTCCAATCCTTGTAATTCACCATGCAAACAAGGTCATCAGATGAAAACCTATTAGTGGATGATTTGTTGCAAGGATAGTGTACCAAAAAAAGGCTGTAGTACCTCACATCCTAATTTTTATTCCTTGCATTTTTTAACAAACCATATTCAAATCATGGAGGGAATAAATACAAATCAAGAATAATAATCCACGAAGCAAGAAAGGTTTTAATCCATCATTTTAGCAAATAAATACATAAGAAGCTATAAAAAAAAAATTCAAATAATCAGCAGTGACTAGGAAGAAGAAAGCTCAAAGCTAACTGCCAAGCTCAATCGAATGAGCTTCAAGATAATCCTCTCTAGCCATGCATGAGAGACAGGGATATATCCTATTAATTTAATTTCAATTGAATAAACCTGGGGGACAGATGGGTTCAAGTTGTCGTGCATTTCAAACTGTTGGAATGTGGGGCACCCAGGATGGGAACCCACAGCCAATAACTAACCCAAGTCAATAACATCCCAACAGAAGTTAGTTTTTTTTTTTTTGAGAAAATACAGAAATAGAGAAGAAACAAAGAGCACAAGAACACAGAAAAATTAAATGATCAAATTATATATGTTAAAAACGAACATTTGAAATAAAGAATGTGCTTGTTGCGGAAATACACAAAGCGTACAAGAATACTGATAAATTTAGTGATCAAATTTTTTGTATTAAGAAAAAACATTTGAAATAAAGAATGTGCTTGCTGTGGCCAATTCACAAACTTCATTTTAGTGATTTTGTGAGGAACAGTAAAGGCAAGACATGCCTTTACCGACTTGGTGATTCAAAAAGTTGAGCCTTTTTCATGATTCTATAACCCATGAAATAAAATCACCGAACACAATACATGATTCTATAACCCATGAAATAAAATCACCTAACACGATACAATCTTTTGAACCATCCAAACACACTGAAGAGTTTCCTTACCTTTTGTTACTAACCATATAAAGATACATTAAAAGCAAGTTTCAGAACTGGGCAACAAGGAGACAGCAAGAAGCTTGCTTGCTCTATTAATTTTATCAAAAGTTGCATCAAAGTATTCAAAATTAAAAGTCCAACTTCACAGTTCCGTTAAAATAAATAAATAAACCTAACTTCACAATAATAAGAAATTGACCTGGTCAACACCAAGCTTGGCTGTTTCTTTCCACAGCTGAAGAAACGCAAATATGATTATGGCCGTCGCTACGGCCGCGCAAAAATCGGAGACGACGGAGTTAGCTAACAACATAGTAGCCACAGAGTTGATATTTGTGTCTTTGTTCGTTAGTTTTAGTGGTCTAGATACAATTGATTTTCGAGATATCGTCATGTAGTTCTTGATGCCAAAAAATAAGACTCAATTTTCGTTTTCGTTTTTGTCTGTTAGTACAATACTGTGAAGAGTTAAAAAAAATAACAATAAAATAAAAGAGATCCTGTTACTTCTAACCAACAATTTTAATTAATTAGTAAGTACATAAATCAAAGACATAGAGAAAAGAATTAACCTGGTCGATGATGCGTCGCTTAGCGGTTTCTTCCCAGAGGCGAAGAAGCGAGAGAGCAATAGTACCGGAAATAGCAGTGGCGTAGAGATCCGAAACCACTGGATTCTGATGGAACATGGCGACAGCCGTTGACCTTAGATACCGGTAGTTTGGTTTCTGCGTTTGGTGGAGGGTGGTAGAGCTAGAAGGTGAAACTGAATGAAGAGAAACTGAGTTTGTTCTAGGAACTGGGCTAAGAGGATGAAGAAGGCGATGAACGCGAGAGGGGGGTAGAGGAAAATGGTAGAAGCAGACTGATTTTGGGGTAGTGGCCATTTATTTGTTAAGGGTGTGTTTGTTTGCCAATATGGTGTGATTCGTTAATATATCAAAGTAGTGTAAATGTGTAATATAGAGAACAATATTTGGGACATAATTTTTTTTATGGTATGATAACCTATAATTTTGATCTCTGATTTTTAAATTATGAATTTATTTAATTTTAAAAATCATCAATTTGATGATTTTATATAATTTTTGAATTTATTTTTATTATTCTATTCCCTATAATTAATTTTTACAACCATCCACCTACCTATTTAATATTAAATAAATATTTAATGTATTATTTTAGAAATATTAATAATTATAAAAATATTTATATTTTTTTAAAATTAAATTATAATTATGTTGTTTTTATAATAAAATTATAAATTTTATACAGTTAAATCAAACAAAAAAATACTATAAAATTATATACTATTGTATAATTTTTTTAAATATTGTATTTTTAAAATTATATAGTATCATATTGTATTATACTATACATCACATTAATAAATCATGGACAACCACAGATAATATGGATTCCAAGAAATCATAAGTTTATCTAAAGCCAATTTATCTTGATACGTTGGATCTACTTCAAAACTGACTCTGTTTTGACTCAAGGTCGGATGCCACACTTCAAATGTTGAGTGAAAAAAGCATTTTACGTGTGTGCTACTGCAAGTGTCCAACATTCTTAGGGTATTTTTACTTACAAAAAATTATTCTAATTTTTCAAAAAAAAATTCAAAGAAAATAGAAATTATATTTATAAATTTTTCAATTTTTCAAAATAAAAAAAAATTAAAAAACTAATAAAAAATATTTTTCAAATTTTTTGAATAATTTTAATACACACATATATGTACATACGTACATATACATACATATATACATGTATATGTATGTATTTGTATGTACATACATACATAAATATATGCTTTTATATGTATATGTAATACATGCAAACATACGTGTGTGTGTGTGTGTGTGTGTAGTACATGCAAACATACGTGTGTGTACACACACATGTATTTATGCACATATATGCATATACATACATATACATATACATGTATCTGTATGTGCATACATACATATGTATGCGTGTGTATATATATATATATATATGTACATACATACGCATACACTTGCATGTACATATGTAATACATATACATGTGTGTATGTGTGTGTACATGCATACATACATACATACATATATATGTATGTACATACATACACATACATATATATGTACGTACGTATATATATACATACATGTTTATATATGTGTGTGTGCAAGCGCACGCTTATATACATATATACAAAAAATAAATATTTTAGTTTTTAATTTTTTGATAAATGAATGCGTTTTTTAAATTTTTTATAAAAAATAAATATTCAAATTTTTTAAGAAAATAAAAAATAAATAAAAAAATTATTTTCTATAAGTAAACGCACCCTTAATTTTTTTTAATATTTTAAATAGATTTTTGGACTATTTTTCAAGTTTAGTTGATCAATGTAAATTTTATAAAATTAAAATTCATTACATTAACTACCAAATAACTGGTTAACAATTAAATGAAATAGGTTAATCGTTAATTATTGATTAACTATTAAAAAATTAAATATATACAAACTGTTATGTAATTGTTTCATTGTGTATATCTAATTTTATTCCTAATTATTAATCATTTCTCGTATAATCTAAATTATTTTTAAATGTATTTTACTTTTTATTATTTAACTAGGTCGGTCAAACCAATCAGACTACAAATTGATAAGTAAACTGAGTTGATCTAATATAAAAATTAAAAATAAAAATGAGTTCAAAATTCGATTAAACATCAAAACATTGCATTTAGTTTAAGTTTCATATTTTCTTACTAAAAAATTATTAAAAACCCCCAACTGAGCAAATTACTATTTTTTTTCTCTGCATCCATTTCACGTAGACACAACTTGTACTCTTCTCTTCTTTACTTCTTTTTTCAGTTCACGTTTTCCTCGCCCAACGTTGCTGGCCACCGACCAAAAAACGACCCTGAAATCCCAAGTTCCAGGTTTGGGCTTTTTGTTTCAGCCGTAGATATTCCTACTCGACATGGATTAGATATACCACAACCGCAATAGCTTGATCCTTTATTTGTTGTTTTCTGCTTGGCTGTTTGTGGATCTTATTCATGATGTGAATGTTGATTTGACTTTGTTAGATTTCAATTTTCATCTGGTAATTTGAATGAAGTGTGATTAATGGCTTTTATTTGCTCATTGATATAATTTGGCACATTTGCAATTCGTGATTAAAAAGAAAATGAAAAAAAAAAAGAAAAGAAAAAAAGGCCTACAATAATTTCATTTTGCTTGCATCATTATTGTAGAAAACTAAAAAAATTAACTCAGCAATAAATTAAAAAAAAAGGTATCCATTTAGTCAAATTAAATCATGCTTAGAATTGAGTAGCTTTATAAATTTTGTGTTGATTCTCAGTTTCAAGCAACTCTTTAATTTCTATCTTTAAAAATATTTGGGTTCAATGATGAAATTAAATCATGCTTAGAATGAGCTTAAAATTTCAAGCAATATTTCTTTTCTACTATTTACATATCTTATTTTTATTTTTTTATAAATAATTATATTTAAAAAAATAAAAATTTTGAGTCAATTTGATTGAACCAATTCACTCATGACTTAATTGGCAGATCGAATCGACATCTGATTCGCTTTTGAAAACATTGCTTTCTATGTTGACAACCTCTTTCTATATGAATCAAATTTATGTACCTATGTTTATTGCCAATTTAATTTTTTAGAAACCTATATTAATAAGAAAAGAATAGCAATTTCTCACTATTTTTTATTTTATTTATTTTTTATTTATTTATAACACGTTATCGGTACGATCAAATTTTTACCATAAATTTTTATAATTAGAAGCTAGTAGTTTAGTACAACTCAGCTCAAAGAAATCAAAGTTATAATTTTTAAAATTCAACGGTAAGTAAATCTAATTCATAAATTTTAAATTATTCTAATTTCATGAATCAATGAAATTGATTATATATTGAATTATGGTATAATTAATTATATTAATCAAAGTTATAATTTTCAAAAATTAAAGGGTCAGTAAATTTAATATATAGATTTTGAATTGCTCTAATTTCATGAATCAATGAAACTAATTATAGATTGAGTTATGGTATAATTAATTATATTAAACATAAAAATAAAAATCATATTTTTTTTGTTATGCATAATACAATTACTTGAAAACTGTTGAAGAGTTATAATGGTATTATTCGCATATAATTTGTTATGAAAAATATTATTTTTTCAAGAGGTTCGAATTTTTTTTTTTATTTTTAAAAGATATTCACTGAAATGAATATTTTTTTGAAACTAAGAGAAAAATGTTCAAAATTCGTATATAAAAATTTGAAATGAATATCATTTTGAGAGACAAAGAGAGAATATTGGAAATTCATATGTAAAAATCGTTGTATGAGATAAGTAATATATTTTTAAAAATGATTTTATTTTATTTTGATAGAAATATCAATAAATCTAAAATTTACCAATAAATATTAATATTAGTAACCTAAAATTTGCTATCTGAAGTTTATTGATAATTGATACTAATAATATAAGTTTATTAATTGATACTAATAGTAAACCCGAGGTTTGTTACTTACGGTAAACTTGAAAATTAGAGGTGAGAAAAAAATTAAAATTTTGGTTAACTGATAAACTGATCCGAGATTGAATTGATTTTAAATTAATCAAATCAAAAATTTAGATTTACAGTTTTTAATTTTAAAAATCAATGGTTAACCGTTGACTAGTAGTTAACCAATCTATATAAATTTTATATATTATATTTTAATTTTTATACTTAAATTTTTTAATATTTTTGTAACTTATAAATATTATGATATATAACTTTCTAAAATATTAGTATTTTTATTACTATTATTTATTCATTACATGTGCATAATTAGCACTTTATTGTTAGTTTCATATTGAATATATTTAATTCTTATAATTAATTATGAAAATTTTATTTTTTTTATTCTTTTGATAAATATTATATTTAATTTGTATTTTATTAATTTCTAAAGTATTTTTTACTATTAAAAATAATAACAAATGTATAAATTATTAAATTTATATGTTAAAATTTTTTAATTGTTAACTAGTAAATCGATCAAAAAAATTGATTAAAAATCGAAATCGATATAGCGGTTAGCCAAAATTAATAAACTGGTTAATAAAATTGTTAATAAGCCGATTATTGAAAATTGATATAAATACTAATAAACATAAAGTTCATTAACTGTTATAATAGTAAATCCAAAGTTAGTACTGCCACAAATATTAGTAAATCCAAATTTTACTAATTGTTTGATATTAATATTAAGAAATATTAAAAAACTTGATATTTAGCGATTGATAGAAATATTGATATAGTAAAAGTAGTAAGCTAAAATTTACTAACTAATAATTGATTACTTGGTATGACTAGTTTGACCCTCCTGAATTAATTATAATATATAAATTGTTGAGAATTTATATATATATATATATATGTGGATATATATGTAAGGCCCCAACATATATGATCGGTGTCTAGCAAGTATACTAGATCGGCTAGTAATATAGAAAAATATAGATTAAGACCCCAAATATCGTACCAAAGGGAACATAAATTGTTAAGAAGAATATCTATATATGAATTAAATTAATCCGGGATTGTTTCCCAAATATTTTTTATTTAAAGGCAAAAATTAAACTAAATAAATAATGAAACAAAATAAAAACTAAAATTAAATTAACATGAATTAAAAACAAAACAATAACTGAAATTCTTTTGCTAAATGAACTATTCACCTTAACTTTTATTGTAATGACTTAATTAAAAGAGAAACACAAGTGATTATGAAGAATTTAGATAAATAAAACTAGATAACTTTACTCAAGATTATCATTCCAAGCATTAAAATTTCCTTATTCAGAACAATTCAACACTTAGCATAAAGATCTGTATTAATCCTCCTAGATATCTATTAAAGCCTTTTTCAAGAGATTTAACTTTCACCTATTCTTAGTTACATTTTTTCTTAATCTTAACTTACTTTAATTAACACAAAATTATCTCTTATTCAGAACATAATCATGCATCAATCCAAGCAAACTAACCTAAGAACATGTATATCAATGATCAAACCAAAAGTAAATTATTAACCAATAATTAATCAATCTAACAACCAAACTTTAGTTAAATAATGATAAGAATATGCTTAAGAACTAAGAAATAATCATCTGATATTAAAATTAAAGCTCAAAGTAAAGTCATAACAATGAAAATAAAAGATTTCAAGTATCCATTAGCAAAAGAAGAAAAACAACCACTTCATAATAAAAATAAAAGAACAACTAAAACTTATGGAATATGACATGATATGTTCATGGTAATCATGCAGCTGAAAAATGATAAAATCGATCATACATGCCAAACAATTTCATGACAAGAATTGAAACATGCAATTTTAGGATTTTTAAAAACTTACAACTTTAGATGCCTTTTAAAACTTGAATTTGATGATGACCAGCAGCTAAGATGAATTTATCCGCCTTAGATCTTGATCACCAATGCCAAGGAACAGCCTTTACGCCACTCCTCTCTATTCACACACACACATTTGCAAAGATGGCTTAAAAATCGAGATTGCTAGCTCTCTTTTAAAGTATTGTGTAATGGCAATAGATTGAAGCTACAAGGCTTGATCTTGTACTTCTTTTAGGTGCTATTAATGCCCAAGAACACAAGAGAAACAAGGAACAATCCTTTCTCCTTGTGAAAGTCGGCCAAAAGAATTATTTGTGAGAGAGAACAAAATCACTCCACCACTAGTGTCACTTAGGGTTTTATTTATTTACATATATATCATTATCTTTTAGCAAGTGTTTGATTTAAATTTTACTACCTCAAGATAATTAATTCAACCTCAATCACTTTCTAAAAATAAGTAATATATATTGATTTAAACTCCTTTGAATTTAAAATTCAAATTTGAAATAAAACACAAGACATTTAATTAAATAAAATCACTTAATATAAGTAATGTGAATGTGCCGAAATTCCTTGATTTTTATCTTGGAATTTTGGCCACTTCACCTTTTATTTAAATGATTTAATTTAATTTAAATTCAAATTCTTTTAGGATTTAATACTCAATTAACTTAATTAATACAAGATAATTAATTAATTGAAATTAAACTTTGTGGGTTGAATTTTTCTCTCTCATGGACCAAGTTCCAATAGCAATTTTAATACCCATTACATACATTAATTTGACTTTAATTAAAAATCCAAATTAATGCCCAATACTTTATTTAAATATTTTAAGCCCAATGCTTTGTGTGCGATCCTATAGGTCCATTTAATGTTGGCAATGAATTAATGAATTAATTCAAAGGCTATATATATTCCCTAGTAAGATATTATAGCATTTTAAATTAAATGAAAATGCATATGGCATTTAGTGACCTAATGCAATTTTGCATAGTCCCTTACCCATAAATATCAGAATTAATATAAGGTATGGAACTAGTCATCCTTATATATATTAATTCCTTTCTTGATATTCCAGTGACATTGAACTCTCAGATAAATAATGATTACTCATTATTTCATCTCAGTATGGCCATATACTTCTCAGTTCACTGATCAAGTGACCGATGATATTTTCTCTCTTATAGAGAGGGGTAATCCCCTCACTTCTCTCATGCTCTCTAACATGAATCAATGTATACCCAAGCATACCCGTACTTGTCACTCAATTACGAGCACATTAGGTGTATGTCAAAGCACATAGTAATTCATAAAGAGTTTTATAGAGATTTTAGGTGTAAGAACTCCGATACAAAACTTGCATATGAGAAACACTTATGACTTGTACCATGTAGTGTTCTCATAAACGGATCTAATCCAGATACCATGTTCTAAACATGTATCTATGATCTCTGATTGACACTCTTGTCCTTATGATCTGTAAGACAGAACTCAACTTATCAGAGAGAGCATACTAGTCTTAATTCATTTGTTATTCCCATAACAATGACTGACTAGGGATATTTAGAATGAAGTCTCATTTGTTTTAAGGTCTTACAACCATATGCCCCACACATGATAACTTAAACTGAAACAACATTCTTGGATAGTTCTATCAATTGATATGCACAGGAATATAATAGATAAAACAAATGCCTCATTTATTAATTAAAGTGTTTTATTACAATGTATTGGGGCTAGGGCTTACACTAATAATCTCCCACTAGCACTAGTCCCAATTGGGCATAGCCCTAAGACTAAATGCTCTCAAATGAGCTACGTGCAGATTTGGACGGAATTGTTTCATCAAAGGATCTGCTACATTTTCTTCACTTGCTATCTTGCTAACCTTGACGTCCCCACGATCAATGATTTCTCTGATCAGGTGGTACCTCCTGAGTATATGTTTGGATTTCTTATGTGACCGGGGCTCATTGGCCTGTGCGATGGCCCCGTTGTTATCACAGAAAATTTCTAATGGATCTAGGATGCTTGGGACTACTCCTAATCTAGAAATGAAATTTTTAATCCAAATAGCCTCTTTTGCAGCCTCACTCGCAGCAATATACTCAGATTTTATAGTTGAGTTAGCAATGGTTTCTTGCTTCGAGCTTCTCCAGCTGACAGCACCACCGTTTAAAACAAAAACAAATCCAGATTGTGATCTAGAATCCTAAGTGCTGGTCTGAAAAGCAGCATTGGCATAACCTTGTATGACGAGCTCTTCTTGACCACCATACACCAAGAAGTGATCCTTAGTCCTTCGCATGTACTTTAGAATCCCTTTTATAGCAGACCAGTGCTTCTCACCAGGGTCTTGCTGAAACCTACTGGTTATACTTAGTGCATGAGCAACATCCAACCTAGTACATAACATAACGTACATGATAGATCCAATAGCAGATGCATATGGGATTCTACTCATGTTGTCCCTTTCCTCTTTGGTTTTAGGGCACTGTTCTTAGTCAAAGGAAATCCCAAAGCCAAAGGTATGTACCCTTTCTTTGAGTCTCCCATACTAAAATGCTTTAGTACTTTGTCTATGTACTTTTCTTGACTTAGTCCCAAAAGCCGATTCGATCTATCTCTATAGATTCGAATACCAAGTATTATCTCGGATTCACCTAAGTCTTTCATTAAGAAACATTTCCCTAACCATTGCTTAACCTTTTGCAATGTTGGAATGTCATTCCCAATGAGAAGGATGTCATCCACATATAGGACCAGAAATACTACTATGCTCCCACTAACCTTCTTGTACACACAAGACTCATTTTCATTCTTGATGAAGTCAAATTCTTTGACTGCCTCATGAAAATGAAGATTCCAACTTTGGGATGCTTGCTTTAATCCATAAATGGATTTTTGAAGCTTGAAAACCTTCTTAGGATGCTTGGGATTGAGAAAACCCTCAGGCTGTGTCATATACACATCCTTAAGTAAATTTTCGTTGAGGAAAGCAGTTTTGACATCCATTTGCCATATCTCATAATCATGATATGCAGTTATGACAAGCAAGATCCTAATGGACTTGAGCATGACTACTGGCGAAAAGGTTTCATCATAGTTTACACCATGAGTTTGTTGAAAGCCTTTTGCTACTAGTCTACCTTTGTAGGTTTTATCAGCTTTGAGTTTAAATAGCCACTTGCATTCAATTACCTTAGCACCTTCCGGTGGATCAACCAAGGTCCAAACCTGGTTATCGTACATTGATTGCATCTCGAATTTCATGGCTTCAAGCTAATTTTTTGAGTCTGGGCTCTCAATAGCTTCTCGGTAGGTAGTAGGATCCTCACGATCTACTAACTCAATAGTGTCACTATCGGTGATTAGAAATCCATATCTCTCAATCTCCTGGCGTACCCTATCGGACCTTCTAGGTACTTGTGTAATGGGTTTTTGTTCCACAATTGGTTGTGAACTTGATCCCACTTCCAACTCATCCTCTATAGGAGTTTGTGGCACTTGAATTTCTCTAAGTTCTACTTTACTCCCACTGTCTTTCTTGAGAAGGAACTCCTTTTCCAAGAAAATAGCCTTGCAAGTAACAAATACTTTGTTCTCGGCTTGTGAGTAAAAGTAGTATCCCTTTGTTTCTTTGGGATAACCCATAAACAAGCAGACAGTGGAGTTGGACTCTAGTTTGTTAGATGTTAATTTCTTAACATGTGCTTCACAACCCTAAATCTTGAGCAACGACATATTGGGTTCTTTCCCAGTCCATACCTCGTATGGTGTCTTCTCAACTGCTTTAGTTGGAGTACGGTTTAGTAGAAACGCAATAGTTTCTAATGCATAACCCCAAAAAGAGACAGGAAGATATGCTTGACTCATCATAGATTGAACCATGTCCAATAAAGTTCGATTTTTCCTTTCGGACACACCATTCCATTATGGTGTTCTAGGAGGAGTGAGCTGTGAAATAATACCACACTCTTTTAGATAACTGTCAAACTCTTGGCTTAAGTATTCGCCACCTCGATCTAATCAAATGGCTTTTATACTTTTGCCAAGTTGTTTTTCTACTTTGTTCTTAAACTCTTTGAATTTCTCAAAAGTTTCAGATTTGTACTTCATTAGATAGACATAGCCATATCTACTGAAGTCATCTGTGAATGTCATGAAGTAGCTAAAACCACCTCTAGCTTGTGTACTTAATGGTCCACATACATCGGTATGTATTAGTTCCAATAAGCCATTAGTCCTCTCACTTTTCTTGTTAAAAGGACTCTTTGTCATTTTTCCATGCAAACATGGCTCGCATGTATCATAAGACTCCAAGTCGAATGACCCAAGCACTCTAGTTTTGTGGAGTATTGAAATGCATTTTTCGTTTGCATGCCCTAAACGACAATGCCAGAAGTAAGTAGGATTCAATTCATTTGATTTAACCCTCTTTGTATTAATATTGTATATAGACTCTTTGTTTTGTAGATAAAGGATATAAAGGCCATTTTGCAACATGGCATTGCCATAAGAAATGCCTTGGCGACGAATATGAGCATTGCCATTTTTAATAACAAAATCAAATTCATCCAAATCCAAACAAGAAACTGAAATAATGTTTCTGCTCATAGCAGGCACATAATAACAATTTTTCAAAATTAAACAAAGTCCGGAAGGTAAAGTGAGTTGATAGTCGCCTATCTCCATGGTAGCAACTCGTGCTCCATTCCCCATACGGAGGTCCACTTCATTCTTCCCAAGTAACCGCCTATTTCTTAGCCCCTGCACATTTGAGCAAATGTGAGAACCACAACCAGTATCCAATACCCAAGTGGTAGAAATAGAAAGGTTAATTTCAGCAACAAAAATACCAGAACTGAATGCCTTGGCTCTATTCCTTTTTTGTTCTTCCTTGAAGAGAGCGTAATTTTTCCTCCAATGCCCTATTTTGTTGCAGTGGAAGCAAGTAATCTCACTCTCTTTGAGCTTCTGCGCCTTGGGCTTGGATTGGGCTTGAGGTGCACTCCCACTTGACTTGAACCGAGCCAGTTCATTCTTAGGTTTTGCCTTTCCCTTTCCTTTTCCCTTAGCGGGTCCCTTCTTAATGCCCCCTTGAACCATCAATACGGGATTGGTCTTTCAAATGTTCTCTTCAGCATTTTTAAGCATCCCATGAAGCTCAGTGACTGACTTGTTCATTGCATGCATGTTATAATTCATTACAAATGGATCATAATCATTAGTCAATGATCCTAAGATCAAGTCAGTGGCCAATTCCTTTGGCACTTATACCTCAAGCTTCTCAAGAGTATCAAGATACCCTTTCATCTTGAGTACATGGGTACTAACAGGAGTACCTGCAACCATCTTACAGGAAATTAAGGCCTTTGTTGTCACGAACCTCTCGTGACGAGCTTGCTTTTGGAACATCTCCTTAAGGTGCACCATGATCGCATAAACCTCTTGGTCCATAAATTGCTTTTGCAAGTCAAGGACCATAGTGGCTAGCATTAGACAGGTCACATCATTGGAGTTGCTCTTCTTGGTCTTAAAAGTTTCCTTTTGAATCGCAGAGGCGTTCCTACCAGGTTCTTCAGGCAAGGGTGCATCCAAAACATACGGCTTTTTCTCTTGCTTAAGAACTATTCTTAAGTTTCGAGATCAGTCTATGAAATTGGTGCCATTTAATTTGTCCTTTTCGAGGACCGATCGCAATGAGAAATTGTTGTTTGAAGAAGCCATTTTCAATCTACAATAAAATTTAGCAAGATTAAATGAGGTCTTATTATAATCCCACAAACCGAATTAATATTTCCTTAAATAATTCGCGTTAGTGATTTTAATGTGGGCCAAAATCCACTTTTCACAACAACTTATTAGTCAAGCTGAGCTTGTACACCTAACAAGTTAAGTTACTTAGGTAAGAAAACTCCAATCATGTCTTGTACATGACTCTTGGATCAAATGGGCTAACATCTTAAGATGTTATAGCACAAACCCATTTATTTGTTGCCTAGGTTCGAGCATCCCTTTCCAAGTTAAGTCCAACCTACATTCACAACCCATGCCTCATAATGATAATTGGGCACATCTAGGACTCCTAGTCTACGTGACCGATGATCGATGCCTTGACATGTTTCGAATTAGGAAGGCAACTTTATGACTTACTATTTTTAGGAATTCATTTTATTACGGCTTACATGGCATACGTTTCGTCATCCATACATAGCATGCATATATAAATAATTGCATAAAGTAAAGTGTGACAAACATGGGCCCAAAAACCTACAACTAAGATTCTATACTATTACATAAGAATCTTCGAGTTGGGCTTCTCCACTCCGGTGGGCTTCCTCTTGATTTACAAATTCTTCAAGTAAATTCTATTCTAAGAAATAAATGAAACTTTTACAATAATACATAATGGCTCACAGGCCATATTTAATTACAAAAACCCAGGGCCCATGAATGCACCATGCATATCCATAAATAATAGTCATGGATCAAATAAAGTCCAATTTTAATTAAATTAGCCAAGCCCATTAATGGAAATTGTGTACTTGAACCTTTAAGATATGACCCCGTGATGGGCCTGGGCCGAAGCCCAATGGACTAAATCCTCTTATTGAATAAGTTCTCTTAAAAGCCCAAAACACAAACTAGTTAGATTTGTGCTATAAATCAACTCTAGTATAATTTCCAATTTTGCCATTTTTAATTTTATGTCATACAGCCCATAAACATTAAAAATACATATAATATGTACCAACATGAATTAAAACACAAAATCATGAAGAACATATATATGATACATGGCATGCATATAAAATCAAACAAACAAGAAAACTAGTTGTTTAATGCTTATGTGATGCCACAAAAATGCACAAATACTTAAATAATTTTTATGAGTCATTTAATAATTTAAATAAGGTCATAAATATAGATTTAATATTCTGTACCAATATGCTCTAAATGTGTTTTTACCGTTTTAATCAAATCAAAACAAATAATGTTGATTCAATATGTAACAAACACAAACTAGTCATAGTTTTAAGTGATTTTAAAATTAATCAATTAAATTGTCATGGACCAGAATTAAAACAAAATTTAAAATATGTCCAGACCTGATATTTAATCTTTAAAAATCACTTACAAACATGCCAAAATCATTTTTACATTTAATATTTAAAACTAGTTGTTAAACTAACAATTAACATGCCAAATAACACCTAGTTTTAATATTAACATGTACCATCAGGTATTATCAATTAAATATGACCATTAATAGCTCCTAGAACATCTTAGGATAGTATATTAACATGTCATATTAATTATAATACCTATCTAATTATTTAAAATCGTTTTTACACCAAAACAATGCAAAAAACTCAAAACAGAAAATTTCAGCATTGCATGTATTTAAAATAATGATTTTTGATTAATTATTTCATCCATCTAAAGCACTAAAATAAGCATTTTTAGGCTCTGATACCACTGATGGAATATGACATGATATGTTCATGGTAATCATGCAGTGGAAAAATGATAAAATTGATTATACATGCCAAACAATTCCATGATAAGAATTGAAACATGCAATTTTAGGGTTTTTAAAAACCTACAACTTTAGATGCCTTTTAAAACTTGAATTTGGTGATGAACAGCAACTAAGATGAATTTATCCACCTTAGATCTTGATCACCAATGCCAAGGAACAGCCTTTACGCCACTCCTCTCTATTCTCACACACACACTTGCAAAGATGGCTTAAAAATCGAGATTGCTAGCTCTCTTTTAAAGTATTGTGTAATGGCAATAGATTGAAGCTACAAGACTTGATCTTGTACTTCTTTTAGGTGCTATTAATGCCCAAGAACACAAGAGAAATAAGGAACAATCCTTTCTCCTTGTGAAAGTCGGCCAAAAGAATTATTTGTGAGAGAGAACAAAATCACGCCACCACTAGTGTCACTTAGGGTTTTATTTCTGTACATATATATCATTATCTTTTGGCAAGTATTTGATATGAATTTTACAACCTCAAGATAATTAATTCAACCTCAATCACTTCCTAAAAATAAGTAATATATATTGATTTAAACTCATTTGAATTTAAAATTCAAATTTGAAATAAAACACAAGACATTTAATTAAATAAAATCACTTAATATAAGTAATGTGCATGTGCCGAAATTCCTTGATTTTTATCTTGAAATTTCGGCCACTTCACCTTTTATTTAAATGATTTAATTTAATGTAAATTCTTTTAGGCTTTAATACTCAATTAACTTAATTAATACAAGATAATTAATTAATTGAAATTAAACCTTGTGGGCTGAATTTTTCTCTCTCATGGACCAAGGTCCAATAGCAATTTTAATACCCATTACATACATTAATTTGGCTTTAATTAAAAACCCAAATTAATGCCCAATACTTTATTTAAATATTTTAAGCTCAATGCTTTGTGTGCGATCCTATAGGTCCATTTAATGTTGGCAATGAATTAATGAATTAATTAAATGGCTATATATATTCTCTAGCAAGATAATATAGCATTCCAAATTAAATGAAAATGCATATGGCATTTAGTGACCTAATGCAATTTTGCATAGTCCCTTACCCATAAATATCAAAATTAATATAAGGCATGGAACTAGTCATCCTTATATATATTAATTCCTTTCTTGATATTCCAGTGACACTGAACTCTTAGATAAATAATGATTACCCATTATTTTATCTCGGTATGGCCATACACTTCTCAGTTCACTGATCAAGTGGCCGGTGATATTTTCTCTCTTATAGAGAGGGGTAATCCCCTCACTTCTCTCATGTTCTCTAACATGAATCAATGTATACCCAAGCATACCTGTACTTGTCACTCTGTTACAAGCACGTTAGGTGTATGTCAAAGCACACCGCAATTCATAAAGAGTTTCATAGAGATTTTAGGTCTATGAACTCCGATACAAAACTTGCATATGAGAAACACTTATGACTTGTACCATGTAGTGTTCTCATAAACGGATCTAATCCAGATACCATGTTCTAAACATGTATCTATGATCTCTGATTGACACTCTTGTCCTTATGATTCGTAAGACAGAACTCAACTTATCAGAGAGAGCATACTAGTCTTAATTCATTTGTTATTCCCATAACAATGACTGACTAGGGATATTTAGAATGAAGTCTCATTTGTTTCAAGGTCTTACAACTATGTGCCCCACACATGATAACTTAAACTGAAACAACATTCTTGGATAGTTCTATCAATCGATATGCACAGGAATACAATAGATAAAACAAATGCCTCATTTATTAACTAAAGTGTTTTATTATAATGTATTAGGGCTAGGGCTTACACTAACAAAAACAACTAAAATAGAGAAAATAGTAAACTAAGAAAAACAGGGAAAAACTATTGTACAAAACTAACGAATTAAAACTAAGAAAAATCCTAAGTGTAGCTTCTCTGTTGTATGATTTATGATCGATCTCCCCCTTTTCTGGTGTTTTTCGTCAAGTATTTATAGGCTAAGTCTTCAGTTTTTTGCAACAAAATAGGAAAAACAAGTCTGAGCTAATATGAAGTTTTGTCGACTTTAAATTCCTTTTTACACGGCCAAGTATGTATTTTACACTTGAGTTACACGGCCAGGCATTAGTTTTATTCTTCTCTCACGCGACCAGGAAGCATAATTCTTCCTTCATCACAAGGCTGGGCACGAACATTATTCTTCACACGACCAGTAGTAAATCCTTCTTTGCTTAACGCGGCCGGGCAAAGAACAATTTGCCCTATTCAACAAAACTTCAAATTTTCATACTTCAATCCAGAACCAAATCGCACGGCTGCTTTAAATTTTTACCCGGTAGTGTCAAAAGCTTCGGAACTAAACGTCTAGCTCTTTATAATCAAATTCTGAAAATTACACAATTGCCCCAAAACTTTGCATTTTTCTCAATTAAATCATTTTTCTTCAATTTTAACCTTGAAAAATATCAAAATTTACAATTAACTCCAAAAATATTAATTTAACCAATTAAACTATAATTTAATCTAATTAACACAAGATTAACCTAATTAAATGCCTAAAAACATACTAAAAACATCATTAATTTCACAATTATCAATATACTCTAGAAAAATATGAGTAAATAGCATGATTAGAGTAGCAATAAAATGTGAAATAGGATATAAAGGGTATTAATGCTAAAGGCAGGGATAATTTGATAATTAGACATTTTGGTGTGCTTATGCATAATCGAAAGGCCTAAAATGAGGATTTAATTAAAATAATTAGTAATGCTGGGAATAATTAAGAAGATAAAAAGGAAATAAGGGATTATAGTCAAAATTTTCCTAATAGCCATAAGTGGACCAATAGGAGGATGCCACTTAGAGATTTTAGAAGAAGTGATAAAGTGAAGAAGGGAGAGGAAATGGGCGAGTCAACCACATAAAAACCATTTGTAGTAATTTCTTCATCTATTTTTGTTGTTTTCTCCATTTGATCTTCTTTTTAGTTAATAACTCATAAATTGTATGAGAGAGAATTTAGGGGTTAAAGAATTAAATATTATAGGTAAGCTCTATTCTTCTTCTTCTTCTTTCTCTTATCTTCAATCTCTGTAAGTTGATATGGGTATGTAGAATGGAGGTTTACAAGTGTGAATTATGATTTGCAGAGGGAGAATCCAACAAAAAAAGGGGAAAGAAGCAATTAAGGATTGAAGAAGAGGATTTTGAGCATTTTGAAGTATGGAAATTCTCTATTGATGATATTATATGCATGCTAGGTGAAAATTTAAGCAAATGTCATGTAACCTTGTAGAATTGTATGAAAACATATAGGGATGCTTAGATAGGCAAGATAATAGAAAGTCTTAATGAAAAATCATGAATAATTGGAAAGCTAAGATAGGATCCATTAGACTTATCGAGTTTGGTTTGTGTATAAATGGAAAATTAAGGGTCTAATTGGAATAGAAATTTAACCTATAAATCTAGGTATGCCGTGTAGAAACCTAAGCTTGAACAAATTTTTCAAGCTCATAAATTTGAGGGAGAATAGGAAGCTAAATGACAAGTTTACTCTAGCAGCCAATTGAGTGTGATGAAAATCTAGTCCATTTTAATGCTTAAGATGGGTTTAATACATGTAATTATGAGAACAAGATGAAGGGAATGATGATTGATTAAAAGGATATGATGCTTGAAACATTTAGGTTAAGATTAATGAATAGTGTTATAGAAGTGAAATCTATAGAATTTGGAATTCTGCGATCAACCCGATTGGATTGGCTTCCAATCCAGTCGGGTGATATGCATTCTTGATTGGAGTAAGGTAGCCTACTCAACTGGATTGAAAATCTGTAATGGTCTCAACACCAAGTCAGCCGTGAACAGTACTTTCCGATGGTGAATAGTATTTTTCGGGCCCAAAAGGATACCCGAAAGTCAAAAATATTTTATTGGACCATCGGAAAGTATTGGTCATAGTGAGTCCGGAGTTAAAATTTGAAGTGAAATTGAGGTCAAATGGGCCTCCAAAGGTCAAAAATACTAAAAAGTTAGCGAGTCAATTTCCCTGGTAGGGAATGTGATTTGATTTTGCGTAAATAATTAAAAATAGTAAACGAATTCCGAATATTTCCAGATTTTGTATTCCTACATGAATTTTTGTGTAGAATATTTTAGTGATGAGAATAGAATTTTTCGGTGACACCGGCAGTTGTCGAATCAGATCGATAAGTTTGAATCGGATCGATAACGAACTCTGATTGAGCCGAAAATTTGCGTGCTAGCTATTTTTGATGTGATAAGAGTGATGAAATTATTTTTGGAGTAATTTGATGGCTGGAAGAGAGAGAATTTTAATTGGACCTTTAGGGGCCTAAATTGGGCCCTTTAAGTTAAATGGGCAAAGCCCATCACTTTGGCCCAAATTTGGGCCCATTAGGGAGGGTATAAGAGCCAGAATTCTGGAGAAAATTCCAGAAACCAGCTCATTTTCTTCTTCCCTCTCATTTGGCCGAAACCCCCTCTCTTTTCTTCTTCCTTTCTTTTACTTCATGTCTACTCAAAATCTCTCCTAAATTTCAACTTAGGAGTTGTAGTTCCACCACTCTAGATCACTAATATAGCTTCACTTGATTGATTTGGGCAAGGGAAGTGAAGAAATCAAGGGAAGAAAGAAAAAGGGGTAAGTTGGAACTTGTGAATTTTAGTGTTTTAGTTTGTTTCCTTAGTGGTTTTCCATAGATTTTTGGGTGTAGATTATGATTATGAGGTTGGTTTTTGCATTTGAGAACGAGAAATTGAAGAAAACTAAGCTTAAATGGGCTGCCCTATGTAGGTGAGCAAGTAGAGGGGAGTTTTTCCAAGAACAAAGGCAAGGGAAAGGAACCTTAGACTCCCTAATTCAAGATAAATTTGTAAGTGACTAATTAATCTTTACATTTTCTAAGTTTATGAATTTTTCTTAATTATGTAATTAGGACAAAAATATTTAAAGTTGTTAATTGATGTAAATATGTTAGGGTAATTGTAATTAAGTGAGAGAAATGATGAATGAAAGATGAAAATGAAAGAAATACAATTTTTAGGAAGGTGAAGTTGGGTTGGCCGAATTTAAGCATTAGGGTATATAGTGAGAAATTGCATAAAAATAATCATTGTTAGCTTAAATTAATAGTAGACATGAAAATTAATGTCCATGAATTTTTAGAGAATATTTGAAATTAATTTGGGAATTTTAAAGATTTTTTATAGCGTATGTATATAGTAAAAGTTGTGATTTATAGTGAATTAATTGATTATTTTAATGAAAAATGATAATAAATAATAAATAATGTATAAATAAATTTTATTGGCATTTATTGAAATTATTGTGATTTTTTTAGAATTTAATGTTAATATGTATATTGGAAATAATTGAATTATTGATTAATAATTGCATAAAAATGGTGAAATTGGTTAATTTATATGAAATTAAATTAATGTCAACAAAAAGAAATAAAAAGTCAATTATTGAATTTTTCGGACTTGAAAAGAATTAATAAAGTAATTATTACTGTGCCCTTAGAATTAGTCTGGCAGTAAAAACTAGTTCTGGATATAGTTGGCTAGCCATAGGAACACCCTTTATCGCGGTGCAGGTCATGGCGACTTGCTTTGCTATAGGTAGGATCATTGATCTCCATAGCTTAAGTGTTAATGTGACAGTGAAAAGTGCAGTGTTCTGAGAATGGTTCATTGGGAATCATTTCTCTTTTTAGTGGGGCCCGTGGGGTCCATGTTCCGTGTATCCGGTCTGAGATTTTTTGCCGGATCTGTACTAGGGGCATAATGGTAATAAATTGAGAAAGAAATGAAAAGACAATGAAAAGTAGGAAAAGAAAGTGAAGAAGGACCATAATGAAAGAAAAAGAAAGTTTAGGGAAAAAATGGTAATTTTCCCAAAAAGTGTAAAAAGATAGTAAATTAAGTGAGAATTGATTAATTAAGGATAAAACAGTCAGATAATAGTTAAATTACTTAAAAAGTGAATTTTATGGACAACAAGGACTAAAATGTAATTTTGCTTATAATTGACAAATTAAGTGTAAAGAAACGTAAATTGCTTGAGTTATCAGTTTAAAGATTATCATTGAACCTATAATGGCAAAATTGTAATTATGTGACTAAATTGAATAATCTTATAGAAAATGTTAAGTTATTGTTTAAAGGTGATCATAACTGATTTTATAATTATGTTTATATTTATATGCTAATACTTAAGAATAATAATGAAAATGTTAGAAAATGTATCGATTATTAGTCACCACTGAGCATATTGAGTGCTCAGCGTGTAGTTTTACTGCGCGCAGGTAAACAGGAGCTGGACCAAGAATTCAGATTGCAGGATTTCTTTTAGATTGCTCTAGTTGTATAATTTTGGCATGTATATATAAGTACAAGTTTTACTTATAAATATGTAATGTAAACATAAGTTATTTTAGTAAGGAGTGTTGGATTGTGAACAAATGAAATGGATGGAATGAATGTATACTGTTGTTATTTTTGATTGTTGTGCCTCTGAGAGGCTGTGTGGTTTGTTTGCTTTTCAGGGGGCTAGTACTATGTACAGTCGTTATATTGCAAAAGTTTTATTACTTGCATAGTAAATTGGACAATTATAAGTCAGCGGCGAAAGGTAGTTTTTGATTAAGCAAATGTCGATAAGGTTTTTAGGTATAGAAGTTAAGAAAAAAAAAATTTCTGGTCTTCGGTATGCCGGTACAGTTTAAGGAGGGATAAGGGTGTTACAAAATCAATCTAGATAGGTAGAACCATTCTGTATTAAAGGTCATCAAACTCGACTGAATTGTCTTTTGACTCAATCGGATATGAGGCATTCTAGACTGAATTTGGTATTCCAAACTGGTTGGATTGATAATCAACTCAGTCAGGTTTCTGGAGAGATGATTGACCCAATTGGATTGATTTCCAATTTAAACGGTTCATAAGAAATTCTCCTTATAACAAGGAAATCAACCTCGACTGAATTACCATCCAATTCAATCAGGTACCCTCCCCCTACTTTGATACATATATGATTCGCAAACATTGGAGTATTGTCAAATCTCCACTTAATAATTCTTAAATACTTCTAATACTTTATAGATTATTAATTATGAATATAGTATGTAATTCATATACACACACGTGAACTTATAAACAAACTATAGTTTATGAAAGAAATTATACTTGAACATGAGTAATTGCTTATATATAATTCTATTAAAGTTTTTACTGTATTTATGCAAGTTAATATTATGCATGTATGAATACAAGCATGTACTTCATTATGAACTAGAGATACATGTATGTACTTATTAATGAGTATATTTCATGAATGTAGTGAATAAAAAGATATAAAAGTAAAATAATGCCTGCTTATAGAACTTAGTAGTGTATAGATAGGCATACCTATAAAGGTATTTGCAAATGCTATAGTCTTGATCCCATTTGGATCTATATTTTATCTCTGTTTAGGACCACAGTCTCGTCCCATTTCGTTCTACAGATTTGATACTTTTAGGTATCCATAGTATTGCTACCTATAGGTATCCACGTGACTTATAACTTATGATTTTCACATCACCCATTATCCATGCCCGTAGAGTTTAGGCAGGCATTTACAGAAAAATGTGATTAAAATTGAAATCCCATATGAATGATTATATGATAATGACAAGTAAAAATGATAGTCATTGGTATATAAGTGTTTGTTTTTACTCATGAATTTATATTGTTAAATAATGAAAGCATTACCTTATTGTTCATTAGTTATTTATTAATATTTACCACTATTGTTTCATAAATCAATAGAAATTATTTATTTACACACTTGTCTTGCTTACATTTTTGCGAACAACCACTGTGAGTAGTTGTTCAAACTTTATATTCCTAACTAAACTCTATATCTTAGCACGGGTATTTTATCTGTATAGGTACCTCTAATAGAATTGCATAAGGACAAAGCTTGCTTGAGGAAGGTCAATATAAGGACAAGGCTAAAAGTGTCCTAATTTAAATGAATATTTTGTTAATGTCTTGTATAAAAGTTTAATTCTGTAAAGGACATTGTAATGTAAATATACTACTTAATTATAGCAACATGTGATGTAATGTGTGAAGGGGTTTATGTGGATGATATAATCGAGAATATGTCGTAAATACTAATATGTTAATGATGGCATATAGACATTATATATGAACATATCCTAACGTGTACATGTTTATGTGAGGATAACAATATATATATATGTGTGTGTGTGTGTGTATGTGCGCACACCAAAGGTTTCTTTAATTCAATTTAAGGGATTCTTATAAGCTATTTATTTTAAAGAAATATTACTAAAGTATCATGAGCTAACAAAGAGACTAAATTCCTTTCATTATGAAATAAATAAAGATAATATGTGTTGGCTTACTATCGACTATGTGAACCACTCAAATGTTTTATAATTCTTGAAAAATGCATCAATAAAATGATCACATATGTGTTTATTATCAATTTATAACCTATAGTTTGTGGGATTATGTAAGTGCATAACTTCTAGATTACACAATCAAAATATTTTATTGATAATGCTGGCGATTATATGGCATGAGGTAAATGATTGTTATAAGCTTGTTGTACGTATTCATACCCAAATGTCTAGCAAAATTATCAGTTAAATGCCACTGATTAATTTTTAGATATTTTTATGAGAACAATAGTATTTTTATTTTTATATAGGGATGCCATTGTTTAAAGCAATACTTACATGTGTTATGCCAAAGAAAATTTTAAAATTATCTCATTAATTGCATTTTGATTAAATAATTTTTCTAATATAAGGTACATAAAATAAACAATTGAAAAATAAAATAATAAATACATTATATTTAATTCAGATCTTCATATCGTAAACTTAAAGTTCAAACGATTATGTGGTTATGATACTAATATATTTGTTTTTGTGTAAAAATTTATTGAATCTCATATGTGTCAATTGTAAATGCTCCAATTCTAAGTAATGTCCTAGTAGGACAATTTGTCACATAAGGCAAATTTTTCTGTTTCAAATAAAAGTAAAATTTTTGAATAGTAAAGAGCAAATAAATTCAAATAGTTATAATATGAAGATGGATACTCTTAAAGAAACATTTGAAATAATTAATTTTAAAACATTAGAAGTGGTTCAGGTACCTAAAATTAAACAAGAGATCTCAATAAATTATATCATCAAAAGAAAACGAAAATGTTAAAGTTGTCAACATTATTTTTGAATAAAAATATTGTTGTTGATATTTTCAATATAGTGAGAATTTTAAAATTAAATTTTTTGAAAAATATAGATATTAATTGCATTCAATTCCATAATTATGATAATGAAATTATTACATAATATTTCTGAACGATTTGTCATCCCGAAATCATATAAATATTTATGAAAAATTTTGTTTAATAAAATGTGTATTGAATCTTATGTGTATATTTTGAAGTAGTATAATTTACTTATTATCATGATATATAATTATGATTTTAATTATTTAAAATCTTATAAAGTATAAATACTTTAATAAATTTTGGAAATTGAAATTTTTTCTCGACTTGAAGATTGAGTATTATTTGATTGAAAAAATAATTTTTAACAAAGTGATTATGTATACGCTTATAACTTAGTATTCCAAAGGATGTAATGTCACTAGTTACAATATATTTCATAATCATATATTATTGCTATCGATTCATTATGTAATCATGTATTGTAAGATAATTGTCAAATTATTCATTAAAATTACATATTATTTTAAAGATTCTAATTTTCTATATAATTATATATGTTTTATTTGGAAAGTTTTATTATTTTCATTTTTAAGTAATTCTTTAGAAATATTAGAATTAAATTATTAAATGCATTTATTTTTAGCTATTATATGATTATTTTGTATGCATATTATTGAAATTACTTTATTACATTTGTTTCATTACCTGAAATGAAGGAAGCAATACAAAATTATGGCCATAAAAATGGTATTTTCATGAAATCATAATTATTACTATTTTATTTTCACCACAAGAAGTAGTTGATAATTAGTAAAAATAATAAGAATGGTTAAGAAAATCATCTGAAAATAGATAACTTATTCATAATATGATTTGAAAAATATATTGGTCGCATACTTGTTGTACGTATGATCATATTATTAATTGTCCATCTTAAAGAAATGAATGATGTAAAGATAAGCTTGAACATGATTGTAAATATAGAACATGTAATTTTTACGAAATAAGTTTTAGTTATTATTTTTCATTCCATTCATAATATATTAAGAAAATATATGATTAGTATATCTAGAAGATATATGATTAACATATTCAAAAGATATATAGTTCGAAAAATCTTATAATATTGTATATCACATGCACAGTTTTAAAGATATATACCGATATTATTATAAAAAATACATTTATTTTTTTTCCTTCATAAAGACTTTTCCCGGTGGGTTTTTATGTCAAGCCTTTTAATGATGCACAATATATATTAATAGACATTCAAAGAAAAGTGTGTACTATAAATTCCATAGTTATAAATGTTTATAACCCATCAAATTGATAGCATGGCTTATCAAAAGAAGAAGGTAAATAGATATATTAATTGATTGTCTATGTAGGACATGTATATTAATTGATTGTCCATATAGGAAATTTTTTAATATTGTCAAAGAATATAAAGTCTTTTAGAAGCATGATAGATTTTTAATACAAAATAATATTTAAAAGAGGTAAAAAGCAACATATATCAACAACTCCATATTTTTAGAAAAAAATTCTAGAAGTGGTTCTAGTAATGATAAATTTATAAGAATTATGTGAAAATGGATGATAATTGTTGTTGATAATATATTTACGTATTTAATTGCTTATGAAAATCATCAATAATGATTATAGATCTCAAATTATTAAAAAAGGGTCAATATGAAGATGGTTGGCCAAGTGAGAAAGAAGCAATTTCTCCTAAACTAGATTCATATAAGATATTTGGACTCGAAGTTTATATACTAGAAGATGTCAAATATTTTGTCATAAGAGTAGTAATTGTTGAACTATTTAATATTAAGTATTCATGAAGTTACTTAAGAGTTTGTATGGTTGAGAGCCACCCATAACTCAAAACATTAAAGAAGTATACATATTATTTGAGAACAGCAATCAATGGTATAACATCATGAATGAATGCCAAATTGCAAAGTTTGCACAAGTGACAAATCAACTGATCTCTTCACAAAGGCATTACTAAGTTTAGTTTTCAAAAAGCACATGCACAACATTGGAATTTGTCAATTGAAGGAATATTGTTCAATATGGCTCATTATATTTTTGAGGTAAATTACCTATGAATTTTGTACTCTTTTTTCTTTACTAAATTTTTATCCCATTAGATTTTTTTAGCAAGGTTTTAACGAAACATGTTCATAATATACAGTCATCCAAGGGGAATTGTTCTGTAGTACTCCTATTATGGATAACTACTTTTATCCCTAATTATTATATAACCCAAGTTATTCCTAAATGCATTTACTTCCTATATAGATAAAATTTTCCTATATGGATTAAAATTTTATACCTATATATGGCCATTTTGGTTACTTATTAACAATTTCTCTCTACTTATTATTTTCTTGTTTTATGTATTCTTTTATCTTTCAATTTATTTACAACACAATTCAAATTATTCTAAACTCCATATAAAAAAACTTTAATCGATCAAATTAAAATATAAATTATCCAAGTTTTTTTAAAAAATACAAGTCATTCAAATTCAACATAAATTAATGAGAATAATAAGAAATTTATTGATGAGGAGACTACATTAGTTAATGTTCTATTCATTGACAAAAAAAACAACTAGGTTCAATATTTAGATGACTAAAATTTTCATTCGAAATCTACAAAAATAATAAGCATTTCTTGTATGTTAATGCAACAAAAGACAAAAAAAAAACTACAAAAGTGCAATGAAATGTTGATGGTTTAAGGAAAATCTCTTAGCGAATTAGGTGAAAGCAAAGTAAAGTATGAGACTATAATATAGATATACGTGAAAATTATTTTTACATCCAATATATGTGTAAAATTAAATATAAATTTGGTTATCCTTTAACCAATTGGTTAACCAGACAATTAAATTTAGGTCCAAGTCTATTAACCATAATTTTAAAAATTAAGAAAGTTACATTTATAATCAATAAAATTGGTTAACCACTAAAGTTCACATGAATTGGATTTTTTAAACCGATTTAACAATTTTTTTTATCCAGCACTATTTTTATATAATAATATATATTTATCATAACAATTTCTTTCAAATATATATAATTTATTTACGAGTGTGATATAGTATGCATGCACACATAAGCAATGTTAGATTAGATGTTATCATCTAATTCATATGCGCCACCATAGTAATACTTTTTATTTAAAATTGAAAATAACTATGAAAAAAGTAAAATAAAATAATTTTCAAAAGGAAATTTTGGTAAATAATATTGATTTAAAAAAATTTAAAAAGTGGTGTAAGTTGGATCTTATTTAGCAAAATCGTGTGTCACTAATGGGACCCACAATTAGATTCTATAAAAAAGAATTTTCTCTCTTGTTCTTGTATCCTTTGCATTTAAGTTTTTTGCTTAAGTTCAAACCATTCTCTCACTCTTTTTCTTTCTTCTCTACTTTCTTTAATTATTTTTGTTTTTTCTTTATCTTAAAAATTTCCATTTATTTGGAGTTATAGTGTAGTGTGCAATAAATTAGGTGTATTATGTATGGTGAAGTTGAATTACATCCCATTAGTTGAAAGAAAGAGCTTGAATTGATTGGAAATTTGATTACAATCTATTGAAATAAGAAATTATAATATTAAGAAAAAAGCCCTTATTAAATATGGGATTGTATATAGTTGGAATTTATTTTTAGAATAAATTGGGCTATAATGTAGGTATATTAGGGTATTGGACTTTGGAAATTATATTATGGATTTGTGAAATAATGGATAGCTTCATGGGTTAATTACCTAAATGACATTGCTTGTATGAAGGTTAATTGTGAACTTTTACTACTGTGGCAAGAATATAATTTTGGGTGTGAACAACCTTAGAAATCCCTATAAGTTATAAATTAAAGGATAGAACTGGAGGAGAGGATATTAATGGAGTGTAAGTTTGATATTGTTTTATTATTTACGAGTGGTATAGATAATGTACATTTATGCATTCCAAGTTGAAGGCATATGTAACACCCCCTATACAGAACCTATAATGTCCTATACATAAAACTTATATTCTCATACAGGTATCAATGACACACTGTTACAATCATTCATGATTGTAGGCTTAGGCGAGGTGTCATAAATCCTTTTATATATATATATATATATATATATATATATATATATATATATATATATATATATATATATATATATATATATATATATATATATATATATATATATATATATATATATATATATATATATATATATATATATATATATATATATATATATATATATATATATATATCTTGTACAAGTCATATTTAATTAAAACTAAGAATAAGCATTCATATTCATAGACATATTACAAAATTTTCTACATATACATAATGATGTTCAAAAGTTATAATTACTGACCGGTGTCTAGCAAGTGTACTAGATCGGTTAAGTAATATAGAAAAATATAATTATAACCTAAAATATCGAACCCAAGGGAAACTTGTGTTTGTATTAGTGATTTTAATTTTAAAACCAAATTTTTGTGAAGAAGAAAGAAGAGAACTCCCAAAGATAGTGATGATTAAAATTAAAAACTAAAAATAGACTTTTAAAACTAAAGATAGAATAAAGCAGTTAAAAGAGTTGAAATAATTAGAAATAAAACAGAAACAAACAAGTGATTAAGGTAAAAATCAATATTAAAAGCAACTTTCACTAAAGGACTATCCACCTTAACCAATATTATTATGACTTAATCAAAAGAAAACACACAAGTGATTATGAAGAATTCAAATTAATAAACCCAGATAACTTTATTCAAGATTATCATTCCAAGCATTAAAATTCTCTTATTCAGATAAACTCAACACTTAGCATAAAGATCTGAATTAATTCTCCTAGATGTCTATTAAATCTTTTCTCAAGTAATTTAGCTTTCGCCTATTCTTAGTTACACCTTTCTTAATCTTAATTTACTTTGATTAACACACAATTATAGTTTTATTCAGATTATAATCATGCATCAACCTAAATAAATTAACCCAAGAATATGCATATCAATAATTAACTTAAAACCAATTACTTAACTAATGTTTAATCAAGTTAACAACCAATTTAAATTAAATAAAGATAAGACTATGTTTAAGAACTAAGAAATAATCAAACTTGCATTAAATTGAAACACAAGCTTAAGTCGTAATAATAAAATTTAAGGATTCTAGTATCCTTTAGCAAAATTTAAGGAAAGATATGCTTAAAATCAAAACAAAGCTTTGAAGAAAATAATGAAAACAGAAAACTATGTAAAAGCTTAAAACTAAAGAACTAATATGATAATTTTGCTTAATTGAAAGATTGATCCCCTTCTTTGGTGCTTCAGACTCATTTTTATAGGCCAAAGACGTAGTAGAATCCTTCTTAAACTCCAGAAATCATATAGGAAGCAAATCCTCCTTAAACGGAAAGCTTGGAAAAATCCTTCGTCGAATGGGAGAGTCTGCACGTGGCCACGAGCAATTCCTTTGTTAATCCACACGTGGGCACGTGTTCTTCAACAAAAAGAGAGACATGGCCACGGGTAATTCCTTGTTATTTCACACATGGTCATGTCTTCTTCATGTGCTTTTCTTCAAGTCATTCACGTGGCCATGGTTTTCTCCTTATAACTTTCACGTGGACATGTTACATGTACTAATTAACCTTTATGTGGCCACGAGTTCTTCTCTTCATATCTTTCACGTGGTCACTTGAAAACCTTATGGACTTCGTGCTTATTTTCTCGCATCAATTTCTCATTTTTATAGTTTTGACCCTAATCTCTTAACTTTTTGCAATTAAGCCCTTTTTAGCAAATTAAACCTGAAAACACCCAAAACTTTGGATTAACTTCAAAAATATACAAATTAATAATTTAACTCTAATTTAACCAAAATTAAACTAAATTAACTAAATAACAACACTTAAAACATACTAAAAACTATACATAATTCACACTTATCAATTACATATAAATGTTTATTCAAGTTACAAACTAAGCTAAATTACCAAAGTAACTAATATATTTACATAGGCTTTACAACTTAAAAGACAAACATTTATAGCCCCTCACACTACTCTTGCATGGGCCTTGGATCTTATAAATTATCCCTATGCAAAACCCTATTGCTTGAACTTACACGGATAAATACCCATGCTAAACTTTCGAGTTTAATGGGAAAACACTTAATTTGGATGACCACTCACAATGGTCATAAACAAATACACAAGAGCAAATAAAATAAGATCACACTTATATCAATGCATATTAAAAATATCAATAACACTATAAACAAGTTTCAAATATAATGTTGTCGTGATATTCATGCCAACATTTTACAAAGATAAATCTCTTATCAAATTAAGCAAGAACAATATTTGTGAAAAAAAATGCATGCAAAAATTTGGCAAAGAATTTGTCCCCTCGAAAATTTAGTGACAACTTTAGTACTTGCTAAATTTAGCAATAACTTCAGTCCTTGTTAAACTTTATCGCTAAATTTAGCAATAACTTTAGTTCTCGCTAAATTCTTTAAGGATGAATTTTGTTACAAAATTTTTGTTCTTGCTAAATCCTCGCTAAATTGATTTAGCTACGTTAGCGAGGGTGAATTCTTGTAGTGATACACACACACACACATATATTCATGTACAAAAACCATATAATACATTTTATCTATTTTCCATGACATTCATTTCTTATATAACATCTTAATCAATTTATGTATTTAGCCTGCACTTTTTTTATAGGAGTGGATAACAGGTGTGGTACAATACAATATAGTAGATTTCCAAAGGTATAACATATAAAATACCTAAAGGTATTAGACTTATACAGTAGATACTCAAAGTTATGCATGAAATATATATAAAGACATTTTAGTTTTGATGTGGACACCATGGGTGTCGAACAGTAGGCAACTACATGATAGACATTATAGGCATGCCTTTTTATTCAACCCCAAGACAAATAAGTAGGCAATAGTATTCATATTGCAGACATCGGATCCTGAGGCAATCCAAATCAGAGTTACCCAATGATGAAGCATTATTCATATTACAAATGGAGAATAAAAACTTTTTGTCTTATCCTTGATTTCCATAAAGTTTTTAGGATTTTTATTGAACTTTATCTTTTTGATTTTTTAGGCCAAAACTAGCTTTTAATGGCAAAAATCACCTTCTTTCCATTGGCAAAGATCACCCAAAATTAGCTTTCATAATGGATGCCCACCTGTCGTGATGGATGCTCATTCGTCATGATAGATAGGCTGCCAATTCATCGCATGTTTTCCAGATTTACTCCTATATTTTTTGGGAGAGAAAGAAGGGATTTTTTTGATGATTTTATCTCAAATCTAATTTGATCTTGGGGGATTAGATTAGGTATTTGATAAAATAAGGAGTTTTTTTTAGGGGGGGGGGTTGAAGACTAAAAAAAGAGAGTTTGAGGGGGACTAAAAAACAGACTTAAATAAATAGAAAAATCCTATAGTTTTTTTTTTTTGGGTGGACCCTTTTTTTCTTCTTCTTCTTCTTCTTCTTCTTCTTCTTCTTCTTCTTTCTTTGGTGGCTAAGAAAAAAATATAATTTTCTTGAGAAACTTGATAAAGGTAGCCTTTAATTCTTGAAAATAAAAAATTAATTTTTATTTCTTAAGAATAAAAAGACTCCTTTACATCTTTTCATAACATCAAAATATTTTTATTATTTTTTTATCAATTATAAAGATCAATTGGAGAGAACTTGAAGTATAATTCTTTAGCCTTCTAAAGAGCAACTGAGGGTAATATTCTAGGCTTCTATTTTATTTATTTATTTATTTACTTCAATTAATTATTATGTAAATATGTCAATTCATTATGTAAAACTGTTATTTATTTATTTATTTTGATATTATTTTTTATGCCATGAAAGTATGTCTTTGCTTGATGTTGTTTATGCCATGATTGTTTTAATTAGATGTTATTTCAATATTTTGCTATAATTATATGAATCTAATTAAAATATATTAGAAAGACATGTTTTAGATTTCCTTTTAAATTGATGCACAATCGCCCTTTTAATTAAAATTATGTTTTATACTAATTTAATTGTCTTAACATGATTTACATGTGTTTTAATATTTTAGAATAATTTTGGCATGATTATAACCTTATAAATGAATATTTAGAGTTAAAATAGATTTTGTATGCTTTTTTGTGTTGTGTGTAATGGAATTTCGCATTTTTGCTTTGTCCAAAGGCGATGGATGGGAAGATGACTTGATAGATGCCTTTCTATCATACAATAGATGGGACGTCATGGGATCATCCCCTTATCCCATCCCTCGTTGGTTGCCTTAGCCATCTGTCACTGTATATGGCCGTCTTTGGTCTTATTTTTCCCCTTTTGCTATCATTTTTTGCATATCTTACTACATAAATCTCATTTGCTTGATTAATTATATTTTTTGGTGTTATTTTAATTCTATTTGCATTTTACATTCTATTTATTTGATGTTTTTCTAGTCCAAAATGCATTTTTATAATGTTATTTTATCTATTTATTTTACTTTGTTACAATACTGACCATTTATTTCCTTTGTTGTTTTATGAGTATTTTAATCTTTATTGCATCGGGTTTTGGAGCTTGAGAGGCTGAATACTTTAGAGAGTGCCCATTGGTGATTTTATTTCTCTTTGGTTCATGTCATTTAATTTATTGCTTTTATTTATTCTTTATTATTTGATTATTTGAATGTATTATATTTTTGGGGATGTAATTGTTAGGAAAAAATAATTTTTGTGCATGATAAAATAAAAAGATACTAAAATATTTTCTATTGAATTAATTGGGTTTTCCTTCCAAAATATGGACCAATGTCCAATTTTTTTAGCTGAAATTCATACAACATAATAAAAGCTGCTTTTTAAATATGTATGAGAAAATCAATGTTCCCTATTCAATTAATTCCTCATTTTATGTATGTTATTTCATTTTATTATTTTGCTGATGATGATTTGCTTATGTAATAATTTTAAGTTGGATTTTATTTTTAGTAATTTACTACTTTTTGATTGATTGAGATATTTACTTAATTTCTATCGCTTGCATCGTATGAGATGGGAGAGTGGATTAATTTCAAAACTCAATTATAAATAACAGCTAATCAAGATTCCTAATAAGAGTGATGTTCCGAACACCAGTCTTTGTTTAGGCATCAAAAAGTTGAGATTCCTTGCCCAACATCCTGTTGGGTTGAGCCCATTAATAGATGCCTTTATAGGTTGACTACCAGCAATAAGTAGCTAATTTATGGATTAAATGAGCCTCATCTAGTCTTGGATCCTAAAAGCAAGCCTATGAGAATTAAACCCAAAATCAAAAGTAGGTTTCGACACAAGTCATAATGGTGACTCCACAGGAGACCAAAAAGATCTTGCTCCGAAAAGCATCTTGATTAACTTCTTTATAATTGGATTTTGTTATTAACCTTATCTCTTTTTTAAAATTGCATTTTTTGCATTCATCTTAGAGCCTTATAATTAAGTTAGGCATCATTTTTTAGCCCTAGTGCTATCCTAAAATATGCCACATGTTCACTCAATGTAGGGAGGTGTCAAGGAGACCTACCAGCCCAAGTTTAGTACCAAATGGTATATAAAATGGTGACCTATCGGTCATTATGTTCATAATGATCTAGACCTATTGATAGAGACCATGCTTGGATAACCTTAAAGTTTAATCAACCTTGACTCAAGCCCAAGTAATGAAATAACAACTTCCCTTAGGTTTTATAACCATAATAATATTTTGCTTGTTATGTAGATCTTTACGTATTGACCAAACTCAAACAAATTAAAAGGGTACCAATCAAAGGCTGCCATGCCCTGGCAGGCCTAACCTAATCCTTATGAATAGTTAAAATATATAATGGTCAAAACCCATATGCCTACACTTTCAATTAGAGAGGTTATGCTACCGATTTTTGACCATGCACTATCTGCATCCATTGGGTACCCATTGATCCATGGGCTAAACCCACCTAGGAAAGGGATTGCACAAGCTCCTGTGTGGGAGTAATAAGGTTGGAAGGCATTTGTCTATGCTTGTGTGTGATTGTAATTGACATATAAAGAAAATATTCATTGCATTCAAGCACCATATATATACCATATTCATGCATTATTCATCATACATCACTCCTAAAGTTTGATTCTTGCAGTCATCATATATTCACTTACATGATCCAGATGGTCAAACGATCATCTCATCCGAAGATCTATGTTTAAGCCACCGGTTTTGAGATTAGAGTTAAGTTTAAAGTTAGGGTCTGATATCAGTTCAGAGTTTGGTTCAATCGAGATTTCAGGAAGTAACCAAAAGACTAAAAAATGATAAAAAAATCTTGGGATGAGAATATCTACTTTAAGTGATAGACTAGCCTCTATTTTGGTGCCTCTCATTATATAAGACGTATTAGATAGAGAGTTAGACAGAAGATTTCAAGAGCTTAAAAAGAGTTTATGGGTTAAACTTACAGGCTTACTATACCAAAAATTTGCAACATTTTATAAAAGTTTATTAGCTAGAATTAAAGGTTTGCTTGTACTATCAACTAAATCTCAACATGAGACCCTACCAGTCTCAGCCATCTAGACTAAAGAGGCTTTTGCATTGGTTAATGGCAAAGCCAAAGAAGAGCACCTGACCAATAAAATAAACTTCCAAGGTAATGACGGGGCCACAGGGGTTCCCATTTTAAGAGTAGTTCAAGTTCATTACATTATTATAGATAAACCATTGTCTTGGCACCTTACTCATCTTAATAAGCAAGGGAAATTACAATCGTTCTCACCTAAACCTACTAGGGGGCAGGGTAAGCCACATCATCAGGTAGACCAGTATTGTGTCTATCATTAGCACATAGGACACCCAATGGATAAATGTTAGACTCTAAGAGATCGCATGCAAAGCATAGTAACTCTGAGTAGAAAACTGATGAGGGATGGTCACTCGATGGGGAAAATCTCATGGAAAGAAAAGGTGCTAACTATTTAGAATGGGATAGGATAAGGTCCGATATAAACAACATTGACTAGAATAATATCAATAATTTTGCATATCTATGTGATGTTTCATTTGATTTCAATATTTATAATCATGGTCATAAATCATTCATGTTTAACATTGATTCAACAAGCACAACTTCATTTAATCTTGAAATAGAAAAAATCCATAAGAAATCCTACTAGCATTAGATATAACTCTTGCAGGGAGAGGAAAAGATTGAGAGAAAAAAAAAATGAAAGAGTCTTCACCTGGACCTATGATGACTTATCGAGAGTTAGTCAAAAGATAGCTACTTATGTTAGGTATAGCCCAATCAAGCAAAAAACCTTAGTAGTGGCAGGAAAAGACTGTAAAAATGTATGAATGTTCATCTTTAGTAGTTTATCAAGTGGAGAATTAGTGGTTAATAAAGTATGGTTGTTGCCTTACGACCATTATCTTAAGAAGTTAGTCTAAGGATGCTTTAGCCACTTTGGTATTAATGTAGGATGATACAAAGGGCGTAAACATGAAACTTGCATGGATCTCTATTTTTGACAAGCCATGAAATTGAACAAGTAATGGATGTTGAGATGGAGAAGTCAGTGTTCTCAGAAGATGTCATCAAAGAGGGTTAAAGAATGATTTATAAGATGTCTACCCGATGCATCGATGTAGGTAGAAGGCTTCATAAAAGGTAGCACGAGGCTATTCAGTTGAAGTGCTTAAGTGAAAAGGCAATTACAAGTGTATGCGATGATTACATGAATAGTTAGGTAAAAAAGAGAGGAAAAGAGAAAAAGAAAAGGAGAGGAGAATGATAAATAAAAAGGAGGAAAGATCATGCATCGGGAATTCTCCTAACTTGTAATTGATTATTTTAAGCATGTCAAAAATGTCAGTTGTGCTAATGATATGAACACTACAAAAAAAGTACAGAATAACGATGAAAATTAGCGAGGACAATAAAATGTGTTGCTAAATGCACCATTTGGCGACAACATTGTGACGAAAATTGATTTTTGTCGCAAATATTGTTAGGGGCTAGTGGAAAAATAGATTTTACGACAATTTAGTGATAAATAATTTATGTTGTAGCTAATTTTTGACACAAAAATTTTGGCGCAAAAAATAAAGACGACTTTGCGAGCACAGATCCCTCGCTAAATCTTAATTCATGGCTAAAATAATTTATGAACCATTTAGCGAGGACTTAATCCTCGCTAATTTTGCAAAAAAAAAATCCTTGCCAAGTTAGCAAGGGCAAATCCCCCGCTAACAATCAAATGGTTTTGCATTTGATATATGAAGGATTTGGCGAGGACATTATCCTCGCTAATTTTGCTAGGACTAAAATCCTCGCTAAATTGGTGAGGACAATTTTCTCGCCAAACCGTGGATCACATGCCATTTGGTTTATGAAGGATAATGTCCTCACTAATTTTGCTAGGACTAAAATCTTTACTAAATTGGTGAGGACAATTTCCTCGCCAAATCGTGAATCACATGCCATTTGATTTATGAAGGATTTGGTGAGGACATTGTCCTCGCTAATTTTGCTAGGACTAAAATCCTCGCTAAATTGGCGAGGACGATTTGCTCGCCAAACCGTGAATCACATGCCATTTGGTTTATGAAGGATTTGGCGAGGACAATTCCCTCGCAAAAATTAAATAAACTATATTATTATTAATTAAATTAAATTATTATTTTTATATTTAATAATATTAATTATTATTAATTATATAATAAAAACTTATTAGATGAACTAAATTATTGTTATTGAAATTAATTAAATTAAATAATTATATTTATATTCATTCGTTAATATTAATTCTTATTAATTATATAATAAAAGAAATAAATTCCAAGAGTATAATTTAGCTTGAATTACTATCCTCGCTAATTTAGTTTGGATTCTGGTCCTCGCCAATGGTTTGTAAAGTGGTGTGAGTTTTAACCATTTAGCGAGGAAATAACCCTCGCTAATTTAACTTGGAATGTAGTCCTCGCCAAATTAGCGAGGACATATCCCTCGCTATTCCCTCACTGATACTTAATTCATGATACTTAATTATATTTAATTTTGTAAATTTAGTTAATTTAATTTTTTTAGCAAAAATTAAATAAACTAAATTATTATTAATTAAATTAACTAAATTAAATTAAATTGTTTTTATATTTAATAATATTAATTATTAATAATTATATAATAAAAATTTGTATTGTTCGGAAACTATTCTCGAAAAAATAGCTAGGAAAAAGTTCTAGCAAGATTTGCGAGAGGTATTCCCTAGCTGATTTCCTTAAAATTTTGAGCGGGACAAAACTAGTGTTAGCGGGATTTTTTTCGCTCGTTCCCTCTCTTCTGTTTAGGCCTACAAATAAAACCCTAATCTCTTTTCTAGTTTCTCGTTCGTTCTGCCCTATCTCTTTCTCCCGCCTCTCACTCTTTCTTGCTCTTTCGCCTCATTCCATAAATTAAAAATCACAAAGTTGCTTTGGCTGGCGAAGGTATCTTAATGATAATTGCTTAAACAATCACTGATCTGAAAAAGGGACAAATACTATTAGAATTTTGGCAAGGGAAGAGAGCGAACAGCTTGTTCATGATTATGCTTGGGATTCAGTGATCTTCGATCCGTTATCGGGTACGCTTTCGAATTATGACTCAAATATAGTTATTTTATTCTCCCTTTTTATTAGGTCGTACAAATGCTTGCCGGATTTCGTAGGTGTAGAACGGGTTGATGAGTATTTGAGAAATATTGATGGGTTTGTTAAGAAGTTCCGTTACTTCGTTGATAGTGTCAATGATCTGTTTGTTAGCAGGGACATTCATTTTAGTCGGATTGATGCGAAGTGCGAGGTGAATTATGGTATAGGTAGAGTAACTCTAATGAACCAGAGTTGGGATTTGGGTTTTTTGAGAGCGTGATTAAAGATTTAGGGTGGGGCTTTTCTTCGAGTGAGTCTATTATTTTAGGTTCCGCACTTGTTCCTTTTGGTTAATGTATCCACGAATTGGGATTTTGCCAAGATCCATGAATTTGGATTGTAGCTGTGATGCAATTAATGTGCAATTGAGTTTGGAGATACTAGATGTAAATGAAAACCTTTAGAATGTAAGTGCTGCGATCTACAATTGGTTTATCTGAGCATACATTCTAGGATTACAGGAGTTGGGTAGTTAATACTATTGGAACGTTTGGGTTTTTTTTATATCAGTGGATCTGCTTTTTAGTTTCCTTCATGCAATTGCAAAATTCTATAAGAAGTTCTCCTCTACTGCAGGTATTTGGCTCCAGAATTTGTTCCATTTATTTATGCCTCATTTTTGTGCTTAATTCCATTATATTGGACTAGGTTCTTTGAATACTCGAAGGTGACATGCTTATGGAAGCAAATTATTTATCAACACCTGGTTTTGATGTGGGAAACCAAAGTGGAAGGATTTGGGCAGATCAACAGTAGCAACAACATTATAGCGATTCTGTGCCTAATGAAGCATTGGAAGGATTTAGTCAGCTCTCTCTGGACACACTAAGGCCGACTTTCTGGGAAAGGGACAAAGCCAGGAGGATTTCATGTGAAGATGATCTGGAAAGACTTAAAAAACCAAGGTGGAAACTTTAATGGTATGCTAAACATGACCCTAGCCTATGCTTTTTTTTTGCATTCAATATTTGTATTTTTTTTGCCTTAAATAGTTCGGTTAAATGCCATTTAAATTTTGCTTTGTATAGTAGAAGGGGAAAGTAGAGTTAGTAATGCCTATGTAATTCTTTTGGTATATGATAGAGGAATTGATATTAAATATTAATGATGCACAAGTATTAGAGGATATGATTTCCTTTTCATGTCTCAGTTGCTCTATCTTTTTTATGATCCTGCGTGTGCATGTAATGTTGAATTATATGTTTTTTTTCTCAATTTTGAGTGTTCGAGATAATGACAAAACTAATCTTGACTTTGTCTTGCATTAAATGGTGAACAATTTCCAGCATTATTGGCTTCCAATCATCACATTATGTAATTCAATGTTATAATTTTGTTTCCTTTAGGTATTTATGAGGCTCCTGAGCTAAGGGATGGTGGATCAGACTACTTTGGAAAGGGGTCTCCAAGGTGAATTATTAATTTGGTCTGCATTAATTTGTATTTTTTGAATCTTAAATGTATGGTGGTTAGCTGAACTTTGTTTATTTGTGTGTTGAAGGTTATTGCGAATGTGAACACAATTATTGGCCCTGCATTGGTTGGTAAGGTTAGTTTATAGATTGCTTCATTGCTACTAAAATATATTTTTGTTTTTGATCATTGCCATTATTCATATATCTTCATTTTGATTTCAATTCAAGTACTTGGTTGGTCCATGTCCCAGTGAGATTAGAGTATAGAGGTAACTACTGTTAATTTGGACTTGAGCAACAAGTTTGTCTTGTGCAGGACCCAACTGAGCAGACTGCTATTGATAACTTCATGGTTCAAAAATTAGATGGAACTGTAAATGAGTGGGGATGGTGCAAGTAAAAGGTAATCAGTGGATTGATTAACTGCAATGAGGGTTTTATTTTATTTTTTTCCAGAAGCTCATTAAGTGTAATGAGATTTTAATTTATTTTTTAATTTCAATATTTCAGCTTGGAGCAAATGCCATCTTGGCTGTGTCTCTTGCCGTTTGCAAAGTTGGGGCTCATGTCAAGGGTATTCCCCTTTACAAGGTATCTTCAACTCATTTATAGTTAATCTTTATTCGGTTTAAGTTGTAGGTTGGAATACCAATGTCCTTCCCATGATTGCCATTAGAGCAGTGTTATTTTAGAATATCTTTTGTTATTTAGTTAATAGTTAGCCTGGTGAAGTAGTGAGTCATGTTTGGAATTTCTATTAGGCTATAGTGCTTTTTCATTATTTTATTATATTGTTACTTGGGGAAGTCTGATGACATATCCTTTACTTGCAGCACATTGCTAACCTTGTTGGTAACAAGAAGTTGGTGTTGTTGGTCCCTGCTTTCAATGTTATCAATGGTGGATCTCATGCTAGAAATAAACTTGCTATGCAGGCATGCTTCTTTATGTGGTTTAGCTATTTTTTTTGTTATGCTTCTTGATTGAGATTGACACCTTGTTATTTTCTACAGGAGTTCATGATTCTTCCTACAGGAGCTTCTTTATTCAAAGAGGCCATGAAGATGGGTGCTAAAGTATACCATCATTTGAAGGTTGGTTTTACGTTTTGCTTTCTTTTATAATTAGTGATGAGTTTTATTAATATTTCATTCTACATCAACTATAAATAGTATCATAGCATTTTTATTTTAATAAATAATATTTATTCTATTTGATTTTATAATATAAAGTGTATATATATTATTGTTTGATAAAATTATTTTTATCAATACCAATGAATATGAATAATAAAATAGTTTAAGTGATCATAGTTCTTCCTTTCTCTGCTGAAATGTTATTGCTTCGTTTTTGCCAAAGAATTTAGTTTGCATTGTTATTGTGGATCTGGATTGCAATCAGCAGTTACTAGCATTTTGAAAATGCCAAGAGAATTCTTTCATAGCTCAAAAGTCAGCTTTATATTGTCAGCTATACATGCTCTTGATCAAAGTAATGGAATTTCTCTTGTTGTGCCATGCAGGTCAAACATGGATCGGAATCTTGTCTTAGATTTAAAAGTGGAATTAATCATCTAAGGAGAGTTCTTCATAAGTACCCCAATAGTAGATTGATAAGGTAGAATAGAATTTTGAATTCCATGAATTAATTTAAAACCTTGAAGATATCTTCATATGGCTAGAAGAATTTAAAATCATACGCATTTAGGTGATACCACTTATAATTGCATTTATTTGCAGGTCCTCTCATTATGTTCACTAACTTTTTGGGTATAGTATTAAATTTAATGGGCCTGCAATTCTTAAGGTACCACTTAGTAGAATATTATTTCGAGATGTTCCTAGATTTATGGGTGGCTGCTGTGTTTAGCTATTGTTTTGTCATATGCATGTATATAGTTATGCTCAAGAAGCGAACTCTTTTTGTCCCACAAGCTATTGCAGGATATAACTAAGTTAATATCCATTATTTATTTTCACATGAACAGAAGAAATAAAAGCTAAAGTTTAAAAATATTATTAAGCTTCAAACCAAAGAGAACCCTTGACACAAGTAAAAGCACTAACTACTTCTCTAAGATTCTGTAGTTATATAGACATATGCAGGGAAAGACATAGTAGATTGCTCTTATAAAATATTTTTAGTATTACTGTAACAAAATTGAGCTTCATTAAATGCGCTTAGTGGAAAGCATGAAACTTAGATTCTGCAATGCCTACTCACCCTATAGAAAGTGGACCTTCCATTCTCCCTTTTCCGCTGAGAACTAAGAAAGTTATCTACTTTGATAGAAGCTACATGATTTTTTAAGAGAAAAAGTAAATTGTTTTGGTTTATAGGATTCTGTATTTCTAAGTTACCAATTACAATGTCACCAATGTATTGTGATTCACTGGGTAATTTTTTAACTGTGCTTGCATTTGTATTTTACCACATGCAGAGATCTGGTTCGAGATCAAATTATAGAGACACCATGCACCTGGGTGAAGGAAAATTGGGTTTGAGTTCAAACTTTGCTGATGGTACTTGGCCATTACATGCATATTTGGTGGCTTCATGGTGTGGCATTTCATCTCATGGATGCAGTTCTTTTTCTGAATATACGCGTATGCAGTCCTTCTATGTCCATGGTTGATTTATTGTACACACCTCAGTTTCATGTCTTCAATTCTTTAATTTTGTTTCTTTGTACAGGCCTTGCTTAGTGCTATAATAAAGCACATACGAGGGTTTGTCAAATTAAAAATAGCTTTAGGCTATAATAAACATTTTATGAACTGTTTATGACTTTTCATTGTTACTGTTATATATGCATGTATCATTTTAGATATATTATTAGTAATGTTATACATTTGTAAATAACAATTTATTCATTAATATATATATTTTTATATTAAATATTGAGTAAATATAAATTTGTTATTTTTTAGTTTATTGTTTAAATAATAAAATTTTCATATTAAATTAATAAAAATAAGTTTATATTAACTTTTAGTGAAGATAAAATCTCATGTTTGCAACAAAAGTTATCCTAGCTGAATTTAGCGAGGATATTAGTCCTTGCTAATTTTTGTAAGGACTAAGTCCTTGCTAATTTTGCGAGAACTAAGTCCACGCTTTCTTTTGCGAGGATTTAATCCTCGTCAAAGTTAGCGAGGGCTAAATCCTCGCAAAATTAGCGAGGACTTAAGTCCTTGCTAAATTCAACTAGGATGACTTTTGTTACAAAATTTTTGTCCTCGCTAAATTGATTTAGCGACGAAAAATCATCATTTAGAGTCCTTGCTATTTTGTGTTTTTCTTGTAGTGGAAGTTTTGAGACATTTGCCAATTTTTAAAATATGCAATCTCACATCGCTTTGGCCATTCACCGCATGGGGTAGAGACATAATGAGAATGACTCATCCATAGGTCCATTAAAGTTATCATAGAAGCATAATCCTTCAAGGAGGTAAACATTAAGGACATGGCTAGGTTTATTGAAAAGAATCTAATATACAGGTATGGATTACCCTAACATATAGTGTCAGTTAATGGGATATAGTTCTAGGTTAAAACCAAATAGATGCTCAGGAAGTATGGGGTTTAACATCACACGTTTTCACCTTATCAACCTCAGCTAAGTAGGGCAGTTGAAATAGCCAATAAGAACGTTCAAAGGATTTTAGCTAAGATGGTTTGAACCTATAAAGATTGGGCCAATAAGCTACTTTTTGCATTATGGGGTTACAGAACTATAGTTAGAACTTCAATAATGGCTACCTCATTCTATCTTTAGTATATATGATAAAGGTTGTGCTGTCAGTAAAAATTAAGCATTAGCCCTTGAGGGTGGTTTTAGAAGCTAAATTGCCAAAGCAGAATGGGTCAGATAGATGTTGTTGCAACTTAATCTATTAAATAGGGATAGGATTCAAGTTTGCTACCATAATAAAATTTTCCAAAAGAGAATGGCATGCTCATTTGGGAAAAGGGTTAGGAAGCATCCTTTAAAGGAAAGAGATCTAGTGTTTGAGCAGATGAAACCTAGGATTTCAGATATTCGAAGGAGCTGCTATTCTAACTAACATTGATGGCAATGAATTCACAAAACCGATAAACATTTATAGATTGAATAGGTTCATGGCTAAGACTCAAAAGAAAAAAAAGAGAATGAAAGCCTTGCAGCTAAAAAATAAAAAAAAATGATAGCCTATCTAAAATTAGGCACCTCATCAGGTTAAAAACCCAAAAAAGGCATCCTGAGAAAAAAATTAGGAGCTGAGAGAAAATAATCAATCAAAAAAATTCGAGAGAGCTGATTGATAACATGAGTTCTGATGCTTTTAAGATATCATTTCAAGATTAAGTAATACATGTCATTGAGATGATGTTAAATAATGATCATGTGTAATGAAATCAAATAGAAAAGCAATATTTGTATCCAAAACATTATTAATGTATTCAAAAGTAGCCTTTTCCTATTTAAACTTTAAAAGTTATAATAAAACACAAAAAGAATGATTTATGATAGTACCTAATCTAGTCTATCTATATCACATCTCTCTTTCTCCATCCAGGTGCTTAAGATGAGATAGCCTGTTGTCAACCATTGCATTAGTGACCCATTGCGTGTAGGAGGCAGAAATGGTGAAGTCGCAAGCACTAATCTCAAGAATAGTAGTCATCACAGGGTAAGGCCCAGAGTTAGATAAAACCATGAACATTCTAACCAAGTTGCTTTACTTAACTGTGGGGCTAGTCACCCATACTTTGCACCTAAACAAGACATTAGTAGAGGATATCCTTTAAAGAATAGAGATATCTTACCCTGACTTATGGTTCCTCAACCAGTGAGTTGCAATACTAAATGTGGCCTTAACAGCCTGCGCTAGAATAAACATCCAGGTTGCCTACTAGTAGTAAACAAAAACCTAAACCACAGACACATAAAAAGAAAATAGGCTAAAACTATTATGAATCCTTTTGATCATTCCAAATAGGCTACAGTTATAGGTTAGCTCCTTCATATCGGTGTTAATTGTTGGATAAGATAGATTAGTAGAATAGCATCGTCATGGAAAATAGGTATGTCAGTGTAAATTATCCAATATGATGGCCAAGTCTTTGAGAAAAAGAGTAGCCTTGAGATACCAGTTTGATAACTGCTGATGGAAGTTCCTGATGCTTTAGTCACTTCCCATAAGAAGTTTTTACATGTAGTTTAAGACACAAATTAGAGTTCTGAAGGTAAAAAGGAAATTTTTAGTCACCATAAACCCTTTAGGCAGGGGGCACGACTTTGTTATGCTTTTTCTAGAAGCTTAAATACCGCAAGTATACGGTATACCGATTATAGTACTTCAGATATCGATCCCACGAGGAAATATTGATTGAAATTACCCACTATTACTACTTAATTTTAATCTTGTTTACGATGTTCATAAGTGAAAATTAATTCTAACTACTCTAATGCATAAATTAATTAAATCCTAGTTAAATATAATCAAAGAAGACAATTAATATAATGAAATTAAATAATCATGCACTTGATACCATTATTTTAATTACAAGTTTTAATCTTATTAGTAAGCCAAGTTGGAATATATTTCTAATCCATTCTCTCGACATGAATTAAATTGCCTAAAACATGTAATTAAAGTGCTAATTCTCAACTCTCGTTAATGAACTAGTTGATTTTAATTACACATTTTAAGATTAATCACCAACCTATAGCAATTATCTCCACATGTGATCTCTCTAACTATGCTTTGATAATGAATTTCCTATTAACTTTCAATAAGACGTTGCTCTCACTAACTCCCTTATTTATGACCATTTTATTGATTTTCAGAGAAAAAATTGCACATTTAAGGTCTTCTTCCTTAACCTATAATGATACTAATATAATTTTAATAGCAAATTCTACACTCAAAGATTAACTAAGTAAATGGAAATAGAAAATTGTCATATATAAACAAATGCAAACATAATATTCATGTAAAAGATTACAAGGAAGAAAAATAAAATTTAGAACAAGAAGAAGGGGATCTCTCAACCCTTTTCCCTTCACACAAGATGTCTTCTCCCTTGCTTTTGTCTCATTCTTCAAGTCATGAAAATAAAAATTAAGTACTAAAGAAAATTATTGTTCTCAAGATCACAAATTAAATTCCAAAATTATTCATCTCCTAAAAATCTGTTCACCTGGCATATATATGCCTATCTAAAAGATATGACCCTTCAAAGATAACTTTTCATAAAAGTTATATTTTGTGGGGAAAAATTGCACCTCTTCATAAATTTTAACTCATCATCCGCCCTGTGTCGTGCTCGCGACAAGACACGCCCCTGCTTGGCTGGCTCTGCTGGCTGTCGCGAGCTTTCCTTGCTTTGTCTCCCTTGCGACAAGACACGCTTCTGGTTGCTGTCCTGGCTTTCTTCCCTACTTGCTGTTGCGACCTCGCCTTCGTTGTCGTGCTCGCGACAATCCCTTTGTAGCTCACATGGCTCTCTTTCTTCCACTTGACTCCTTTAATCCTTAAATCATCTCCCTTCTCCTATAATGCAAATAAAACAACCACAAACACACAAAACACATAAAAGCAACAAAATCTAGATAAAATACGAAAATAATAAACAAAATTCTAAACAAAACTACACATTAAAACACAATATTTATGAGCTTTTCAAGCTCATATCAGACTTCTAAGTAAAGTATAGGATTATAGGATCAATATGGCATAGCACCTAATGGGATGAATGCATCGCAGTCCATGGGGAAATAAACGTTTTTTTTACCAAAGGTGCAGCAAAAACAAAATGTTTACCTTGAAAATAGTAAGAGAACTCAGATAAAAGGAAAAGAAAAAAAACTAAGAAAGATAACTAGAGAAAGCTTGCCTAGAGGCTAGAATTTTTGAAAAAGACATGTACAATTCATCAGCTAACTCGCATCGAATATGAAGTCCCTTAAATACCTATGGTGTAGGCTATATATTCATGCGCACTTCTTGCATTTCGTTCATGCATTCTTGCTTTCCCACATGATTTTTTAACACGAGTGTTCTGAAGCATATAAGTCTTTGCATGTGTTTGTATCTGTGAATGTTTTATACATAATTTTCTGCATGTGTTAATGTATATAGTCCATTTGCACAAACTTTACACATAATTTATTATATGTCTCCCATGTGAAATTTCTTATGTGCATCCCTTATATGAATTTGTACATATTTCTTCACACATAATTCCTTATACACATATAATGTTCTGCATATATCGTTGCACACAACTTTGTAGGTAAAAGTAAAGGCATACCCTACTGCCTTTCTCTCAGTAATTCTCCTGAGCCTTCACTGCAAAGCCTGAAGGTTTTAGAGTTCCTTATGTCAATACAATGGCCATCACAGCACCATTATTTTGCCAATTTCAAGGGGCATTCCTAACTTTGTTTATTCCTACTAAGATCCAAACACATTTTTCTTTTATAGGTTCTGAGGACCATCACCTCCCTGGTGCATTCGAGATGGTCACAACATCATCCTTTCCCCAATTTAAAGGAGTGTTTCTAGCTTAATTTATCTTGCCAAATTAGGCCTAAGGTTTTAACATAATTTTCTTTTAATTTACAGGTCTAACGATCATCACTTCCTTGATGTATTCAAAAATAGCCATGGCACTATCATTTTCTTAAGAATGATTCGAGGATCATTACCTTCCCAATGCATTTAAAATAATTGTTGTAGTGTCATCCTTTTTCCGATCTTAAGGAGTACCCTCATTTAGATAGCTTGGGCCTCAAGCCTAATTTATCTTATCAGATCATATTCCAAGATTATGAAATAATCATTTTTCCAATTTCAAACTCGAGGATCGCCTTCCTTCTCTGAAAGCAGACCCAAGAACCACTATCTTCCCAATACATTTAAAATGATTCTGACCGCTACAACATTGTCCCTTCCATAATATAGGAAGTATTCTTATTTAATTACTTCATACCATAAGTTTAACTTATCTTGCCAAGCAATGTCTAAAATTTTGACATAAATGCTTCTCATCAATTTACTTTCAATTTGAAATTTAACTTCACCCTAGTAATTTTCAATTATGAAGGGGTTTGATCTCCATTTAAGAAATTCACGCTTTATTCAATTATAAACTAAATGGGAGGTAGTCATAATTTATCTTTATCTATTGAATTGCATAAAAGCCTTAGTTATACCATGTTATTTTTAAACTTTAAGCACTCTAAGCCAGATTTAAAAATTGAAAGAAAGAAAAAAAATGTTTGCGATTGAGAGGATTGAGCAAAACTCACCAAGAGCACTAGAATATTTTTGATTACCCATCAAAGTGACCCTGGGATGAGATAAAATCTAGAAAATTATATAGGTAGCCCTTCTTTATATAGCTTTCTAAATAACTTTCTCCTACACTAATTGTATAATCACTTATCAGCCTTTTGAGCCTTTAAGCATACTAAATGCGTACTCATTTCATTGTTACACACATTAAAACAACCCATAACCCAAAATGATTTTGGCTTCCCCATAGGAAGATGACCACTTTGGAGAAGCCAATTTTAGGTTTTAAAAATGAAAGGAGATAAATTTCTACCAAACTTTTGTATGAATCTCATTCGTAAAGAATTAAGGTTGTCTGATGAAATAAACCTATAAAAAAGGGAAAAATAGAAGAAAGAAAAACAAAAGAAAAGAAAAAAAACAACAAAAGAAAAGGAAAGATAAAAGAAAAGAGGAAAAGAAGAAAAAGAAAAAAAGAAAAGAAAGAAGAGGATGTGATGTAAACCCTTGAATTCAACATCACAATTATGAGAATAAAAAATGAATGAAAAAGAAAAGGAAGACCTTGGGTTATTATCTTTCAAACAGTTTCCAGCAAGTTAATCACCAAAGCCAAATCCAAAAGTCCTTGAATAGTGAGAAAACAAGTGGAGAATAGTCCTTCCATCAATTAAAAAGCATAGTGATCATTTTTCTCTAGCGATCTGACCTTTTTTGATAGCCATTCACCCAAACCTAATGTTACAACCAATGTAAGACCTCTTAATTCTGGATTCAGTCTCATCCAACCTAGCGAAGATAACCTTCTAATAAGGTTTAGTACGTAAGAAGAGGCATATTGTGTTTCTTGAACTTCAAGCGAGAAGCCCTGAATGTATTTATGCATTTGAGTTGAATCTCATCCCCAAAAATTAGCATCCAGAAATTGCTTTTCAAAAGATAAAAAATTATATTTTTTCCTTTAGCATATATACACATAAATTATTTGGTATGCATTATGCTTATGTGTTGGTTCAATAGAACTTAGTATTAACATACCTATTCTCATGCTCTCTTATTGAGAATGATCCCTTAATTTCTCTTGTCGAGATTAAACTAGTTGAGAATGTGGTCCATTCAACTTGTTCAAGATGAGTAAAACTTTAGTTTAAAGTATTAAAGAAGTTGCAATTACTATAAATTTTGAGGCACTTTTTGGCAAGTAACCCTTTGCAAGCATTATACATGTGAACTTTGCACATATGATACATGCATATAACTTCTTTTCACATACTTGCTTGAATAATTTCCTGCAAGGCAAATGCAAATGGATTTCATATTTTAAAGATAACTTCAAGCAATAGTTAATTAAGTTAGGACAAAGTTCCGATAAGAGAAATCATACGAGGAGAATATCTTCAGATATGATGTCATCTATGCATGCCAAAAAATTTCCTAGTGGAATATTACTTTAAGAGGGGATAATACACCCACCAAAAGAATCAACCAACATAAAGGTAAGTCTATAGTTGATGCCAATCTTACTCAAATCTTATTTAGTTTTGTAGGCCAAACAACCAGACATTAATAAACTCCATTCAAGTCATTTCGATTCTACATGCTCTAGACACTAATCAGATGCATCTAAACAAATTTAATTCTACATGCCCTAGATGCTAATTAGATTTAATCCATTCGAATCGATTTTGCATGTCTCAGGCGATAATCCATTCCAATTAAGTCATCTTGATTTTGTATGCCCCAAGCACTAATCAGATGTATCTAAACCTTTTGTTGTTGTCTCAATTATGCATGTCTTAAACACTAATTGGACAGCCGTAGACTCGCTACCTTCAATAGAGTTAGTCTCGAACCTTGATTTTACATGCCCTAGGCACTAATCAGGTAAAATTTTATATTGTTGTCTCAATTCTACATGCCCTATATGCTAATTGGACAGTTGAAGACTCGTCACCTTCAATTGAGTTAGTCTTAAACCTTGATTATGCATACCCCAAGCACTAATCAAGTTCTTAAAACAACAAGTCGATCAAAGATTCATTGCCTCAGGTACGCATTCTTTTCCTTTTACTCTAAATTTTTTGTCACTTAGGCACTAGTGCACTAAGCTCTCTAAAATTAGGGGTAGTTATAGACATTGGATCCTGAGGCAGCCTAGATCGAAGTTACCCAACGAGAAAGTATTAACATGTTACAGACAGAGAATGAAAACTTTGAGTCTTATCCTTAATTTTTATAAAGTTTTTAGGGTTTTTATTGAACTTTGTCTTTTATATTTTTTCTGGCTAAAACTAGCTTTTAATGGCAAAAATCACCTTTTTTCCATTGGCAAATATCACCTAAACTAGCTTTCATAATGGACTTCCACCCATCATGATGGATAACTGCTCTTTATGATGGATGCTCACCCATTGTGATGGATGCCTATCCGTCATGATCGATAGGCTATCCATCTATCCCGACAGGCTGCCCATCCATCATGACAGAGTCCCATTCGTCTCACATTTTCCAAATTTACTCCCATATTTTTTAGGTGAGAAAGAGGGGATTTTTTGGAGGATTTTATCTCAAATCTAATCCGATCTTTGGGGACTAGATTAGGGATTTAAGCCTTAAAATGAGGAGTTTTAGGGGTTTTTAAAGACTAAAAAATGAGAGTTTGAGGGAGACTCAAAAACACGCTTAAACAAATAGAAAAATCCTAAGGTTTTTGGAAGGACCCTTCTTTTCCTCTTCTTCTTTCTCTTTCCTTAGTGGCTAAGAAAAATTCTAATTTTCTTGAGAAACTTGAGAAAGGTATCTATTAATTCTTGAGAATAAAAAATTAATTTTTATTTCTTAAGAATAAAAAGACTCATTTACATCTTTTCATAACACCAAAATATTTTTATTATTTTTTTTATCAAGTATGGAGATCAATTAGAGAGAACTTGAAGTATAATTCTCTAGCCTTCTAAAGAGCAACTGAGAGTAATATTCTAAGCTTTTATTTTATTTATTTATTTATTTTACTTTAATTAATTGTCATGTAAATATATCAATTCATTATGTGAAATTGTTGTTTATTTGTTTTAATTTTATTTTTTATGCCATGAAAGTAAGTCTTTATTTGATGTTATTTAAGCCATGATTGTTCTAATTAGATGTTATTTCAATATTTTATCATGATTATATGAATCTAATTAAAATACGTTCGAAAGGCATGTTTTATATTCCTTTTACCATTGATACATAATTGCCCTTTTAATTAAAATTCTATTTTATGCTAATTTAATTGTCTTAACATGATTTAAATGTGTTTTGAGATTTTAGAATAATTTTGGCATGATTAGAACCTTATAAATGCATGTTTAGAGTTATAATATGCTTTGTATGCTTTTTTATATTGTATGCCATGGAATTCTGTATTTTTGCTTTGTCCAGAGCTGACGAAAGGGAAGATGACCTAATGGATGCCCACCTATAATACGATGGATGGGACATTAAAGGATCATCCCCTCATCCCATCCCTCTTTGGTTGCCTTGGCCATTTATCGTTGTATATGGCCATTCGTGGCCTTATTTTCCCCCTTTTACTATCATTTTTGCATGTCTTACTGCATTAATCTCATTTGCATGATTAATTATATTTTTAGGTGTTATTTTAATTCTATTTATTTGATATTTTTCTAGTCCAAAATGCATTTTTATATTATTATTTTATCTATTTATTTTCCTTTATTGCAATACTAACCATTTATTTCCTTTGTTGTCTTATGAGTATTATAATCTTTATTACATTGGGTTTTAGAGCTTGAGAGGCTGAATATTTTGGAGAATGCCCATGGGTGATTTTAATTCTCTTTAGTTCATGTCATTTCATTTATTGCTTTTATTTATTTCTTTATTATTTGATTATTTGGATGTATTATATTTTTGGGGATGTAAAAGTTAGGAAAAAAGGATTTTTATGCATGATAAAATAAAAAGATGGTAAAATATTTTCTATTAAATTAATTGAGTTTTCCTTCCAAAATATGGATCAATGTCAAATTTTTTTAGCATAAATTCACACAACATAATAAAAATTGTTTTGTAAATATACATAAAGGAACTGATATTCCCAATTCAATTAATTTTTCATTTTATGTATGCTATTTCATTTTATTATTTTGTTAAGGACAATTTACTTATGTAATAATTTTAAGTAGGATTTTATTTTAAGTATTTTACTGCTTTTTGATTGATTGAGATGTTTACTTAATTTCTATCACTTACATCATGTGAGAGAGGAAAGTGGATTAATTTCAAAAATCAATTATTAAATAACACCTAACTAAGATGTCTAATAAGAGTGGTGTCCCAAACATCAGTCTCTATTTGGGCATCAAAAGGTCGAGATTCCTTTTCCAACGTCCTGTTGGGTGGCGACTCTATGAAACCTTCCTCTTTGATCCCATTAGTAGATGTCTTCATGGGTTGACTACCAAAAATAATTTGGACTTGACCTATTTTTATTGTAAAGTGGCCAAATTATGGATTAAGTGAGCCTTATTCGATCTTGGACCCTAAAAGCGGGTCTCCAAGAATCGAACCCGAAATCGAGGGAAGGCTTCAGCGCGCTTCACACGTATCTCTTTTATCATCATATTTTCATCATTTTAATCTTTAAGTATCAATATATACTTAATTATAAACATATAACCACTATACATGTTCGTATACTCATGCCATATGCTTATAGTTAATGTAAATGTATAAAATCAATCATATGCATGTAATTACCTTTCATGTACCTTATTCACATCAATATATCAATGTATTATCCCATATTTTATGTATATTTAATCACCATTCATATTTAAACAAGTATTAGACATACTGTTGAGACTCTTTCTCTACTTTTTCTCTCTAAGTCTTTTACCGATTTAAAATTCATTGTGCTAACACCAGGATCGACCAAGCTAGCCCTCCTGCAGGTTCTAAGTGACCCATAATTCTATCAACTCATATTTGCTTCCTCATTTCGACAACCTCAGAAATATCAATTATTTGCAAAAAGTTTATTATTTGCATGTGATTTTTATGGCATAAAATAGGACATTAGTTATGTTTTATTAATAAAAATCCCAGTTACTTAGTATAAACATTTTTTATGTGACATTTTCCTTTTAGCAATCAAAAACTCTTTTTTATTACATCACCATAATAATGAAGAATATAAATAAAAGGAAATAGAAAATGAAAAATTATTAATTACATATTTATATAAAAGAATATCTAAAATATCTAATGGGTATACTCTATTACATCCACCAAACTACACTCACAAACACATGTTAATGCATGAAGTGACAAAAATAAAGTACATAAAATAAATAAATAAAGAAAATAAAATATAAATTATAACAATATTATATATAATAATAATATAATATAATATATATGTGTTAATGACATAGTATAATTATATAATAATATAATGAAATAATATAAAAGACATAAATATAAATAATAAATATAAACACCAATATTAATATTACAAACACATACGCACACATATATAAACATAAATATAGAAATAACAAGATTAAACAAATATTACATAAAGATATAATCATAAACATAGAAATAACAAGATTAGACAAATATATATATATATAATCATAAACGCAAATATATACATATTATAATAAACCTAAACACAAATATTAATATAATAAGCATACATATAATCATAAATATAAATATATATTCATAAACATAAACATATTATATAAAAAAATAAAAAATGCATAATACAATAAAAAATTCAAATAAATAAATAAACACAAGTAAAATAAAATAAAAGGTTACATAAGGTAAGGTTATATATCTTGTGACTCAACGGGTGCAACTTGTAACTATTGAATCAAAATCGCACCGAATTGGCTCATTTTGTGTAGATTCTTACCAAAATTAGGGTTTAAAACCCTCAAAAACAAAGTAAAATATTTAAAACACTTTTAAAAGGCAAGATCTTAACAATATTTGCAAAGAAAATAACCTATACATGTTAAAAATCACATTTTACCTGCACAAGTTAAAAATAACATTTTTAAGTTAAAAATGTAATTTTAACATATAAAGGAAATTATATTATCTTATTATATAATCAATATTCCAGATTTGATTAAATTTAAGCAAATTGTTGAAAAATATTAAATCCGCAACATTTAAGAGTGAAAGTATAGATCTAATACGAGTAGACAATAGGTCAGGAGTATAAAGGGTTTTATCATATTACTTTTAGTGATTTTTTCATAATAACAATAGTAGCCTAGTATTTTTGGGACTCTCTTTTATAGTTTTATCAAGAAATACTTTGATAAAAATGAAAGATGAAAAGTGAATCTAAGAAAAAAGATGGAAAATATAGAAGAAAACTAAAAACTCACCTTTATTTCTTTTTCTTTTCTTTATTTTCTCTCTTTTTTTTTTTACTTTAAAATGGCTACCTAAAATGTTGCCAATCCACCTACAAGAAACAAGCCAAGTTTTTATAGCAAAATGGTGAGTCACGACCTAGACTCAATCGAGTCATGGGCTAGACTCAAGCCAAGTGAGCTAAAGACTCAACTATGTCCAGGGGATCGAATCATGAGCTATACTCAAGCCAAGTGGGCTAAAGACTTAACTAAGTCTAAGGGTCGAGTCATGGCCTAAACTTGGTTGAGTCATAGCTTAGACTTGGTCCTGACCCTATTTTGTTACTTTTCGACCTTTCGAACCATTTTTCGAGATAAAAAACTTATAAATCTTTTCAGAAAGGCTCGTAAAGCATAAAAAGATCCTTAAACTCCTAGTTCTTTGGATTTTAAGAGAAAATCTCATCCCCATTAGGTAACTATGATAAAAGCCGACTCAAAATCTAGTATCTATACCAATTCATTACATTTCATATAGGTAGGGGTGTACATCGATCGGGTTCGGGTCAACCTGATTAACCTGAAACCTAAATTATTACATTTATTCTCATCCAACCCTACCCTACTAAGATGTTGAGCCCCTACACGATCAACTCGATAATTTTTAGGCCCGAACCGACCCACCTGAAATACCCAAAATTTAATTTTCTTTTAATTGGTTAAAATGAAATTTAAAGTAAAATACAATTAAACACCATAAAAAAATTTTTAAATACAACAAACCAACTATTTAAAAATTACAACAAACATATATTACATAATAATTAAACAATAACAACAATAACAAAAATTAACATTCACAAATAACACTAACAACAATAATAAAAATAAATATTCACAAATAAACATCAAAAATCAAATTAAACATCCAACAATAACAAACATATATCAAGAATGCCATCATCTCCGCACTTGAATTTCTTCATATCATCCTAATTTATAAAATATATAAAATAATTAATTATAAAATTAAGAAGAAATAGCAAATAAAATAAAATATAAAATATACTTAAATTAAATTAACCATACTCAATAATCCACAATTATACTCTTCAAATTTGATGATTTTCCTTGATTTATACTTGATGATATCTCTTGACTGGCTTGAACTTGACTTTAACTAAATTTCTCCAACTCTATAAATTAAATAAAAAGTTTTAAAATAAAAAAATATAGTAATATAAAATATTATATAAAAAATATAAAATACATACCATCCTCAAGTTTTTCAATGACATCTAAATCTTCTTTAATCTTTATGTGTTCATTACATCCTCGAAGCCAATCCTGTATGTATATCAAAGTTTTCATAATTTTAGGAGTCAATGAACTCCTTTTTTTGGTCATACTAAAATTCTTTAGAATAATCAATACACTTGCCTTTTCTGATGCCTTGTACATCATAAATTTACATGAAATACTTCCAAACAATAGATCTTTTTGCGGGTGCCTTTCTTTTCTTGGAGGCCATTGCAGGAGTCCTTGACTCCTCACGTGTATTGATGGCATCTTTGGGCATATTGGCCATCTGCTCATGCGTAGCATGCAACTTAAATGGGTCTATTGAGGCAATGTCTTCATCCAAATCAATTTCATTCGATTGAGACATCTACAAATTTAGTTAAAGAAAAAATTAAATCAAAACCCAAATTTATTATAAATATAAACATTGAAAATCAAAACAATAAAATTATTCACATCTCAAACAAAATAATTTGATTAAATTAAAAATAAATATATGACCAAGAATAAAATAAATGGACACTAAAATAAACAGGTCACAATAATATTTCACATTCAATTGAAAAAGCTACTAATCAAGTATGTCCACTGGAATAATAGAGTAGAAAAATGAAATGAATCATTACAAATACAAATACTACTGAAATGAATCATTTTTTTTTACTTTTAATTGATTACTAGACTATTAGACATATATCTAATAGAAAACCAAATTCATCTAATATTGAAGGTGAGAATGAAAGAGTCCAATCATTCCTTAGTATTTTCCATAAAGCACCCAATTTGTTTAAATTTTTATATATCAAATTTGAGAGTATTTTCCATGAAGGTTCTATAGTCCTTGAGTTTATAGTTCAATAACTAAATTTCAATTTGATGGCTTAGGTACAATTAAAGTGGGATAAAATAAAATAATGACATTGAACACTTAAAGTGAAATAAAGAGAGTACTAAATTATGATGCATAGGTTTCAATTCCATAGTTTAGCCAAGCATAAACAAATTCAATAAGTTGATAGAGGGACAAAGTAAGAAGCTATTTAGTAAAGAAAGATTAATAAAATAATCTATGCTATATATATATCAACGAATTGGGTAAAAACCATTACAATATATTGATTATCAGCAGGCTTTGAGTTAGATTTATCAGCAGATGGGATAGGCTAGAGTTCACCTGCTAAGGATGATTCTCAAGGATCAGGACAATAATACTTAGTTCAAAAAGTAGCATTCTTGCTGTTAACAACAAGCTGAGTGTATTTGTAATGGTTTTATGTTGTATAATTGGTAAGAAAAATGTGAGAGAGAAAAACAAAAAAAGAGATACTTGAGAGAATTCAATTAAGGACTGGATTTGTTTTGCCTTTTTTACTCTCCAATCCATCACCCATGTCTCCATACACAGGTGCTTTCTGTGGTTTTTGATTTTTGTTTCTTATTTACTTTAGTGTTTTGGATGAAGTGGTGATCAGTTTGTTTGTGAGCTTATAATAGTCATATACTATCTTATTTCCTTGTTAGATCTTATAAACGCTTCTTAATTCTTTGGTTAAATAATTTATTTTGCAAACGGTTATTAATTTTCAGGTGTTTGTTGTTGAAGTTGTGAATATTGTAGTTTTTATTATATTCAACGTATATTTACAGCAGTTCATATTCAACTATAATATACACGGAAGAATATAAGCATTTGTGTTAGAGTAGAACTCTGTGTCTAGACGTGTAACATATCAACAATTCAAATTTAAAATACATCCATTTGAATAACGGGGATATAGCCTATCCTAACACCCCCCATCAAGTTGAAGGTGGGTGATAACAAAGCCGAAGCTTGTCTCGATGAAAGGAGAACAGCTGGTGTCCCAAAGGTTTGGTGAGGATGTCTGCAATCTGATCTGCACTAGAAATAAACCTGACTTGAATGGATTTATTTTGAACTTGTTCACGAACAAAATGATAGTCCAGTTCAATATGCTTAGTGCGAGCATGAAACACTGGGTTTGAACTCAAATAGATTGCACCAATATTATCACACCAAAGGGTAGCTGGTTGAGAAGGAGAAATACCAAGTTCTAGAAATAGAGATCGTAGCCACATTAGTTCAGCACAAGCATTGGCAATGGAACGATACTCACTTTCAGTAGAAGAACGGGCAACAGTCGGCTGCTTCTTTGAAGACCAAGAAATAACATTTTTTCCCAGATAAATAACATATGCAGAAGTAGAACGCCTATCATCGGGGCAACCAGCCCAATCACTGTCAGTAAAGCATTGAAGATCAAGAGAGGAATCTTTGGAAAAGATCAATCCCATTGAAGAAGTCCCTTTTAAGTAACGAAGAAGACGTTTAGCAGCTGTCCAGTGTTCATGAGTTGGAGAATGCATAAATTGGGAAAGCTTATTGACAGAGAATGCCACATCAGGACGAGTCAAAGTAATGTATTGAAGGGAACCCACAATTTGTCTGTACTCTTCAGGATTGGAAATAGGTGAACCCAACTGCTTAGACAAAGGGGGACTCGAAGCCATAGGTGTTAAGCAAAGTTTGCTGTCAACCATATTTGTAATCTTGAGCAAGTCATTGATATATTTAGTTTGAGATAAAAACAAACCAGTGGGCACATGCACAGCTTCCATGCCTAAGAAATAAGACAGAGGACCCAAATCACGCACTGGAAATTGAGTCTTCAAGCGATCCAAAAACCACTCAAGCTTGCTTGAATCAGAACAAGTCAGTAAGATATCATCCATATAGATTAAGATGAAAAATTGAATATTGCCAGACCTGAAGATAAACAAGGAGGAGTCTGCTTTGGGGGCATGAAAACCAAGACCAATCAAAAAGGTGGAAAGTCTATTGAATCAAGCCCGTGGAGCCTGTTTAAGACCATACAAAGACTTGACCAACTTGCACACATAGTCCGGATGATTGACATCAACAAAATCCATGGGTTGATCCATAAAGATATCCTCATCCAGAAACCCATGAAGGAAGGCATTGGAAATGTCGAGTTGATGAAGAGGCCAGTGAGAAGACGTAGCTAAAGCAATAATTGTGCGAATAGTTGTAGGTTTTACCACCGGACTGAAAGTTTCAGTATAGTCAAGGCCAGGATGTTGAGAGTAACCTTTTGCAACTAACCGAGCCTTGTATCGCTCAACTTCTCCATTAGGCTTCCGTTTAATACGAAAGACCCACTTGTTACCAATTATATTCTTGCCGGAAGGACGTGGTACCAAGTGACATGTTTTGTTATCCAACAATGCATTAAATTCAGATTGCATAGCAGCCCGCCATTGTGAGTGGGGTTGGGCTTGTTTGTATGTTCTAGGCTCAATGGAAAGATAATCAGGTGTTTTTGTGGCAATAAAAGCATGGCGCTTAGTCATGGTTGTTGGTCGTAACTTCATAGGGTGGATGCGGGTAGGGGATGATGGAGGAGAAGAGGATTCGGTTACGGAAAGAGATGGAGCATATTCAGTAAAATCGACAACCAAGGGTAAGGCAGGGTGTTTGGTGGAAGAAGATAGGAGATGAGGAGCCGATGTAGTAGAGTTTGTAGCAGAACAGGCTGTGGACATTTGAGTGGAAGATGGAGAACGAGAAGGGAAGTTGGTGACAGGTGGTTGAGGGGATAACAATGAAGTAGAGAAAAGAGAATTATTAGCATTTGAAAAAGAGGATAAAGGAGAGATACCTGTGGATTCCTGCGTGGATAGTGAGGATGGAGTATGATGAAAAACATGAAGCCATGGAGAGGAGAATGAAGTGGAGGGGGATTTAGACACGTTTGTAGTGGGTTTAGATAAGAACTCCTTAGGGTTAAAGAGAACATGCTTAGCAAGATATACTCGACCTGTTGAGGAGTCTAAACATCGACTCCCACAGTGAGAAGGACTGGGACCAAGGTAGACACATGGTTTACTGCGAAAGTCAAACTTATGAGAATTATAAGGACGAAGAAGTGGATACACGATACAACCAAATGGTTTAATATCAAGATAAGTGGGATGCTTATTATATAAAATATAAAAAGGACTTTTATTCTTGAGAGTAGGAGATGGCAAATTATTAATAGAAAACATTGCTGTTTCAAAGGCATAATTCCAGTATTTTTTAGGCAAGTGAGAATGAGCAAGTAGTGTTAGAGAGGTATCAACCAAGTGATGAATTTTTCGTTCTACAACCCCATTTTGCTCATGAGTGTAAGGACAAGCAACACGGTGAATAATGCCTTGACGTTTAAAATAAGGGTTGAGTTTTTGGAATTTCCCTCCCCAGTCTGAATGGAAGGCCAAAATATTAGAATTAAATTGACGTTTAACCAATTTTTCAAAGGCAAAGAACATGGAGGAAACATCACTTTTATTTTTAAGCAAAAAAATCCAACAAAACCGAGAAAAATCATCAACAATGACTAAGACATAACGATGACCCAATGAAGACAATATAGGAGATGGACCCCATACATCAGCATGAATTATTTGAAAAGGAGCAGTACTATGATGGTGAACGGTAGCTAAAGGAATTTGGGCCAATTTTTCAAAGTTACAAGAAGAACAAATTTGAAAAGACTCAGTGGAACAAGGCAGGAGAAACTGCTTTATTAAATGGGCAACTGTTTTGCGGTTTGGATGACCAAAAGCAGCATGCCAGTCGTTTATTGAAGGTAGAGACACATTCATGGCTTCTTTGACAGAGGAAGGACGGAAAGAATAAACTCCATTCTCACTAGGACCGCGCATGAGAATCTTCTTGGTGACCTGATCCTTTACAACAAAAAAAGAAGGCCAAAATTCAAAGAAACAATTATTATCCTTTGTGAATTTCTGAACAGAAAGAAGATTTTTAATAATATGAGGAACACAAAGAATATTATTAAGAGAAAGAGAACCAGAAGGTGTAGAGAGAAAAGTCTTACCAGTATGGGTTATTTCTAAACCATGACCATTACCAACATGCAGATTATCTTTACCTTGATATTCATTTGCAATGCTTAAGGTAGAAAGATCAGGTGTAATGTGATAATTTGCAGCTGTATCAGGATACCAAGAGGTGGACGGTGAGGAATGAGAATAATGGGCAAGAGGAGAATGTGAAGGGGGAGTAGAGGCCACCGAAAGATTGGCTGTGGGTGACATAAATTGTTGGGGGGTGTGAAAAACGTGAGTAGTTTGTATAACGTTTCCTACACTTGTCTGCAGTGTGATTGCGTAACCCACAAATTTGACAGGGACCTCTAAATTTAGAAGAGCCATTGAAATGGCGTTTTGTATTGGAAGGAGTGTTTGTGGGAGTAGGAAGTAAGGGGGCAAGGTTGGATGGTTTGGCAACATAGTTGGCTTGGGGAATTTCAGATGAGCTTTTTAACAAGATTTCATGAGCTGTAAGTTGGCCATGGAGTTCATGAAAAGATACTGGTTCAACACGCATATTGAAGGCAGTAATAATAGGATGAAATTCACTGCCAATATTTCGGTAAATAATGGCATTGAATTCAGCGGGAGAAAGACATCGTCCAGCAGCCTGAAGTTCATCAGCTAAGCCTTTTGCTTTCTGCAAATAAACTGAAACAGAGAGGTCATTACGCTTGAGTTCTTGCAATTGGATGTGCAACTGCAGTTGGCGATTTTGTGAAATGGAGCCAAAAGATTGAGCTAATGCAGTCCAAACATCATAGGAAGAAGTGAGTCCAATAACATAAGGAAAAATTTCTTCTGAAAGAGATGACAATAGCCAAGAATGAAGGAGTTGATCCTTCTTGAACCATTCATGATAATGAGGATTTGGAATGTCAGATGAAGGATCTATATCGGAAGGTTTTGTTTTAGGAGGTGGAGGAGATGAACCATCAATAAAGCAGGTGAGATTTTGATAATTGAGCAATGGAATAAATTGAGTTTTCCATGCTAAATAGTTTGTAGGAGTGAGTTTGACAGAGAAGGTGTGATGGGTAGAAGTAGAAGAAGAGGAAGAAGAGCCTAGCTCTGATACCATGTTGAAGTTGTGAATATTGTAGTTTTTATTATATTCAACGTATATTTACAGCAGTTCATATTCAACTATAATATACACGGAAGAATATAAGCGTTTGTGTTAGAGTAGAACTCTGTGTCTAGACGTGTAACATATCAACAATTCAAATTTAAAATACAGCCATTTGAATAACGGGGATATAGCCTATCCTAACATTTGTGACATGGGTTTTTTTACTTGCTATCTTGTGTGTGGGAAATCTTCTCTCTGATCATCATCTTATAATTCTTCAAAAGCATTTTATATTTTCCTTCATAACTTTGTTTTCAGGACTTATTTTTATCTCTCTTCTTATCTGCATCAAAGAATTCTCATCCAGGAACCTGTATTTTTAGTTAGGTTATTAATCACTCAAGCTTTAGCTCCTAGTCATGTAGTGTCTTCTCTTTCTTTTTGCTTCCACTATGAGCTATTATTTCAAGGGTGAATCGGATCAGTCAACTTGCAAATTACCATTTTTTTTATAGTATAGGTCTACTATTAACATAAAAAGCATAGTTCTTCCCCATGTTAGGAATTGTTGTGATTATTTATTATTATTATTTTTTTGTGAGTTAAATTGCGGATAAATTGGGTTACTTTTGATTGAGATAGCCTTAATGTTTCCAATAATTATGAATAGGTTGCCCAACTCTCTATTAAAATAAAGCTCCTATATTTCACTTATAATGTCTCAATAGTGTTAAATTGTTAATCTTAATCAAATTGCAGAAAGCAGTAGTGATTTGTAACGTAGGAACCTCTAAATATTGAATTAAACATATTAATCCAATAAACTAGCTAACCAAAATATTTTGGGGAAACTTCCAAGTAGCAGCCACCACTAATCTCTATTTCTCAATTGCTTTTCTAGCTGCCTTTGATGGTAAGCATCGTCATCAAATTTTTTGATGTATATAAACATAATGGGCTCATAGATTTTGAGATCTATATAAACATAATGGACTCCTTCAACCACCACCACGGGGAGCAAGTGCTGGCTTCGGAAAAAGAAGATAATTATGGGTTTTATTGAGTGTTTTGTCAGCAGAAAACTTAAGATTTTGGGATCAAAATGGGTATAAAGAACATGCTAATACAAGAATCAAGAAATTAAGAAAAATAGATATATAATAAAGAAGTTAAACCTGATAAAGGGCCTTTGCTTCAACCCTTTCGTTGGTGATCACCGATCAACGACTGGGTGATAGAGGTGAGGAGGCGGCGAGAAATACTTAGGGTGGTGGAGACTTAAAAGAGAGGGAGGGACGATCGTGGATTTAGAAGAGGAATTGAGGAAGCATTGAAATGAAATTAGTTTTTTTTTTATTTATATAGCAAGTAAATCGGGTTGGTAGATCGGGTCGATTTTAGTGGATTTTCATCCGATCCGAATCCGAAATATTCACAATCCTCATAATCGAGCTGATCCTATCAACCCGATTAACTCTACCCGAATGCATCGGGTCGGTCAATTTTTACACACCCCTACTTATAGGGGAAGTGATACCTGATCGAGTGAAGTGTACTCAAAGATGAAAAGAGCACCTGATGAGGGGTAAATGCACCCAAACCAAAGAGTGAAACCTGATGGGATATGGCACCTTCATCAACTTCGATAATCCAAGTACATGGTAACGATCCACGTATGAATGTTTTTCTTCAGACTTTGATTGGCTACTTCGCACACTAACACATGTTTACAGTAGCAATCATAGTAAGGGCAAAATATAGACACTAGGGTTTGTATCACTTCTTATCTTAAGAAATCCAATGATGATAACGATGCCGAATGCCTAGTAGTGAAGAAGGTTTCACCCAAGAAATTCAAAGACCTTTTTTACCTATTATGAATTATCCCATCCTAAAAGCCAATCTCGTCTCATCAAACCAAGAAGTTTGGCCTGATCAAATAAAACTTTTGGTTGATTAGACAAAGTAGCTTCATTTGATCAGATGAAATTCCCAAATACAAATAACCTTTTTTTGTACCCTATTCTTATCCAAATGCTGGAGGGGTATAACTGTTATCGACCTTTCTAGGTGCTAATAAAAGGCCTATTTTATATGAAAGAGGGGTTTCCTTCCTTCTCTCTCTCCTTCTTCATCCTGGTTTCCTGCACCTCAAGAAACTAAAACACCATTTTTAAGCTTTTTCGAAAGCTCTTCTTAGGATTTCTAGAAATTTAACCTTCTATCCTATATCAAAAGACATCTAAAGATATCAAATTACCTGAGGATTAATTTATCCAAAAAAACTCTTAGTAGTGTATCTCTGCATTTGCATATTTTGTGAATATATGTTTATATGTGTTATGTGTTGTGTTTGCATGTTTTTTAGCATAAAAGTTTTCTCTTGTGATGATCTTCCCTCATATCTAATCATATAGCTCATGTGTGAGTAGATATGAAAGGGTTTCCAAAATTAAAACCTCATTTTGAAGAAACAACTTTTTCATGGTTTTCTTAGATCTAGGAGAAATATTTAAAAATATCTTTTTGGATTGCTTTTTTACATTTTTTATGGTCTATGAATGACTGAAAACAAAATCAGATATTTCACAAATCCATCCCAGGATCAATGAAAATCTGGACTATTCTAAGAACAAGATCTAATTTCATCTGATTTGATAGAATTGCTTTGTGTGATCATACCAAGTTCATGGCTTGTGTTTGGTCAGATAAATCTCAAATCAAAGAATACAGAGTTGAGAAAATGAGGGACATTTACATGTTTTACCTCTTTTCATGTTTTATAAGTTCTGTATATATTTGCATTTTGTTAGTATAGATTTACAGGAAAAGGATTTATATATTTTCGATATCATTTCTTTAATTTCATGCCATAATGGGTTTCAATGCAAAAATAAATAACATCACATAAAATCTTTATATATTAATATTAATAAAAATGAATTTTATCCAATATCATCTTCATTGTAAACGAATTTACAAATTAATCACCAATTAATTCGGAATTTCTAAATAAAATGGGTAAAAAAGCAAATGTTTATCTCTAAATAAAAGATTTATTGGACTTAACAAGAATAAGAGAATTTTCGTTGTATGTGTTTGTAAATAAATCACACGTTTGGGATTTCTATAAAATAACAAAAGATTTTTAGAGACCACAGTCACTTTTTCAAAATCATTTGTCACTGTAAAAAAGGCTAGTGTTTTAAGATTTATTTACACAAAATAAATTATATTTTTAAATAGTTGGGATATTTTCATAGCACAATTCCAATCAAGTGATCACTTAGAATAAAATGGGAAACCATTTTTAGGTGTTAGTCACAAATAACAGCATAGGAACTCCTTGATAACCCGTTTTCGAATGAGACCTTGAGAATAATGGCGAAATCGGGTGGAATACCTTGTTATTATAAAATAACCAATATTGGAAAAAGGTGCAACCTATGAATTAGGTTAAGGGACCAATTTCCCGATTTCTCCACATGGCCGAAGGCCCAATCCACTTTAATAATGGACCAATGTCCAAAGATCACAAAAAATAATTAAGCTTGTTTTCACAAAATGCTTAACTTAGAATAACAAAATAAATAATTTAAGATCCCTTGTACAAATAATGGTGTATGCCAACTTTTACTACTTAAATGCATTTGTATTAAAAGGAAACTAATAAATATTGAAACCATTAAAAACAATAAGATATTAATTATAAGGCAAAAATAAAATTGAGATTCTTAGACTCCGAGTCTCATAGGTTTTACTCCCCAGTCTAAACCACCGGGTGATGACTCCACTAAAATCGCCTTTTAGTGGGAGATACTTCCACGTGTGAAAAATTATGAAAGGGTTGATCCTTACATATCATACTCTTTAGGGATGAGGAACCGGTTCATTAACAATTTTCTTAAATCAGTTCATTATTATCGGTTAACCGCTATATCGGTTTTAGTTTTTAATTCGATTTTTCGGATTGGTTAATCAGTTAACCACTAAAAAATTTTAATATATAAATTTAATAAATTATACAATTTATAATATTATTTTTAATAGTTAAAAATGCTTTAAAAATAAAAAAATACTAATTAAATACAATATCCATTAAAATAATCTAAATAAAAATAAAATTTACATAATTAATTATAAAAATTAAAAATATTCGATATAAAACTAACAACAAAACACTAATTATGCACATAATTTTAATGTTTATTTACTAAAAATATTTTTTTTACAAAACTATATATTATAATATTTATAAATTACACAAAAATTGAAAATTATAATTGTAAAATTTAAAATATAATTCATAATATATATATATATATATATATATTCGGTTTCGATTTCGATTTCGGTTTCAGATCGGTTAACCACCGATTTTTAAAATAAAAATCATAAACCTAAAATTTTAGTTCGATTAATCTAAAATTCTATTCGATTTCGGATCGGTTTTTCAATTAATCAAAATTTCGATTAATCATGCTCATCCCTTATACTCTCTCATGTAAAAAGTAGACCAAGTCCTTTAATGGAAGTAGATATACCCTATTAACAATTTTGTTAGTTAAGAAAACATCAAAGTCCACACGTTTACACATGACAAATAGTTTTTGCTAGTTATGTTAAGAGTCTTAAATTCAAGTTTGATCAAATTTGACATAATGTAAGAAAAAAAATATTTGACTACGAACCATGGAGTAAAGTTGTGCTAATAACGTATCATAAAATGATAGTATATGAAATATTAAAAGAACTATAAGGACGAGAAAATAGAGAAAGTCTTAAGAAACTAAGAGTAGGAAAATATATTTTATTTTTGCCACTTTTATGTATTGCATGGAAGAAGTATATATTTATAGGCTTATGAATGTAACTTACATAAAATAAAGGGTTAATTACAAAATTAGGTTTAAATTATAGGATAGTTAGCAATTTCAGGCCCGACAAAAAAATTCTTGCAATATCAGTTCCAAAATTTCAAATACCGTTTCAATTTAGGAACAAAGATAACATTATAAATATATATGTAAAAAAAATAAATAAATAAATAAACCCCCAACGAAAGCCATTCTCAAAATTAAAACACACACATAATTATATTGCGTCTGTAAGTAAAAGGACAATATTATTTGTAATGTTTTGGACTTTTAAGCAACTTATAGATGTAATAAAGCTGAATACTCAAAAGAAACATCTCACAAGCATGTTAATTATTTGCTAACAATACTGATTAAGAATCCTGCCCATAACGCTATTAATCCTAGAACTGAAATATTTCATTCTGTATGGTTAGTGGATATGGAGTATTAGTTAGCATTGGTGCGAAGTTAGTAATTTCAACGTTCTCCTCTATCTGCAAAAGAGATTCAAATCAATAAAACAATAGATTTTGAGAGGGTTTAAATATAGGACGACATTTCTATACACAGAGTGTTATGTACCATTCGATCATATGAACTCGTTCATCACACAGTATGCAGCACCCAGTGCATGGATGCACGGTGTGTCGGCTTATAGCCCTTAAATATATCCATGATCGTAAAAGTTAATGGAGTTTTAACGTTTTGGTATAAATAAATAAAATTTATAACCATAAAATTATAAAAAAGCATTTTATAATAGAGAAATAGGATTTGAAATTGTATGGTCCGACTAAATTTTTTTTTTTTTTTTGTGATATTAGTGAAAATTTTGATGAGTTTATGAGTGGGAGTTTTTTTTTTTTCTTAATTACCACTCTGTTAAAATCTCAAAACTCATGGAAGTCCATTTTAAGAGCGACATCTATTTGTTCGATCGATAACTTACAGTAATCTTTTTAGTCTTTATTACCTTATGCTGAAGATACTGATTTGCAGCCTTCAAGATTCCTTCCTATAAGATGCGAAATTAATTTGCAAATTATTTAAAAAAAAAAGGATAATGAAAAAGAAAAAGGCTAATCCATTAATTACTGAGCCCCCGAAAAACAAGTACAAAAAGAAAAAAAAAAAAAAAGCAGAGAAATAGAAAACAGAAAAACAAGTGCAAAAATATGTGGAACCATGTTCCGTATTTTATTAATTAGTTAAGTGTTCACTAACTCTGCACATCATAAATTATTTTTAGTAAATACTATAATCATATATTTTTATTCATGATTTTAAGAAATCAAACTTAAAATATTTTTATAATAATTAAATTAAAGTGTAAATGAAAAATATTTTGTATATTTTAAAATATGGACACATATAAAATAAATTATAAAAAAGAAATTGGACCTTCGTTCTACAAAATTAATTATATATTTAGCTTTATTAATATACTTTTTACATTAAGAGCAAAAACTATAAAAATAAATTCTACTTTGACGCAGAGTACCAATACTTTTACACTTTGTTATATTATTGGATTATATCTTATTTTGTATTAATAAATCTAATTTTATTGTTTTCTTGGTGAAGTTAATTTTTGTTAATACTAATTTACATGAATAATAAATATTGGTAATGTGAATAAATTTAAAAAGAACAACGCAGATGTACAATATTGTGAGTAAAAGACAGTTTGTTTATTTTTTTATTATTTTTTGGAAAACGTTATATTTTTCTGCCTAGAAAGATATTTGACATTTTTTTTTTGTGTTACATTTGCTTTCTAAATTTTTTGATTGAATTGTATTCCATGTTACTATTTCTTTTCAACTTTTTATTCCGCATACAAACAAAAGAAAGTTAGTGATAAAGGAAACTAAACAATTTTGCTAATAATAAATTGTTAATTTAATTTAATAATGAAATAATTAATTATTATTTCGGTTAAGAAAAATTCAGTCCACTTTCTATTTTTATAAAGAGTATTGATGATAGTTTTTATTATTATTCCATGATAATTTAAATTAGTTAATGCGGCCATGACCCTTTGCCACCAGGTTAATTTAAAATTATACCAATTTATTTATCTTCCACTAAATTACCAAAGGCAACTCATTTCATATAAAATTTAACACTTCAAATAATAAAGATTCCGCATGGATAAAAAAATAATAATAATAAAGTCAGATAAAATAATAAAGTGGTAATTTAGTTTTATAATAAAATAATTAAGAGTTAATATAGTCTAAGAAATTTTCACCTCACTTAATACTTGTAACATAGTATAGATAACAGAATTGAAAGAATGTTAATTGAATTATGTATTTAAGTTACTAATTTGGTGTGCATGTGCGTCACACATAATAAATATTTTTAAAGTAATCATTAATGGTATAAAAAATTAAAATTATCATAATCTGATTTTCAACATATGAAAATTAAAGAATATTTTTATTATTTTATACAATCAATGTTATTCAATATTTAGATATCTTTCTTTTAGTTTCATCTAATTTTTGAGATGTAAATTGTTATTCAATTTTCTAAAAGTTTAAACATATTTTTAAAGAGTATATTAATGTTTTGACGGACTTAGTTTAAAGACATAAATACAAATATAATTTTAAATTAAAACAATACACATCAATAGGCGTGTTATGAGAAAATATAAATTATAATTAAATTTATATAATTTGCAAAGGCCCTTATATTGAATCAAGTCGTAAATTTGCAATAAGCGTTTCTTGCACACTTTCATTAATTTTTTATAATTTTTTTAGAGAAAAAAATTAATTAAAAGAATATAAAAATATTAGTTTAACTCCAACATTTATTTATCAAAAGAGGAAAAAAAAAAGCCATCCAATACTCAAAAATATTAATTTGTAAATTAATAATTTTTAATAACACAGTTTTAATTTAAATTTTTAAATATTATTATTTCTTTTATTAGAACTTTAGAAGTTACATTTATGTAAACTTCTATTTCTTAAAAAAAAACGTTTTGATAAGAATTGCGTTTTAATTATCATGTTGATAAGAAATTAGGTAGCTAAATTTAATTTGAAATATAGTTTATTTTAGTTCAAATATTTATTTCCCCATTCATATGTGGAAGTAATAGCGAAATATAGTGAATACAAACATAAACGTGAGCTAATTTTATTAGTCTTCTATTCTATATAAAAAGCTGGAATAATTTATTTAGATTTATTTATTTTGTGTTAAATTTTATAAGGCTATTGTAGTAAATATTATAAAACAATAAGGACGTTAGTCTCAAAAAATTTCATCCTACATACATTTATATAGTATGGATAATATAACCGAGATAAAAATTTATTTGCAAATGAATCCTCGTTTAAATTTTTCATATTTTTATTATCTTAATTAATAAAATTTAGTTATATATTCATTTGATATTTAAAATGGATATATAACAAAAAAGAATTATAGAAGAATTTTGTCATATAATCATAATAACTATCATTTTTTTTTATTTGTGTGAAAAAATAACTAAAATTATAAGATATTATAGGATGGAGAGAATAAGAGACTGATAGATCAGGGGATAAAACTAATACAATTTGGGAGCTCATTAATGGCTATAGCTGAAGAGAAGAATATACACAGACAAGCAGATTTTGGACTAACCTTGTTCCTCAATTGCTGGATCTCTTTGGACATTATCTCCATCTGTGTAGCATAAGTTAATGATCATTAATAAAATTGTTGTAATAATCAAAATGGAAGATAGGCACGAAAAATATTTAAAAAATCACCACAAGGCTCATTCAAATCCGATAAAAACCTAGCTATGCACAATCTAATGAAAAATTAATTATTGATACCTTTGTTGAGCGAATATGATAAATCCATATCTCGAGATTTTTTTCCAATATTAACAATTCCTCAAATGTCATTTCTGCAGCTCCTCCTCCAACCAAGTACCTATAAATTGGTTTTAAAAAAGATTACCTATAAATTAATATAAATCGAAATATTCAAATTAAAAGTTTTCTAATTAAATTAAATTTAATCGGTTAATATTTGGTTTCCAATTTTGATTTAATACTCACTTCATTCCATTTTAAGTTATCATTTTCAATACTGTATTTCTTCTCACATTAAATGTCTTTTTAGGATTTTAAAATAAAAATTTACATATATCGTTATTTATTATGTACCACTAAATTTAGTATATGATAAATTTAATTTTAATTATATAAAAATTAAATGATATATTTGGAGTAAAAATGATAAATTAGTCAATTCCTACTAATTTTTTTATAAAATTAATATTTTTTCACTCAATCCCTTAATTTTCCTGTCAAAATAAAATTCACATTTAAAATAGGATGACCAAATAACTAAATGTGATTGAACATTAATAATTATAGGTGGCAAATGGATGGGTTGGACAGATTTGGATTGAATCATTAATGAACGGGGGTCATTAATGGATTGGATTATAAATGGATCAAAAATTATGGATAATAAATGGATTAATATTCAAATAAATTGAACGAATTTAGATCGATTCATAAATTAAATGTAAATTATTATAAAATTTTTATTGATTAGTTAATCGATCCGATAATAATAATAATATTCAAATGACAACATAATATAAATAATAAGTTCATATATTAATTAATTTTTTATTAGTTCAAAATCATATTAAGGATATAAATACATAATTATCTCTAAAAAGAGTCTAAATAGATAAATAATAAATCTTGAAAAATATTTAAAATATAGACAAGTTTTGTCAAATCATTCTTTTTGTGTTTATATTTGCCTTTGCAGAAAAAGGATGATGACATTTCAATCCAACAACAATACGATTGATTATAAGAACATATAGGCATGAACTTGTTCCCCTTTTCCATTTAGCTCTTTATATTCCTTTTTGTTGTTCAAATTAATACATGTACTGAGAAATTTTGCAATTGAAATCGTAAACAGTTGAAGAGAGCATGAGGAATTTTGGAAAAAATCTATTCAGTACAGATCTAATGAGTTGAAAAATTAAATGAATCGATTTTGAGTTGATCCAATAGAAATGAGTTGGTTAAAAAATAAAATTGATCAGTTTTTAAATTGATCCAGTGGATATTTATTTGGGTTAGATTGAGTTTAGATCATTTTTTTAGATGAATTTAGATTAAATTTTAGGTTTGGATCAATTTTACTAGCTCTAATTAATATAGAACTTAACTGTAATAAGAAATCAGCCAATTAGCAGAGTTCGAAGAGCACAAAAACTCAAAGAATTTAATTGCAATTAGTTGTATACCAAAAAAAAAAATCAGGATAAATATTTTAAGAAATTTATTACTCTACCCATTTTACTTAACTTGATAACTTTTTTTAACACAGATTAAGAAAATTACTTAACTAGGATTGATTTTATAAAATTTTTATTCTAATTTATTTTTGTCAATTCTCTACAAATATATATTTCCACAATATAAATAGGATCTTTTTTTGAAAATAATGTATTTTCTTAAAAAAATTCAAAATCTTGAGCTATTGTCAACATATTTAGAAAATTGAAATTGCCAAAAATCGGCACTATAAATGCTGATTTCTCAGATACATAGAACTTGTATATTTTGAATTAAAACTAGCACTATTACTCTATTAGTATCATTTTTTGACAGACAGAAGTCCGAAATCAATACTGATAGTAATGGTTTTAGGTTGCATTTATATTTTATTTTAAAGAAAAATAAAACATGGAATAATTTTAATTATTATTTCAAAATCAGTATGAGTTGTGCGATCATGAAATATATAGATTATCGAGTATATAATTATCTACTAACATAAACTTCCAAAATGATAAGATGATAAATTCAATATAGATGATTGTACTTTCAACACATTTTTTTTATTTATTTTTTATTTGGGAAGATAATTGTTTATTTAAAAAGTTAATAGTCACTCAACAGGCCAATATAAATCAATTAATTAATTAATGAGCAAGCATAGCAATCATTTACTTTTTTTTTATTTTTTGCTATCATTCAATATATTATTATTATTATTATTATTATTATTATTATTATTATTATTATTATTATTATTATTATTATTATTAATTAGTAGTCTTTGAACATATATATATATATATATATATATAAGTAATTGGTTATTCCATAAAAGTATTACTCTATATAATTAAGAAGAATAAGTAATTTAAATTTACTTGAAACTATTATATAAATTTTATAGAGAAATACAAAAAAATTAAAGCATAAAATAAAAATATAATGTAAATATATTTTAAAATATTATTCTATCTAAATTTTAGAGATAAATAATAAAGAAAAGAGAAATTCTTAAGATAGACAAATATATATATATATATATATATATTGGTTAACTAGTGTTTAAAAACTAAAATTGATAATCGAAATATTATAAATAAAAATCGGAATTTAATTCAATAAATCTATTAACTAAAAAATTAGTTTGATTCTAAATCGATTTTGCAATTAATCAATTTTTTTATTTATTTTTTTCACCCTTTTAGCTAGTATCATGATAAGAGGTTTAAATAAAACTAATATCTTTTATTATAAAACAAAAATTATAAAGAGAAGGTATTGAATAGATTTGTTTCGTAATTTTCATTAAATAGTTTAAGTTAAATTAAAACGAATATACATGTATTTTATATTATTTCTCTAGCATTCGAAAAATATATATTATTTCTAACATGTTTATTTTTCTATAAGAAACCTGATTAATATATAAGTGCGCTGTGTGTCTTTTTTAAAAAAAATAAAAAATAAAAATGCAATCTGAAATTTGTACCGGCAAAGTGGGGATATTTTTTAAAACAATATTTTTTTAAAAATTATTTACAAAAATGAGATATGTTAGAAAATAATTACAAAAATAGGATTTTTGTTGTGATAATTATGAGATATTTGGATGACTATCAAACTCATCATTCTCCCCATTCTAGTAGAAGTCTACCTCTTCTATTTTGTGCCTATAAATACCCTATTGTGATTATTCAATATACATAATTAATAAGAGAAAATTCTCTATTCTACTATTTCTGTCTTTCTTTTAATTAGTTTACAACACGTTATCAGCACGATAGTCTTTATTGATCATTGGAAGTCGGTGATTTACGACAACCCGGCTCGAAGGAATCAAGAATTATAATTTACAAGATTAAACGGTAAGTAGATTTAATTTATAAATTTTAAATTATTTTAATTTTCATGAGTTAATGAGATTGATTAAGGGTCGATAATTCTATCCTACAATAAATAATTTTAAAAACTTCAATATACGAAAATATTAAGAACTAAGAATAACATTTTCTATTATCAAGGACATTAACATGATTTTAGTGATTTATTTTACATAATTGCAATTTAATCCTTGCTTAATTATATTTTAATCATTATATTATATATGATGAATATATTTTATGTAAAGCCATATTTGGTTTTCAATTTTCTATATGTATATTGTTGTTATGTGTAATACAATTATTTGAAGGCTCCTGAAGAGTTATAATGCAATTATTTGCATACAATTTATTATAAAATATATTATTTCTCAAATATGTCCCGCAGACATATATTTTCAAAAATATTCGCTGAAATGAATATCATTTTGAGACTGAAAGATAAATACTTGAGATCTACTTTGTATAAGATTAGTAATATATTTTTTCAGATAATTTGATTTTGATACAAATATTAGTAAACTCGAAGTTTGCCAATAAATACAAATTTTAGTAACCTGAAGTTTACTAACAAATATTAATAGCCTATTATTTACCAATTATATAAATATCAGTAAACATGAAGTTTATTGATTAATTAATACTAATATCAGTAAACCTGAAGTTTATTGATTATAGTAAACTTAAAAAAAATTAATATAAATACAAATAAATATTTATTTTATTATTTGTCACAATATTAGTAAACATAAAGTTTACTAATTGTTATGCAAGTATTAGTAACATGCAGTTGGCTAATTATTCAAATATCAATAAACCAAAAGTTTGTTGATTAATTGATAATAATATTGGTAAACTCGAAGTTTATTGATTATAATAAACTTGAAAATTGATATAAATACTAATAAACATATAGTTTATTGATCGTATGTCACAAATATTAGTAAACCTGACGTTTACTAATTGTTTGATATTGATATTAAGAAACTTGATGTTTATCAATTGATATAAATATTGATATAATAAAAATAGTAAGCCTGAAGTTTACTAATTAACAATTGATTATTTGGCATGACCGGTTTGATCATTCCGGATCGATTATAATACATAAATTATTGAGAATTCATATGTTTATTAGAGAATCAGAAGTTTCTTTAATTCTACTTAAGGAATTCTCATAATCTATTTGTTCTCAAAAAATGTTTTATACAATTAACATTAGCTGAAATTAATGTTAATACGATTTTTGGTTCTGCAAATGTAATTGAAGGCTCTGGAAGAGTCCAAATTATGCTTCCAAATTGAACAAAATTATATATTGATGATGCGTTGTATTCAAGTAGATCCCGAAAAAATCTACTAAGTTTTAAAGATATACGTCGTAATGGATATCATATTGAAATGACAAATGATGAAAATATCGAATATCTATATTACATCCACAAAATTGAACCAGAAGTTCATATTAGAGAAACTTTCAAGTTTCTCAACAGGATTATATTTCACGAAAATAAAAATGGTTGAATTAAATTATATGCACCGGAAGTGCTCAGACCCTAAAATGTTCATACTTTGGCATGATCGCCTTGGTCATCCCGGTTCAACCATGATGCGACGTATTATCGAAAATACAAATGGACATGGATTAAAGGATCAGAAAATTCTTTTATCTAATGATTTTTCTTGTAGTTCTTATGCACAAGGTAAATTGATTGTAAGACCTTCACCATCCAAATTGCATTTGGAGTCTCCTATTTTTCTTCAAAGGATACATGGAGATATTTGTGGCCCAATTCATCCCTCTTGTGGACCATTTCGATATTTCATGGTTTTGATTGATGCCTCAACTCGATGGTCACATGTATGTTTACCTTCTACTCGTAATATTGCTTTTACTAAACTTCTTGCTCAAATTATAAAGTTAAGGTCTAGATTTTCTAATCATCCTATCAAGATAGTTCGTTTAGATAATGCATGTGAGTTTTCTTCAAAAGCATTTTATTACTTTTGCATGTCAATTGGGATTAGTGTCGAGCATTCTGTTACATATGTTCATACTCAAAATGGTTTAGCTGAATCTTTTATTAAGCGATTATAATTTATTGTTAGACCTATGCTTATGAAGTCACAACTTCCTGCATTTGCTTGAGGACATGCAATTGTTCATGCCGCATCTTTAGTTCATATCAAAAATTTTCACATTTGCAACTTGTTTTTGATTAACAAACTAATATATCTCATCTTAAAATTTTTGGTTGTGTTGTTTATGTTCCTATTACCCCTCCTCAATGAACTAAAATGGGTCCCCAACGATGTCTTGGTATATATATATATTGGTTTTGATTCTCCTTCTATCATTAGGTATCTAAAACCTTTAACTGGTAACCTTTTTCGAGCAAGATTTTTAGATTGTCAATTTAATGAATTAGTTTTCCCACCATTAGGGAAAGATAAAGAAAAGGGGCCAAAAGCTCAAGAAATCAGTTGGAACACACCAACTTTGTCCAAATTTGATACACGCACAAATCAATGTGAACTTGAAGTTCAAAGAATAATTCATTTACAGAATGCTGCAAATCAGCTGTCTGATATCTTTACAGACACCCAAAAGGTCATCAAATCATTCCAGCTGTAAATGCCCCTGCATAATTAAATGTCCCCGTAGGACATCTTGGGAGTATAACAGCAAATGAGTTTAGTTCACGCTAGAAGCGTGGTAGACCTATTGGTGAAAAAGATATTGTTCCTCGAAAGAAGGGAGAAATAAAAAAAAATCATTCAATTGATCCTCCTGAAGAGGCCAGAAACAAATCAAATACATAACTACATATTTCAAGAGAAGCGACCCTAGAAGTGGTTCCGGTACCGACAAATTATGAGATCTCATTGAAAACTAGAAATATGTTAGAAAGAGATGAAATTATGTATTTGCATATGCAATTACTTCTGAAATAGCAAATGATGATGAGCCTGAGCCTAAAACTATAGAAAAATGTCGACAAATACTTGATTGGCCAAAATAAAAAGAGGTAATTCAGGTTGAGCTAGATTCTTTAGCTAAACGAAAATTATTTGGACCAGTAGTCCTGACACCAGAAGATGTCAAACTAGTTGGATATAAATGGGTCTGTAAGTAAAAGAAATGAGTTAAATGAAATTGTGAGATACAAAGCATGACTTGTTGCACAAGGTTTCTCACAAAGACCTGGTATAGATTATGAAGAAACATATTCTTCAGTCATGGATGCAATCATGTTTAGATTTTTGATTGGTTTGACTGCCTCTAAAGGGCTTGATATACATCTAATGGATGTGGTGACAGCTTATTTATATGGATCATTAGATAATGACATATATATGAAAATCCCTGAAGGATTTAAGATGCCTGAAGCATATAATTCAAAACCTCGACAAATGTACTCGATTAAACTCCAAAGATCTTTGTATGGATTAAAGCAATTTGGACGTATGTGGTACAATCGTCTAAGTGATTACCTAGTGAAAAATGGATATGAGAATAATTCAATTTGTCCATGCATTTTTATCAAGAAGATAAATTTAGGATTTGCTATAGTTGCAGTTTATGTTGATGACTTAAACATAGTGGGGACTCCAGAAGAGATCTCTATTACTGCAGAATATTTAAAAAAAAAGGAATTTGAAATGAAAGATCTTGGAAAAACAAAATTTTGTCTTGGGTTTCAAGTTGAATATTTGCCAAAAGGAATTCTTGTACATCAGTCATTTTATATAGAGAAAATCTTGAAACAATTTTATATGTATAAGTCTTATCCATTGAGCATTCCAATGGTTGTTCGCTCTCTTGATGTCAAGAAAGATCTTTTTCGTCCACAAGAAGATAACGAAGAGATTCTTGGTCCTGAAGTACCATATCTTAGTGCAATAGGTGCACTTTTATATCTTGCAAATAGCACTAGACCAGATATAGTTTTTGCAGTTAATTTGCTAGCAAGATTTAGTTCTGCACCAACTCGAAGGCACTGGAATGGTGTAAAGCATGTTTTACGTTATCTTTGTGACACTTCTGACATGGGTTTATTTCTTTTCAAAAGGAGTAAATTTAGAATTGACAGGGTATGCTGATGCTGGATATCTATTAGATCCTCATAAAGCTCGATCACAAATAGGTTATGTCTTCACATATGGTGACACTGCTATTTTTTGGCGATTTGTTAAGCAAACAATCACTGCCACTTCCTTAAATCATTCAGAAATATTAGCCATTCATGAAGCAAGTCGTGAATGTGTGTGGTTGAGAACTATGACTCAACATATTAAGGGAACAAATGGGTTGGTAGTGGAGAAAAAGCCAACAAAATTGTATGAAGATAATGCAACATGTATTTCACAACTCAAAGGTGGCTATATCAAAGGAGATAGAACAAAACATATCTCACCAAAATTCTTCTATACCCATGAACTTATGAAAGAAGGACAGATCGATGTTTGCAAAGTTCGCTCAAGTGATAATCCAGCAGATTTGTTCACAAAGGCGCTACCAAGTTCAATTTTCAAGAAACATGTGTACAATATTGGAATGCGCCAATTAAAAGATTTAGTTTGATTCATTTTTGAGGGGAAGCACATATGAATATTGTACTCTTTTTCCTTCGCTAAGTTTTTATCCCACTGGGTTTTTCTTAGCAAGGTTTTAACAAGGCATATTCATAGTGCATAGTCATCCAAGGGGAAGTGTTGTGATAATTATGAGATATTTGGATGACTATCAAACTCATCATTCTCCCTATTCTAGTAGAAGTCTACCTCTTCTATTTTGTGCCTATAAATACCCTATTGTGATTATTCAATATACACAATTAATAAGAGAAAATTCTCTATTCTACTATTTCTGTCTTTCTTTTAATTAGTTTATAACAATTTTTTTTTTTCTGATGGGGGACAATTTCTTCTGAAACCGCTGGTCCCACCAGCGGTTTCAGTACACAATTATTAAATTAATTAAATTAATAAATTAATAAATTTTTTATTTAATTTAATTTTTTAAATAAAATAAAATTAAATAAATACCCGCAATAAATTATCATTCCAATCTTCATCCAATATTAGAAAAATAATATATATATCCAGTTGGGTGGGAATGGAAATTATATAATAAATATATTAAAATTTTAATAATTTAATAATTGACGGACACGAAAATTTATATTAATTTATAAATATATTATTATTTTATTATAAATTAAATTAATAAAATTCAAAGATGTAAGCCCATAGATGTTGTCTCGGAGACAAAGTTCAAAGATGTATTGTCAAATCCTCATCCATAAATCAAGACAATGTTTATCTGATATTCGGAGTGAAAATACTGTAAATTATAATTAATGCAATTTAACTGTTTTATCTGCATTAATTAAGTATCGTGAAATATATAATTATGCTGAACAAAAATTTATAATTACAAAGCTGACAATGAATAAAAATTCAGTTTAAGCCGAGTCCATCTGTTATAAAATTCAGACGAAATGATAATGATCAATTTATCTTTAATTAAAGATTTTATATTCGAATTCAAACTATAGAAAAGTTTAATTAATTGAAATGCAGTTCAGATATGGGACTCTTCAACGAGAATTTGAGTTTAAACATTTGAACATTTGAACATGCAGGTATCAATTTAATTTAATTTAATTTAATTTAAAAAATTAAATTAAAAAATAAATTAAATTATATTAAAAATTTATTAATTTAATAATCGGTGCACGAAAAATTGTGCACTGAAACCGCTGGTCCCACCAGCGATTTCAAAAAAAATTGTCTCCCGTCAGAAAAAACTCAATTTCTGTAATTATTTTCTAGCAGATCTCATTTTTATAAATATTTAAAAAAACATTATTTAAAAAAAAGTCCCCACAAAGTGACACTGATAGTGTCGGTTTTAATGCAAAAATATATATATATATATATATTTATAAGACCTGTGTATGTTAGAAACAGCATTAACAATTTTAATTTTCTAAATTTGTTTATTATAGTACCAAAATTTAAACTCTTTTTAAATGCATTATTTTAAAAACTTTTATGAAATATCTCTTTTTTAAGTGCATAAAGCTTAATGATGTTTGAGTTGATATAATAGGTCGCATGTTTTTTCGGTACAAACCCAGGAGGGCCAGGACCGATCACATACTAGGGATGGAAAAGAATTGATTTTATGTTTCGACTTTTAGGTTAATTAAATCAATAATTTAGAATTATGATTTTTGTTTTAAAACTAGAAGTAAACAGAGTTGGATTGAATTATAAATGGATGAATTATAAATAAATCAAAAAATATGGATCATAAATAAATTAATATTTAAATAGGTTGAACAAATTTGAACATATCTATGAGTTTAAATCCTAAAATTTAAAAATGTTCAAAATTTTATTTTTCACTTCTCGAAATTAATATTCATTATTCTAAAATTTTTCATGTAATCGGAATACTTTTCAAAAGTTCATGGAATATTTTCAAATTGATCAATGTTAGTTTGACCCATTTTTCGGTCTAGTGACTTATTTTTATTTTTGACTTTTGATGGGTTATTTGATCTAAATCGCAACTTAAATTATAATACTAGACTCTTCATAAATTATATTTTCTAATGATGACATAAATTTTTTCTGGGTTTCGGTGGACCGGAAGTGGCCCAGTTAGATCGTTTATAGCTCAGATGTGAATTAATTTATTTGACGTATTTTTTAAATGAAATTAACACTTTTATACAATAATATAATACAAAAAATAAGTGTAATAAAAAAATATTGGTTCAAATATATTGAATAGCCCAAATAGATCGAATGGTCCAAATGAATCGCATTGAGCTCAGATGCATATCAACTTATTTGGTTTATTTTTTTAATAAAATTAATATTTTTATATAATAATATAATATAAAAAATACTGCAATAAAAAAATGTGTGAACAAACTAGAAATTCCTAAATTCTGCTGCGTATTAGGCTTTCTAATTCTACATTACCAAATTTTTATTTATTTATTTCGGGAAAATATTGCCCATTCAAGTCAATATTTCTGTAACTTTAAAAAGTGAAATGATTATGTTATTAAAGGAAAGAAAAATTGAAAATTTTCTTTTTTCTTTTTTGAAATTTCTGCAACTTTAAATTTTCTTGTAATGTTTTTTTTTTCTTTTATTTAGCAGTATGTCATAAGTCAAAATGTTATTTATTATTTTTAACTAATTAAAGATTAAATTATTCGGTTAAACCTATAACTTTTTTTAAATAGTCAAGTGTACAAAAATAGCTCAAGAGAAGATAATAGAGTATGATTTCATTTGCACCTTAAATACCAGTTGTTGTTGTTGTTATTATTATTATTATTATTATTATTATTATTATTATTATTATTATTATTTCATACTTGCATAGCCAATAAATTGCAGTTAATTTGTGAGGAGTGCAGGCAAGTAAACTCTAATTTTCTAAAGTGTATATAGCAAAAGTTTTGAGAAAGTCAAAGTTTTGAGGCTTTATTATAATATATATTTTTAATAAATAAATATTAAAATTATCTTTTTATTATAATCATTTATTTATTATGTATGTGTAATAAGTATTGTAGCGTTAGTTTTATATTAAATATATTTAATTGTAATTATGAAAGTTCTATTTTTTATTTTTTAATAGATATATTTGGTATTTTTAATTTTCGAAGCATTTTTAACCACTAAAAAACTGCAATATTTATAATTTATTATATTTATATGTTGCAAAATTTCAATGGTTAATAAAAACAAATTGATTAATTGATAAAAAAATTAGTTAAAAATCTAAATCGATATAGCGATTAATCAAAATAAATTAATTAATTAATAAAAATTATTAATGAACCAGTTAATCGCCATGCACGCTTCAATCCTATAATATTTAAAAGGTATTTATAGGATCATAATGGGGTTTAAGCAAAGTAATAAGATGCTAACGAAAATAGAGCAAAATGAAAATAAACACTTAAATAACTAAAAACCATGCATAAGTTAATCATAATTTAAATATTACATAATTATAATAAATAATTATGCATTATATATAATTCAGCTAAGCAATTATTATACTTTATATATAAATACTAAATTGATTAATTAATTAAATTATATAAAGTTTGGTGAGTTCTGTTTGTTCGGTTTTTAACATAAAAATCAAACCCAACCAAATAAATAACTAACTAGAAAAAGGAACTAACATACGTATGTAACTAAGGAGAATTAAATATAATATGTTAAATAGACATTCCATTCTCCATGTTAGAATACAGTTTCTATTTTCTAAATAAATCAACATGACTTACATAATTAATAACACATCATTATGTTCCATTATCTATATTGACAAAATATATAAATAATAGTAGTATAATATAAATTTACAAAATAAATCAATCAGTGAAAATTCGGAATTTACATATTTTGCTGAAGAGTAGTGATAAAGCATAATTTGTCTTTATCTGTAAAAAGGAGAGCTGACAGCTGATGATCCGATCAAATGATAGAACTTGCAAGAAGGAGTGCCCAGTCGGACCCGAACATTAGCACTCCGAAGCTTAAGTTAGTAGCTTTTAGAGATAGAGTATTTAGAAAGAGAGTTTTAGATAGTCAATATCTGGAGCCATTGTATTTTAGGCTATTTATAGGAGCTCTTTGGGAGGGGTACTTGAGTACCTTGGGGGTATGATAACTGGCATTGAAGTAGGTGTGCGGCGATGTGATAGGGAGCAGGTGAAAGGTATGGGTGCTTGCTTGTGTCAATGGACTAGACAGGACATGGCGTCCCATAAGTCCGATCGGACACTGCGCCTTTATTTCTTATCTTCCAGCTCATGCTTTGTCATTTTTATTGATGGACTTTAGGCCCTGCTGAGTGTTGTTGGGCCGACCTGATTGGACCTTGGAGATATTTTTTCCATAGTTATCACTTGTCCCCCCTCCAAAGGGTCCGATCGGACGATTTTTGACTTTTGACGGGATCTTTTGAATTGGCTTGAATATGATAAGTCGCATCTGTTCATTTCGGACAGCCGTTATGCATTTATTGTCGGTGCACATACCGAGGGCGACTCTTTGTTCTCCATAACCGCCATAATGGATTGGAGACATGTGGCGATTATTCAGCGGAGAGGCGATTGGAGAATTCCAAAACTTTTAAACCTATAAATAGGTAACTTTGGGGCAATTTTTTCATCATTTTTTAGCAATTTTTAACAGAACTCTGCCAAATTCTCTTTGTGAACTTTGTTTTTAGCTTTCCTGTGCAAAAATTTTTTGGGCTTCAAATTTTGAAGATTTCAGCGTTTCTCCCTGAGAGATTACATTATCCAAGTAAGTGAACAATTTCTGCCTTCAATTTTCTTCATTTTTCATAATACCATCATTAATTCTCTCCCTCCGTGAAAAATGGCTTCAAGCAACAGCCAGTCTATAAACATGAGCTTTCTTGAAGCTTATAAAGATTGTGAGGCCGTGGCTCGTCCTTCGAAAATCACGCAGGAGGAAGTGGCTGAGATCCCTTTATGATACAATCTTTTCGCAGAGGTCTCTGTGATGGCCTACCCATATTCCATGATAATGACCAATGGACCTTTTGGTCGTGAGAACAATGAGTGGCTTATTTGCCATTTATGGAGCTTGGACGCTAGGTTGAGGCTTCCCTTTGGTGCCTTCGAGATTGCAATTCTTGAAGGTTACAGAATTGCCCCTAATCAACTTCATCCGAACGGATGGAGAACAGTGTCCTGCTTCAAGATCCTCTATGAGATGGAGAGAGTGGCACCAACTTTGGATATGTTCACTCATTTTTTCTATATCTCAGGGCGGAGTGATGGGACAGAGTATTTTTTTACAAGCCGACCGTAAAGGAAGTTGTTCATTGTACCGTCCTCCATGCAAGGCTTTAAAGAAAAATTCTTTTTGGTAGGGATGGCCGAAGGATTTAGAATGTCTTTAATCCGATCGGATGTAGCTATCGCCTTGAAAAACCAAGCGTCTGGTCAATCTTTGTATGAGGGCGATATCGAAAAGCTTTTGGGTGTTGTGGCAAGGCATGGGAATCCATATGATTTCAATTATCTTATTGGCAATCCGATCGGGTCTTCAAACTCCGATGCTAGCATTGACGTAGAATGTGAGCATAATAATTGGAGTGTGGGAGAAGTGCATATTGACCATCATACATTGCATGTTCATGAAATACTTATCAGCTGGAGAGAATATTTATCTTTTATTTTTGTGATGCAGTTGTAGACGTGATGGCTAAGGGAGACGACGTTGCTAAGCAATTGGCCGACCGGGCTAAGGCAAAGATTGAGGAAGAACGTGCTACCAAGGAAAAGAGGGGGTCAAAAAAGAGAAAGCTTGTGTCTTCTTTAGAAGTTCAGACTTCCACTCCCTCCGTAAGTGCTCCCATTTTCCATCCCCCTTAGGCTTTTCTAGGATCTATTGCTGTCCAACCTTTGACTGAGGGTCAGCGTCCCCTGCGGCATTTGTTTTTAAGGGATAAGACTGATTTAGAGGAAGAGCAACTAGCTCAACATCGGAGGAGATCAGCTCAAGCAAATGCATCCTCAGCAGATGAAGTTGCCCAAAGGAGGGCTGAAGAGGCAACCAGGAAAAAAGCTGCTGAGTTGGTAGCTGCTGTGGATGCTAGTGTTACCACAAAACGCAAAGAACCCATCCGAGATGAATCCGCTCGGAGTGCTACCGCAAGAATTTTTGAAAGGCGTGCTACATCGCTGGAAGAGATTTTGAAAAGTCAATTTGGCGATGGCTGGTCTATTGACAATAAGGCAGTATCGAACTTTCTGTGTAGGGGCATGCTTCAAGAGAATGACTTTAAGGTGATGGGAGATCCCAGCACACTCACCTGAGAGTGCAGCCTTTTTCAGCAGCGGGGTTTAAAGATAAAGCAAACAATTGCATTTTTTCGTTTTGAATGATATCGCCTTGCTCTTTCTTCTATCTTTTATCTCCTTGGCTAACTTACCCCCTTCTTTCCTTTTGTTTTTCAATTTTTTAGCTAATAAAAAGGGGTTTGCGCTTGCACGATATGGCCGCCTTTTGTCGAGAGAGATGGGAGGACACCGATCAAATTAGGAGAAAAGCATAAGCTAAATATGATGTAGCTAGGAAGGAGTCTCTGCTTTCCCAGTCAGAGGTTGAAAAGCTAAAAAAGGAGTCCGCTAATCTTTCTCAAGATCTGAAAGCTCGGCAAAAAGAGGTTAACCACCTTAAAGGAAACATAGCCCGTCTAACTATCGAAAGCGCCTTAGGGCAAAAATTAAAAGAAGAGGTAGTCAGACTGAGGAGCGAGTGCACACGTCTATTTGCCGAGTGCTCAAAGGCCAACACTAAGCTCGACCTCCTATGGGGCGAATGAAATTCACTACAAGCCGCCTTAGCAAAAAAAAAGAGATGGCATGGAGAAGAAAATTTGAGGAAGAACTCTCTACTAAAAAAGAAGACATTCTGGATCAATTAGGAGAGGCTCAAGGAAAGTTGCTAACTCGGCTAATTTATGAGGCCAGTAGGCATTTTCTTGAGGCTGATCTCAGCCGGATGGATGACCCAGGTGCTTTGCCTGATCCTATATCTAGTGACAACGATCATGAGGCTTCACAAGACCTTGCATCATCTCAGCCGAATATAGGTGTAGTGACCGAATTTGAAGCTGCGGCTTTCTTGCCGACAGAGAATGCTTCTGGAGAACCATCGGAGTTTCCCAACCTCCTACTGAGGTGATTGTATGGCCTTCTTCTACTATAGAAATAGTAGACATAGAATCATAGTTTTTCTTTGTAGTGTTTTCTTTTTTTTTAGAATTTTGCATTTTATACAAACTTTCGCTTATGAATACAATTCAATGTGCTTTTCAATTGCGTCTTTGTACTACAAACTTAATTTCAAGTTAGATTTATCCAAAAACCAACTGAGGAGAAAATGTAAAATCAACTAAGGAGAGTACTTCCTGAATTTGGAGATATTTTTCAAGCAATTTAATCCCTAACTCTTAGGATTGTCGATCAATTAATACGATCGGTTATTTATTGGAGAGTCATGCACAGTGAATGAGCTTTTGGTCTTGTTGACCTTCGCATCTTTGGTTTGAAATAACATCAAATGAATGGATTTTAACTTTCACATCTTCGGCTGTGTTAAGCTTAGCAAATAAGTTGTACCATATTGATTCATCGATCGAAAATGTAACATCGATCAGAATTAGGCCCTCAGTCATCGAGTGACTAGAATATGTTCATCGATTTGGTCCGCGCTTTGGCGATTGGAAAAATACCTGACTGATCCATTTATGCCATTAGCGGTTTTGCGAAGATTTTCCGTTTCAAGATATTTTTGGCCAAATGCCCAGGAGATTTGGTGATTTTGTATTTAATTGTAGACTTTTGTATTTTGGGTTCGGGATAGATATCAAACCTAGTGAATGAGTCGATGAAAATTAAATGAAGGCGTCTTACATTTTTGATTTGGGAATAACATCGAACCTAGCAGACAAACTTATGATGGAGAAAAGCTTTCACATTTTGGGCTCGAAATGAGCATCGGGCCTAATGAATGGGCTTTACTAAGTTTGTTCAATCGATTAGGATGGAGCATTAATCAAAATTAAGCTTTATGGAGATCATATCCACTCGGGAATTTTAGTAAGGATCATAGATCGGAGTGTTCATCGATCAAGATTGATTACTTTGATCGAAATTATCATCAATTTGAAATTCCAGAAAGTCGATCCATGCTAGAGTGGTGGAATTTGTTCTGATCGATCGAAAAGAGGTCTACAAGCGTTAGGGCCCTCATCTCAAACTCCCGATGGTAGGAGATTTCTTTCCATTCCATGCTAAGGAAATTAAATTATAGCGACCAATTGGGAGACGAGGTCTACAGGCATTAGGGCCCTCATCTCATGCTCCTGATGACAGGATTATCCGATTCAAAGGTGTTTGATAGAGAAGGAGTTAATATATTTGATTAATGATGAGCAGCAAGTTTGGGCACATACCTATTTTTAGGTTGTTTTTTATTTCATGGAGACACTCATTTTGTGCGCATCAACGTACCATTTTCTTTCACGTGTTGCTTAGGCTATACTTTCTTTATTGATGTACTTTTAAAAACTTAAAGATAAATCTTAGACAGTAATCAGATAAATCTTAATTCTGTGATTATTACAGGAGACTCAAAAATCATGAAATTTAATACAATAAATTCGAGGGGGACTCAAATTATAACAATTGTACCTGATTTTGTCGTTATTCGATGGCCCTTACAAAACGGCCTGTGTTCGTCCAACATTTGTGCTGGTATCGTTATATGACCCGGTTGCCTTTTTTCCTTCACCGAACCGCTTACAGGAGCTTTTTCGCTCGTTGGTTTGAGTGCTCGACAGATTTGTGTAACTCACGACCTTTATCGCGGCCTCCATTATTTTCTCATCTTATTTAGACATTTTGGGCCGATTAGCTTTCCTGCATTTTTTTTGGTGCCCATCAATGTTTGGGCGGGACCGACATTGAGTAGAGTGAAAGTCCTAGCCAGTCGATTATTGTAGTGATTAGATTTACTCCGTTCGGTCTCCTTTCTCCTTTCTGTAATCCTCAAAAAGATTGACCAGTTAAGATTCCTTTCTAATTGATCGGATGGGGATGTTCTATTGAAAGGCTGACCATCTGGATATTACAATCTATCCATGACATTGGTCTTCCTTATTCTATTGGTTCTGAGAGCATCATCTAGCTAGATGTGCTGTCTGGCCTTATCCATCAGGTTAGAGAAGCTAATGGTGGCCTTGTTGTCAATGATTTAGAAAGTGGAAGATTCGCGATGCCTCTTTCCAAATCATTTGATGCCAATTCCAAGCTTAAATCCCTTACTTTCGATATTGTGGCCTGAAAGCGATCGATGTAATCCTTGAGACTTTCATCAGCTCTTTGATAGAGGTTGCATAGGTCACTGACTGACTTTGATGCGCGTGTTTGCATAGTAAATTGCATGGTGAACAACTCTTTGAGTTGTTTAAAGCAGGCGATTGATTCTTGAGGGAGTTCGAGGAACCATTTCAAAGCATCTCCTTCTAGGGTGGTAGGGAAGACTCTGCAGGCAATCCGTTCATCATAGGTGTAGACTTGTACTTTAGTCAAATACTCTGCTAGGTGAGTAGTGGGATCGATTTTACCTATATACCTTTTCATCACTACATCTCTCCACCTGGGGTGGAGTTCAAATTTCGTTATTTCCCTGCAGAATGGGAAGGCAGTGCTATTGTAAGTGTTCCCCTTAAACATCCCTTTCTTTAGCTCTATCAGGCCAAACTGTTTAAGTTTTTGCTTAAACCATTTATCCTCCCTGCTCATCTCCATAGAAGTGAACTCTTCTTTTGTTCTTTGGAAGCGACTGTGATTTGGCGTACGCATGAAGGATGGATCATCACCAAAGGATAGGGTGGGTGGTTTACTGGGGGTGTAAGAAGCATCTCTGCTCGAGGACATTGTCCCCTTCCCCTTATCATATCTGTTTGTGGTTCTATTTCCCAGTCTTCCATCGTCATGAGCTCGTGGCTCATTTATGGAGATCCCGTTATTTCTTCTTCTCCTAAAGTCTTCGGCTACGAAATTTATTTTGCCACCTCTTTCAGAAGTTCTTGGCCTCTCCCCTTTTTTAATTGTTTGGACTATGTTCTTAGCGAGATTACTAAGAATGAGGCGCATGTCCTTAAAAGTAACAAGGGCATCATCTGGTTGCTGCATGATGACATCATCAAGCTCCGGAAGGAGATTATCCTTTGCGAGTGATCTAGAAGGTCTCTTTCTTCTCCCTGTAGGCCTATCATACTCTCCTAAGGCGGTGTGCTTATTAGATCTTGAGTTTACCATGTCCCTCAACGAAAGCACCAAATGATAAAGCACGCTTTGTCTTTATCTGTAAGAAGGAGAGCTGACAGCTGATGATCCGATCGTATGATAAAACTTGTAAGAAGGAGTACTCGATC